>JAIFGZ020000395.1:600000-1093389 GCA_019925245.2 Oryza australiensis
GGACTTTAGATTTGTGAACTTCTTATCCTTCGTGCTTATTATTCCCTTTATATTTGAGGAGTATCCACACGGTACCTTGATGCTCTCCAGGCATTCAAACAAGATTTCCTTCTCTGCCTTGCTCAGAGTGTAGTTGGCTGGACTTAGGTAATGGGCTCATTTCTCCTTTGGTTTCGGGTGAAGGCCATCGCATTGTGCCATATGCTTCAGATCATTACGTGCCTCAAGTGTATCTTTTGATTTTCCATATATACCTAGGAAGCCCAGCAGGTTTGCGTAAAGGTTCTTAGTGAGGTGCATCACGTTGATTGCATGGTGGACGTCCAACACTTCCCAATAGGGTAACTCCCAAAAAATAAAATTCTTCTTTCACATCGCCACGTGACCACCTTCACTTGCTATAGGTTGGCTGCCATGTCCCTTTCCAAACACTGCTTTGAGGTCTTTCATCATGGCAAACATGGCCTTTCCATTGCGATGCTTTGGCTTAGTACGATGGTTTGCCTTTTGATCAAAATGTTTGCCTCTTCTCTGGATAGGGTGGCTTGCAATAAGAAACCGACGATGGCCCATGTACACTGCCTTCTTATAGTGTTTTTGGTACGTACATTTGGTCTCATCCATACAGTGGGTGCAAGCATTGTACCCCTTGTTTGACTGTCCGCATAGGTTGCCAAGTGCAGGCCAATCGTCGATGATAACGAACAGCAACCCTCGTAGGTTAAACTGCTCCTGCTTATCCTCATCCCACATGGGGACACCTTCTTTCTTCCATAGCAGTTTTAGATCTTCGACCAGCGGTCTCAGGTACACATAGATGTCGTTACCAGGTGGTTTCAGGCCTTGAATAATAATCGACATCTGAATGTACTTCCGCTTCATGCATAACCAATGCGGGAGGTTGTAGATACACATGTTATAGGCCAAGTGTTGTGCCCGCTGCTCATCTCTCCAAAATGATTCATGTCGTCCGTACTTAAGCCAAACCTTATGTTTCTTGCATCCTTGTGGATGTTTTAAATGTTCTGTTGATGTTTCGCTACTGTGACCCATTGGCAGGATGTCTCAGTATGCCGCCTTGTTGGTGTTCTTCTGTGTGACAGTGCATCATCCTTGCATGCTCTTTGTTCCTGAACAGATGCTTCACCCGTGGTATTATAGGAAAATACCACATCACCTTAGCAGGAACTCTTTTCTTCGAAGGATGTCCGTCAACTTCGCCTAGATCATCTCGTCTGATCTTGTATCGAAGTGCTTTACAAACCAGACATGCTTCTAGGTTCTCGTACTCCTCACCGCGGTACAGGATACAATCGTTAGGACATGTGTGTATCTTCTGAACCTCTAGTCCTAGAGGACAGACTAACTTTTTAGCCTCGTACGTTGATTCCGGCAATTCATTTCCCTTTGAAAGAATGTTCTTCACGAGTTTTAGTAACTCACCAAATACCTAGTCACTGACACCATTTTTGGCCTTCCATTGCAAGAATTCCAGCGTGGTACCCAACTTTTTGTGCCCATGTTCACAACCTGGGTACAAGGATGTTTTGTGGTCTGCCAACATACGCTCCAATTTCTGCTTCTCCTTTTCACCTTCGCAGTCCTCCTGCACGTCGCGCAACATCTGACCAAGGTCATCGGCACCGTTGTTTTCTTCAGCATCCCTATCCGCCTCGTCTGTTGTATTCTCTTCAAACCCACTGTATTAACCACAGTCTGGAATGTTGCCGTTGTCTTCTTCATCTTCTTCGTTGCAACCCCCACCTCTTCATGCGATGTCCAGCAATTGTAGCGAGGCATAAATCCCAACTGAAACAAGTGGGCATGAATAATTCTTGATGAAGAATACTCCTTTTTATTTTTGCACTTTTTGCATGGACAAGGTTTAAAGCCCTTTTGCTTGTTGGTATCGGCCACACTCAAAAAATAATGCACGCCTTGAATAAACTCTGTTGACCGTCGGTCTGTGTTGTATATCCATTGCCGATCCATCTACATGAAATGCAAAAAAATCGTAAGAAAAATCTAAGAAAGTCAAACCATTTATATAATATTACAATAATTATATATATGCAATTAGACAATAATTATATAATAATCCAACATACTTAATGTGTTGTACTTAAAAAGTAGAATTATTTTTAAAAGTATTTTTAAAATTGTAAACATAAAATTAATTAATGTATGTAGTGTACATATTAATTAACTATTTTAAAATTACAATCCGAAGTTTTCTAAAGATAAAAAGGAAACAAACCGAGTCCTTATTGGACACTAATACACTTTCCTAAAGATAAAATAGGAAACTAACAAACTCTTCCTAATTAATAGATACAATTGCCTTTTTAGGACTCTATCCTTATATTGCAATCCTCATGAAGCACATCATCTTGATCCGATGGTGTTTCCAATGTTGTCATACCGGAATCGGCTACATCGGTTTGCCTTGTCCGATTCGGTATCAGCCTATGGACACCTTAGCCGATTCGGGCTGCGGGGCTTACCAAATTCTGGCGTTAACACCCTCGCCTTACCATCGTCGTCCTCAGCCCACCCAAACCTAAAATCCTAGGTCCGCTAATGTCCGTTACCCTATCTGCTTTTTCGTGGACTAGTTTGTCGAGTGCCCCACCCTGGCACTCGAAAAATGCCTTTTTGTCGAGTACCAGGAAAATGGCGTGTTTGCCGACTGCCTACCCTGGCACTCGACAAAATGTCCTCTTTGTCGAGTGTTTTCTCGACACTTGGCAAACTTTTAAAATTTTTTCCTCCTCTACCCTCCAAACATTCTCTGCTATCTAAATACAACATGTGTTCCTTATTTTTTTGTTTTTCTATATTTCATTGATTTATTGTATTTATGAATTTTTTGCCAAGTGTCAAATTTGAACTGCAAGCGATTCAAATAATGGAATATAATTAGAAAAATGATATTCATGTTATTTAGTATAGTTTGAGGCACTATTCGGGAAATGAAAGGAAATTTCGAAATTTCTTCAGAAACCCGATCACGAACGTAGACTCGAATGATTTTAAGAATGGTAAAAATAGCAAACAAAGTCCGAAAATCATGAAATTTGTCGGATGTCATGATATCATATGTTGAGGCCGTGGTAAAAAATTGAGAAGGTTTCGATTAATTTTTCACGTACGACACTCATAAACCGAAGCTTCTCCGAAGAAGATTGGAAATGTTGAGAAAGATCGGTCGGATTTGGAGACAAAGTGACGGTCAAATTGGGGTTTGACTTCAAAACTTTTTCTGTAGGCAATAGTTAGCATAGATTGATTGATGTCAAATTTTGATATTTTTTAGATTCGATTGAAAATTTTTAAATATATAGTTTTTTCCCAAGCGTAGCACTCGGCAAAAAAGCACATAGCGAAATTAACTACGAAGCCGGAAAATAAAAAACTTTGCCGAGTGTGCTTGATCTCGGCACTCGGCAAAGGCTCTCTTCGCCGAGTGCCCACGGTCCGGCACTCGGCGAAGATTTGCTTATTACCCCTCCATCCCCAGGATTCTTCGCCACTTAGATAAAACAAAAAACCTCCGCCGCCCATACCCATCCTTCACCCGCCGTCGCCGTCCCCGCCACGGCCTCCCCACGCCCACCCACCGTCTCCTAGGCCCGCCATCGCCGCCCTGCCCTTTCCCCCCGCCGCGGCCCTCGGTCAATGACCCCCCACACGGGCCTCCCGTTGCAGCCTCCACCGACCGACACCCCTCCTCCCCGCCGCGAGCCACCCGCCGTGGCCCCGTCGTGACCCCAGCCGGGCCGACACCCGCCGCGGGCCCTAACGATGGCCCCCGCCAATGCCCTAGGCCGACGACCCCTGCCGACAGCCCCTGCCGATGCCCCTGCAAGGAATTCGGGTGAGCACCCCCAATCTTCTTCTAGGGATTTGTTTAGAACTTCAAACGTTGAATTTTGGTCGCAAATGTGAGATACATAACATACCTAGCAACACCAATCACTGTTACGACGACAAACAATACCTTTGTATGTGTGTAACAATGTTGTATAATCCACCAAATGGTCTAGAAACATATAAATGTGAAACCTAATTTTTCATATTCTCATCGGTTATTTTTAAAAAATCTCAAACTCACTAAATATAACCATGGAGAAGAGAGGAGCATATACAATGCAATTGCAGGCAGCAGCTAGGGACATACATGCACGAATGCCACTGTCCTCGAAATATCATAAAAATTGTATATCTTGTGTCTAAGCAGTTGTGGCTAGTTTCAAGTTGAATTTTGGATCCATTCCGGTCCTGGCCCTGACCCCACTTTTGGTATCGCGCCAGCTCCGACAAGCCCTAACGTGAGCTCAACATTCGAAGCCTTCATTTTTGAGCTGAGGAACGGAGTCGCATCATGCAGCCCTGCCGTCACTTTTGTGTCGGCCATCGAGCCATGCTTCCCTGTTCTGCAGGTGTCGTTGCCTTCGCAATGACTGAATACATCGTTGCTCAATACATCAGATTTATTGGACATTTTTGAAACAATGACTGAATACATCATGTCTATGTGTAGGATTTTTTCAGATGCCATGATGGATACGAGGCCAGGGCGGCTGCAGCAGCTGACAAAGCCTGGGAAAACTCGTGATTGACATGCATTACGAGGCGCACGTCCCAGCCATCATAGCATACAACGCTGCCTAATACAACCTGAAGGTAACCAAAACTGAAGCAAGAACCATTAATTTAATGAAGGAACAATACATGTAGGTAAATATAAAATTGATTTTTTTATGATTAAGTACACTTCATTTGATCTAAGTATATGTCATATACTTGATGATATGTAGGTGCCTGTTTGGTGGTGCGGCCAGCTTCTCGATTATTGGAAACACATGGTGGACAAGTGGTGCGCTCCCGAGTGGCAGGAGACGCACACCGCTTGCTAGGAGCGGCGTTTGATGATGCCAGGTGCATCACACTATCAAGGTAGCCTTAGCCTCAACCAATATGCAGCTAGATGGGTACGCAAATTCAATTCTACATTCCAACGCCCAATTCTGCATAATTCCTAATCATACTGTTGTTTTATTCGTAGTCGGCATCGCATGATGGCCAGCCTATCTCCCAGTTCAAGGCATGGGCTTTGGCCCACAAGGGCAAGGCGACGTCTCCCGAAGGACCGGCCCTCGACATACAACAATGCGAGCGTCTACAACCGCCTCAATGATTACACATCGATGGCAAGGGAGGTCCATGGGCAAGAGTTCGATCTGAGCACCCAAGAACTTGATGGAGAGTTTGTCATGAGGGTGGGAGGAGGCAAGAAGCATGGGCGGTACTGGATTGGTGACAACATAATCGACACGGTCAGTACTCCCACTCTGTCCCAGATTTGAGCAAGGAGCACGAGCTCAAGCCTGGCCATACGCCCACGGCCGACCACTACGTAGTCCCAGATGGAGGCTCCCCCACGCTGTTATATATTTCTATTTTATTCATAATTCATTGATTTTTTTCCAAGTGTTTGCTTTGCATTGTAACATTGGGATGAAATATTGTAGGTTGTGGTGCAAGAAGAGAGAAGGAAACAGGAGGAGATGGAGGTGAGGATGAGTCAGATGTTTAAGTACATGCAAACTCTTTCTCACAACAAGGGTCATCCTGTGCTACTGGTGCTATTCCCTCCTCCACCCCCTATAGGCACTCCTGTAAGTCACTTGACAACCTCGTAGTTTCATTTTTTTTATATTATTATCTCGTCAAGTATGATGCAATCAAATTTGTAATGTTTTAGATTGTATGTTCTAATACTTAGACAAATTGAATACCGATGCTATTCTCTTCTCCCTTTGTGCAGCGTCAATCGGCGGCATCAAATGACCCCACTCATGACCATGGATGTTCGCCTTCATTTCCACCTCTGTTATTTATAATTTGTTTGTGATTATGGTCAAAACTAGACTATGTGATTGTGATTGTGGATTATGTTTATGGATTGTGGACTGTGGTTGTGACACCATGGAGTATGATTGTGGATTTATGGATTGTGATTGTGAATTATGTTTATCGATTATGATTGTGGATTGATGCTTATGGTATAAATATATGATGTTGTGATGTCTATTTTAATATATTATCAAATATGCTATCGAACAAATTAAAAAGAGAAAAAATCGTCACTTTGTCAAGTGTTACACTCGGCAAAGGCTCTCTTTGCCGAGTGTATGGACTAAACACTCGGCAAAATGACCAAAACTGAAGGTGCTGAAATTTTTTTGCTGAGTGCCCCTTCTTTGCCAAGTATTTTTGCAAAATTACTTCGCAAATATTGCACTTTGCCGAGTGCTTTTGCAAAAACAGTCGGCAAAGAGCCCACTTCGCCGAGTGTAACACTCGGCAAAGTTGCACTATTCGCCGATGTTACACTCGACGAAGTGGGATCTTCGCCGAGTATAACACTCGGCGAAGTGGGAAACTTCACCGAGTGTAGAACACGGCGAACAGTGGCACTCGACAAAGAGCGTTGTTACCGTTTTCCCTCGGCTTCCCCACCCATTTTTTTCCGAGTGTCGGTCCGACACTCAGTAAAGTCTTTGTCGAGTGCCCGAGAGAAAACACTCGACAAATAGCTCTTTGTCGAGAGAAAGTACACTGTGTGAGTTATGTCAAGTGTTACACTCGACGAAGACTTCGTCGAGTGTTTTTCAGCCTTTGCCGAATGTCCAGGCACTTAGCAAACAAGGGAGGGGTGTCCCGTAGTGTCCCGTAGTGCTTGCTAAGTCAAAGCATGCATGCATGATCCACAAATAAGCCAATGCTTGCTAAGTTAAAGCACGCAAGTAATAGCTTGGATAGATGTAAATATAGGAGCTGATTTGTAATTTTATTGTTTTCTTAAAAACATGTAAGCTTGTCCTGTTCATATGGTTCATAAATGCATGTTCGGCCCCTATGGTTTTCAATTTAGAAATGTCACATGTAACATGTATTTTGTAAGATTTGCATCATAAAAAGATGAGTGACTCATTTAAGTAATTCAGAATATAAATGATTAAATTACATTCACCTCGCAAGTTGTGACACCTTTAAATTTTACACATTTTTATATAACTTAGATGTGCCCTCACGACCATGGCTGCTGGGATTGATGGATAAGACTATGTTAATATTAGTTTTTCTCACTGGGTGGCTCTGCTAGATCGACTCTTTAACAAGCGCACAGTACAACTTAATATTCTTTTGTAACCTACTGACTGAATTATTTGAGTTATATATTAATCTTTTTAGTTCTTAGTTTATATACTAAATCAAAACATGTATAGAGTTTGTGTTGAAATTAGCAGGGCAATCTAATTACTATTTATATCGAAACTTTACTTACCTTTAGATGGTTTTTATGTATGATCTTATTTTATTATTTTTGTTATACACGTAAATTTTTATTTATATGTTTACTGAGATTAATGAATTTTTAAATAGTATTTCTATTTTAATAAAACAGTGATTTTAGTTTATTTGTTGTGATATAACATGTTTTGTGATTTTTTTAGATGAGTTCTCCATTTAATATATTTAGTACTAAACTCTTAAATTTGGACATTATTAGATATAGTTATTAGGGATAAAAGCGGAGCAGATAGTTTCTGTCTGCTGTGGAAAAAATGAATACGGATACCATTCACAGCGGATAATTCTCAAAAAGTTCGGATACGGATACGAATACATATATTTTTTCTAGATATGAATACAATTATGGTATGGGGATTTCCGATGGATACGGATAATAATATGGATATCCAGTGAACAATTGCAATTCCACACCTCAATTTTTTATAACTCTAGGACATTCTATCTACTTTTTAGTTTTTAGTTTTTAATCGTAGCCCATCTCATAATACTAGTCCATACTATTGATATTATTTAAACTTTTAAATATTTTTTAAATTATATGTTTTATATAAAACAATCTAATTATATATGATAGTATTTGTTCTATTAGAATTTGAGGTGATTTTCATGTTTCGAGAAGAATTGTTTCGGTATTCATCTCCAATCATATTTGATCTTTATTTGTATGTGAGATAATTTGTATTAATTTCTGTATCTGAGCTATTCATATTCGTTTTCATATCCGGCAAAAAATAAGCAAACGAATATGACATGAGAATTATCCGTTTCGCTCCATTTTCATCCCTAACTGGTATGGGCTTTTGTTAACGACCAAATTTGGTAACCTAATCCCCGGGTTTGAAGTAGAGATTGAAGTGGAATCAGAGAAGGTGTATGATCCAAGAAGAGACAGAAACAGAATCGTCTGAGTGCGAATCGGCTACGGAGCCAGTCGGCTGAGAGTGAATCGGACTAGGGTAGCCGATAGCCGATTCTGAGTCAGGGTTGAAGTGGGACCAATCCCGATGGAAAGCGTGGATATAAGGAGTTGGATTCGGTTCCCAAATTGTGCGTTAAAGATATTGCCATCTAAGGATAGAGTCCTGTAATGACAATTATGTCTGTAAATTAGGGGTTTGTTAGATATTCCTATTGTGATGCGATGTGGGACTGTATCCCAAGAAATTGTTGTATTTTGAATAGTAGATTAGATAGAAACCATGGTTCACACGAATAATGGTATTCTTGGGTATAAATAGGACCTGAGACCCCTGTAAATCATAATAACAACCAATACAATCTCGGCGCATCGCCTCTCATTTTCTTTTAGATGAGTTCTTGATCCGGCTTCGGGTTACATCGTTTCGACCCCCGATTAAGGTAAATGCTTGTCGTTTAGTGATTTATATCATCGAATCTAGTGCTTTCATCATCATGATACTCTAGGTTTGATGTTTTAGATTGCGTAAGTTATCATATACGACATATAATCTAGAACAATATCTAGATCTATCTTGCCATCGGCTTGTTCTTCTCATGAAGCAGCAGCCAATAGAGCTAGATCAAGATGTTGCCCTGGATTATATGCTGTATCCACCGTCTTGAGGGGTTTATCCATAAAGATCCAATGCTATCTTTTTGTACTTAGTGCTGCATCATCCATGATCTATTAAGTCGCTTTTAGAAGTATTATGATCTATTCGGCTAGATGTAAACTTGTAGAGACAGTGCCGGGGTTTCAGCCGGCCTTATCTGTTTTAATATTTCTTTTAGTATTATTTGCTATTAGATTTATTAGAGCTGCCTCTTATGTTAAGATCTTAATCTGGTTAAATACTTTAAATTGGTATCAATCTGTCAGCACTAGCTGATAACCGATTGATATAGGCTTAACTTATTCAGGCTAGATTAATATCTTTTCATATGAAGTATCGGAGTACTAGCCGATCCACAGTTAGGTCTATAGTATCGGCTAGGCCATGAATATATATATTTATTATCCTAGTGTATATTTAGATTAAGTGATTTATATTGTCTCTGTGTAGCCGATCTATCCCAATCACTTAGTTTAAATATGCTTTGGGATAGCAAATATATGTAAATTTGTTTCCTTAGCCGATCCGGTAGGATCTAACCCTAACCTTAATGCATATCTGTTTGTTTCTTGTTGGTTGACAGATCAAACCAACTGGCACGCCTGTTTACATTAGACAGCCGAGAAAGGGATCTGCACTGAAGCTAAGCAAATCTCCCAGGCCAGCGCGTGAGAGATTTTTCTCATCAACACGCTTCTTGGCACGCCCAGTGGGACCATCAGCAGATCACCAAGCATCGGACATGATGGTTAACATCAAGAACTCAGAGATCACTGAGGAGAACGTGACTCCAATCATGAAGGAACAACTGTCGGCTGAACACCAGGCCGACTACAAGAAAATGGTAGAAGAGCTGCAGGCCAATTACCTACGATCGTTCGCCCAGACCTGATATGGGTCCGTCCTCCAGAAATACAAATTCAGCATGGACGATTTCAAGGCATCCTCCTCAAGCGATACGAAAGGCAAACACAAGATGGAGGAGCCGAAACAGGCGCAAAACGATTCGGAACTGCATACTCTGTAGGATCGAATCGATTCGGCTGTGCATCATGCACTCGTCAATCAGAGCGGCATTTTGGTCAACACCTTGAACAACATGATCGCCACTGTGGTTGATTCAAAGATCGCCGATCAGCTACAGAGGGGGCCAACCTACTTTGCAGACGGCCAGTTTCCCGGCTACAGGACTTTGGTCACCCAGAATCGGCCGATCCCACCACCAGTGCAGCCAGGGCCGTCAGGAGGAGTCCCCAGTCAACCCAATCCTTCTGGATCGGCCTCAAGACAACCGATCACTATGCTCAGCCGGCAACAACCCCTCCCCCAAGATCAGCTGGCCGGCATGTTCAACAACGATCGGCAATAGGAGCCGATTACACATATCGGCCAGGGAGGACAGTACAATGTTGGTGGCCGACAGCTTCTTTCGGATCCACAGACGCCACCGCTGGCGAATCGGCCGCCTCCTGTTGGCAACCCACTCCAGTACCAGTACCAAGGAGGTCATCATGACCAGCATTACCGCCCTCAAACACCGCCGCCTCAATATCGGTAGACAGCCATGCAATATGAATAATATGAGCCGATAAAACAGGTTCAAGACTATAGAACTTGGGCAGATTTGATTGCCGATGTCATGCGCGATCAATTCGGCCTCAAGCCGAAAGACTCTGGGAACATGTATCCGTACCCCTATCCAGAATCTTTTGAACGGGTTCCACTGCCCAACCGGTACAAGGTCCCGGACTTCTCCAAGTTCTCAGGGCAGGACAATGTTTCGACATATAAGCACGTCAGCCCATTTCTGGCGCAGTCCGGCGAGGCATCGGCTACCGACGCCTTGAGAGTTCGTTTGTTCCCTCTCTCACTTTCGGGATCGGCCTTCACATGGTTTTCTTCATTGCCCTACAACTCTATTAAGAGCTGGGCCGATCTTGAAAAGCAATTTCACAGTTATTTCTACACCGACAATCACGAGATGAAATTATTGGACCTCACAAGCATCAGACAGAAGCACGAAGAATCGGTTCAGGACTACATCCAGAGGTTTAGGGAGATGAGGAACCGATGCTACAGCCTGGTGCTGTCCGATTCCCAGTTAGCCGATTTGGCTTTCCACGGACTGCTGGGGCCGATCCGTGAAAGGTTTTCGGCTCAAGATTTTGATAGCCTAGCCCACTTGGCGCACAAGGTGACGGCCCACGAGCAGCGATTTCAAGAATCAAGGAAGGCCGTCAAGAAGGTTGCCCACGTCATCGTTGAATCTAATTCAGAAATAAGCGACGATGACATAGAGGTCGCGACAGCCGAATGGGCCTAGAATAAAAAGGCCATCGTCTGCCAATGGCTGCTGAAAACGGCCAAGGAAGAGAAATACGATTTTGATATCACCAAGGCCGATAGGATCTTCGATTTATTGCTAGAGGAGAAACAGATCCAGTTGTCCGATAATCATGTGATCCCATCGGCTGATGAACTCAAGAAGAAGAAATACTAAGTGGCATAACTCCACTTCCCATGCCACTAATGATTGTAAAGTTTTCAGGCAGCAAATCCAGTCAGCAATCGAGGCCAGGAAGCTCAAGTTTGTCGATTCACCTCGACCGATGAAAGTAGATGGAAACCCCTTCCCGGTCAACAAGGTTCAAGCCGGCCCCAGGCAAGCTGATCAACAGAACAGAGTGGCGTACAGCTTAGCCGAAACTCGCAAAGGGGTCAAGGACGAGAAGAAGCCGACTGGAGACCAAGCCGCGCAATCAACATGGTGCGTCCCGCTGGTCGATCGGCTGATCAATGGCCGATTCGCATGAACAGCTGACGCCGCTTTCAACAACAGTTTTGGCGGGAGGAAGAGGCTCGACACAACATGCCTTATGTGAGGGAGCCCGAAGTTACAGGCTTCCACTACATTAGGCATCACAGCAACTGCGATCCGCACTGGCAATGCGAGTTTTTCCGATTCTGTTGGGAATCGGGGATGAGGCTGCCTACGATCGAAAACTGCCCAGCCTGCAGTGAGTATCGCGAGGACGAGTACGGAGACCCACCGATTCGAAGCCCAACTCAATTCGTCCCCAGGACCGTGCAGCTGAACCAGACACGACAGTCTGTCCACGATCAGCTCGGGCCGATCCATCAAGACTTCTTCGAAGAAGATGAGAGTGACGAATACTACGACGAAGAAGCGCCGATGATGATCAATCGGCTAACCCCCTGGTGCCCTTCGACTGTTCACTAAAACTCGAAGAGAAGAATCCAGAGGTTGAAACGCAAGGGACATGAAGAAGAAGTTCGGCAGATAATTCGGGATCAGCGTCGTCGGCTAGGCAAGAAGCAGTGGAGGCCAAGAAGGAAACTGCACCAGCTGATGAAAGCCAAGCCGAAGAAAGCCCAGCCGATCAAGCCAGGATGGCAGCCAAAGGTAAAGGAAAAAGTTACTGCATCGGTCAATATGGTTTTCATATTGCCAGCTGAATTCGGCGTCACTGAGGCCGATGCAGATAGCATTGAGGATACCCTGGCCAAGCTAGCCTTATCCCCAGATCAAGCCATCTTTCACAAACCAGAGGGAACTGAAAATCGGCATCTCAAACCACTTTACGTGAAGGGATTTGTCAATGGCAAGCCGATGTCCAAGATGCTGGTCAATGGTGAGGCTGCGGTAAATTTGATGCCCTATGCAACTTTCAGAAAATTGGGCAAGGGAGCCGAAGACTTGATCAAAACAAATATTATACTTAAAGACTTTGGCGGCAACCCATCAGAGGCCAAGGGTGTACTCAACGTAGAGCTGACCGTCGGCAACAAAACCGTGCCCACAACCTTCTTTGTGATCGACGGGAAGGGGTCTTACAGCCTGCTGCTTGGGAGGGACTGGATCCATGCAAATTGCTATGTCCCTTCCACCCCACCAAAGTCTGATTCAATGGGACGACGACAAGATCGAAATTGTACCAGCTCACAGGTCAGTAAGCATCGCTAATGTCGATTTGCCATTATGGGAAATCGATGGCATCGATTGTTTGTCCAAGAAAATCTGGCAAGCCGATTTTCTTAAAGTGTCCGATTCTACCATACAGCCAATCGGAGATGAGAAGCCGTAGCTGTTGCTTTGAAGGCGTCGTGGAGGGCTCGAGCGTCTATGGCACGGACACTGCAGACGACGACGATGGCAAGCTTGGGCAAGGTTTTATTTCGGCCGACGAGCTGGAGGAAATAGATATAGGCTCTGGAGACAGGCCTAGGCCGACATACATTAGCAAGAATTTGTCTTCTCGTTGTAGATCCCTGCTTATTGGTTTGTTAAAAGAATACAAAGATTGTTTTGCTTGGGAGTATTTCAAGATGCCTGGTCTTAGCCCATCAATTGTTGTACATCGGCTGCCCATCAAGCCGAACTATCGGCCATTCAAACATCCTCCCAGGAGGTTTAAGGCCGACATGTATGATGCAATCAATGCCAAAATCACTCGTCTATACGGCGCTGGATTCATTCGGCCTTGCCGAAATGCCGAGTGGGTCTCAAACATTGTTCAAGTGATGAAAAAGAATGGCAAACTTAGGGTTTGTATTGATTTCAGAGATCTAAACAAAGCCACCCCTAAGGACGAATACCCAATGCCTATAGCCGACTTACTCGTTGCTGCTACTTCAGGCCACAAGATTATCAGTTTTATGGATGGTAATGCAGGTTACAATCAAATTTTTATGGCCAAAGAAGATGTCCACAAGACTGCTTTCAAATGCCCAGGAGCAATCGGCTTGTTCGAGTGGGTCGTCATGACATTTGGGTTGAAGAACACTGGAGCAACGTATCAACGGGCCATGAATTATATTTTCCATGACATGATCGGCTCCATGGTAGAGATCTACAATGATGATGTTGTTGTCAAATCCAGGGAGATGGAGAATCACATAGCCGATCTTAGACACGTTTTGAAGCACACTAGAAAATATGGCCTCAGGATGAATCCATTGAAGTGCGCGCTCGGCGTGTCGGCCGGGCAGTTTTTGGGGTTTCTTGTTCATGAAAGAGGCATCGAGGTTACACCAAGAAGTATCAATGCTATCAAGACAATACAACCTCTGAAGGACAAGAAGCAACTACAATCGTTGATCGGCAAAATCAACTTCATCAGGCAGTTTATAGCCAATCTCTTAGAAAAATGGAGCCGTTCACACCACTGCTTCGGCTGAAGGCCAACCAAGCATTGACAAGGAGGGCAGAGCAACAGAAGGCATTGGACAACATCAAGGATTACTTAAGCTCACCTCCAGTTCTAGTGTCTCCATAGAAAGGGATACCGTTCAAGCTGTAACTATCGGCCGATGATAAATAAATCGGCTCAGTCCTAACCCAAGAGGTTGAAGGCAAGGAAAAGGCTATCTTTTATCTCAGCCGACGGCTATTGGACGCAGAAACAAGGTATTCACCCGTGGAAAAGTTGTCTTTGTGCCTATATTTTTCATGTACAAAGTTGAGGCATTATCTACTATTTAATGAGTGCATGATAGTATGCAAAGCCGACGTAGTCAAATACATGTTGTCGGCTCCTATGTTAAAGGGACGTATTGGAAAGTGGATTTTTGCTTTGACAGAGTTCGATTTGAGGTATCAGGCACCCAGGGCAGTTAAAGGACAAGCCATGGCCAATTTTATCGTGGAACACAGAGATGACTCAATCAGCTCAGTTGAGATCATGCCTTGGACATTAACGTTTGATGGCTCGGTATGCATAAGCGGATGCAGTATCGGCTTAGTAATCATTTCACCAAGGGGGGCAAGTTTTGAATTCGCCTTCTCAATCAATCCCCATGCTACAAACAATCAAGCCGAATACGAAGCAGTGCTCAAGGGATTACATCTTCTCAAAGAAGTCAAAGCCGACGCCATCGAAATAATGGGAGATTCACTGTTGGTCATCCGCCAGTTGTCAGGAGAGTATGAATGCAGGAACGATGCACTGATGGTCTACTATCAACAATGCCGAGAATTGATGGACAACTTTCGGCTAGTTACACTGAAACATATCCCTAGGGAGCAGAATACAGAAGCCAATGATTTAGCTCAAGGGGCATCAGGCTACAGGCCGATGATGAAAAAAGTTGAGATAGAAGTTGCTGCCATGACAGCCGACGATTGGAGGTTTGAGGTCTACAGCTATTTATAGAACCCTTCTCAATCGGCTTCAAGAAAATTGCGATACAAGGCTTTAAGATTTGTTTTGCTCGATGAAGATCTCTGTTATCGGACGATTGATGGTGTGCTGCTTAAGTGTCTTAGTACCGATCAAGCCAAGGTGGCTATCGGAGAAGTGCATGAAGGGATATGCGGCACGCATCAATCGGCTCACAAGATGAAGTGGTTGCTTCGGAGAGCAGGGTACTTTTGGCCGACGATGCTGGAGGACTGTTTCAAATGTTACAGAGGTTGCCAGGATTGTCAGAAATTCGGAACCATACAAAGAGCACCAGCATTGGCTATGAACCCAATCATAAAGCCTTGACCGTTCAGAGGATACGGCATTGACATGATCGGCCAGATTAATCCACCATCAAGCAAAGGACATAAATTCATTCTGGTGGCAACAGACTATTTTACAAAATGGGTGGAGGCAATTCCTTTGAAAAAGGTTGATTCTAGGGACGCAATCATATCGAGTTTGTTAAAGAGCATATCATCTACCGATTTGGTGTTCCACAAACAATAACAACAGACCAGGGATCTATCTTCATATCGGATGAGTATGCTCAGTTTGCCGATGGCATGGGGATCAATGTACTTAATTCTTTGCCGTACTATGCTCAGGCCAACGGGCAAGCAGAAGCTTCAAATAAAAGCCTAATCAAGCTGATAAAGAGGAAGATCTTTGAGTATCCCAAGCAATGGCACAACCGATTAACCGAATCACTTTGGACCTATCGGATGGCATGCCATGGATCTATCCAAGTCCCTCCATACAAATTGGTATATGGGCACGAAGCAGTCCTGCCATGGGAAAACATCATCGGCTCAAGACGGATTCAATTACAAGACGAGCTCACAGCCGATGACTATTACAACTTGATGGTAGATGAATCAGAAGACCTAGTTTTGTCAAGGATGAGGGCCTTGGAAAATGTAACAAGAGACAAGGAACGAGTAGCCCACCACCATAACAAGAAGGTTGTGCCTAAATCTTTCGAAGAGGGTGAACTCGTTTGGAAGTTGATGTTAGTGATATGCCCTAGAGGCAACATGGAGATGTTGGATATCACGTCAATGTTTATGTATTTATGAATAAAGTGTTATTCAGTTTCATGAAATAGACATCTTGTATTGATCAATAAGTACGTGACTTATTTATGAGACTCTTTATGCATAAATCTATTTCTAAATGATCCCTGATCATGTGTCATATTGTTGGAACAAAAATGATTCTAAGATCGGCATGTTTATTGATTGATGATCATGTCTCATAGATCATGGGTATGGAGATACCAAATAGATAAACATGGACATATGTGTTAGAGAACACATTGTTGGATAGACCCACCATGAGACACTACAGAATCAATGTGCCATTAGTTGGTCTCGGTAGTGTTGGTACAAAGTCCTTAGACCCGAGATCACCATGGATTCCAACATGTGTAGTAGCCTACTTTGGGACTACCAAACGCTATTCCGTAACTGGGTAGTTATAAAGGTAGTTTTTGGGTTTGCTATGAAACATGGAGTGGGATGTGAGTGATCAAGATGGAATTTGCCCCTCCTTTGGAGAGATATCTCTGGGCCCCTCGAGGTAATAGATTATGGAAATGCATGGCCATGCTAAGTTGATTGAGGAGTCAATCAACAGACAGATAATCCAATACGGTTCGAGTGAATGGTTAAGCTATTGAAGGGATGGCACACATCTTGCCTATAGCTTAACTGGTATCGTGAGGCAAAGAGATTTGTGTACACATTACAGGTTCAGAGCCGATATTATTCTTGTATACTATGGTGTCAATATGTGTTGCTAGGCGCCGCTGTTGACGGGTCGGCTGAGTTGGACTCGAGCCGACGATCGGCTAAGTTAGACTATAGCCGAAACCGAGTATACCTGAACCTACAGGGTCGCATGCTTAAGGGGATAGAATAGATATTCGAGTTGGACTCGGATACGGTTCGATCGGATAGGGATCCGATCGGATAGAGTCCTATGGGCTTACGACGTGTGGGCGGCCAACTCTATGAGATATGGATGAGATCTGATTCAAAATAGAGTCCTGTTCGGCCACTAGTCCCAGTCGGCCAACTCTATATAAAGGAGGGAGGGGTGGAGAGCTGAGGCAGGTCAATTGTACGGCATTGAACCGAATCCGCAACAGAAGTCGCCGAGATAAATCTCCACGAAAACCCTCCCCACTTTTGAGCCAAACCCTAGCCTTGCATCACGTGCTAGCACACGGGTGTTCGGCGTTCTGTCCCCGGACGTGTGGATACCGGTAGAGGCGCTGCTACATTGCGCGCTGTTGATCGGCTTCGGATGGGCTGCGGTCGAGCGCATCGGAGCGAGCTGCGAGAACACAGTCGGTCGAGCACATCGGCTACGGCATCTGCGAATCGGCTGATTGGCGAATCGGCTGTCCCCGGGTATCGGCTGTCGGCTTGCGGGAATCGGCTACACAGTTCCAGATCGGATTGCCTTGATTGGCTATTCCGCTGCACTACACTCCAATCGGTAACGATCTATCGGCCCTTACTTGCAAGTGTTCCTGGTTTGCGCGGTAAAAGTTTTTGTTTTCGGCTAGCGTAGCCTCCGCGTAACCCTTCAGTTGATACTGCCAATTGGATCAAGAGGTAATAAATTCGGCAAGTGGTCTCCAAATTGGGAAGGGCCTTTCAAGATCCACAGATGTGTCTCCAAAGGGGCTTATATGTTAGAAGGATTGGATGGAGAGGTATTTGGAAGGGCTCTAAATGGCAAATATTTGAAAAAATACTACCCAAGTGTTTGGATCAGTTCATGATTCGGCTCCGATTGCTGCCGATTCGTGTTAGCCAATGTCTTGACTTGTGCAAGCATCGCCTTTAGACCATTTTTACACTAAGTTTTCCCCCTAGTTTTCTACAATCGGCTAGGTTCAACCGATGACGACGATACAAGCAGCAGGATTGTGTCAAGTTATTAATTTTGTTGACATCACAGACATCAACTAGGGGGCATATACATACATCAATCAAGAAGGCAGATATCAAGAGGAAATTTTTCAGGTTTCCAACGCATGTTGAAGCCTTCAGAACTGATGGCAATCAAGGACATTAAGTAAAGCCAATGTACAAGCTGATTACATAATAAAGCCAATTCAGGCCTATTACATCAAGCGTATAGGGTTCAAGACTAAGTTACAGGGCCAAGAATGCATATACAGCCGAGATGGCGGCAGCTTGGATCGCCTTCACTTCGTCGACCATCACTTGATCTTCGGCGTCGGAGCCAGGAACCACCTTGGCCGATTTATGAAGTTCTTTCAAGTGCTTAATGGTGGCTATCAATTTGCCTGTCTGATCCTCTGTGGCTTTCGGCATATCGGCCAGCACCTTTTCTTCGGCAGCAATTTTGGCATGGCATTCTTTCAGCTGCTTCATCAAGTCGGCTTCCTTGGCCCTTAGGCTGGCAATCTAGGCTAGAGAAGTGGTTGGGCCAGCCTTCAGCTCATTCAGCTTCGCCTTCTCGGCCTCCACACTCTTCACCTTATCTTTGATCTTGGCGGTCACATCGACTTGGGCAAGTCTTTCAATCATACGTTGCATTGCACGCCCAAGCCTTGGCCGATGCTGATCAATGCAAACAGCGGTCGATACCTTGGCAACAAGATCCTCAGGGAGCTGGTTTTTTATTTCGAAGAACCGACACTTGACCAACCCACATTCTTCCACCGCTGTCGTGTCGATGTCCAGCCGACGGCATATGTCCTGCAGTTTTTATTTAGCTTGTCGTCTGGGGCTTTGTGCAGGCTAGTTGCTTCCCCTTCTTCGTCACCGAGAAACTCTTTGATGTCAAAGGAGAGCAAGTCGACCAGAGGCTGCAAAGAAAACAACAAGGTTAAGCTGTGATTGGAACGACCGATTGTTCAAGGTATGGCGAGGAGAAAGATGGGGGTGAACTTACTCTTGCTGCAGGCATCGAAACAGCCTCTTCTTCATCTTCGGCTGGGTCGACGGGACTGGTGTCTTCTTCAATGGGATTGCCAGCCGGAGTTGCTGCACCAACCTGCTCATCGGCCAGCTTTGTGACGTCCTCAGCTTCTTGGTCGCCCACAGCCGATGCCGTGTGCTCGCTTGACACCTGGGTGGCAGCCGAAGGAGATGGAGGAGGTTGCAAAAGAAAAGACAAGTGTCAGTTGTTAAATCGGCTGGGATTGGTAAGCTAAAATATAGGCCGGAAGAAATGGTTACTGCTGGAGCGCGACGAGGAGGATGGCAAGCCAACTTCTTGACCTAAATAAAATACATTCGGTTAAGTACAAAGTGGTATTTGCTAAAGCCGAATCTAGCAAGACGAGGACTTACCGGCCGTTTCTTCGCGGGAGGACTTGGAACTGGCAGCCTGTCGACTGGAGGACTGATTGAGTTATGGCTCGAATCACTTGATTCGGTCACTGCTCCAACAGCCGCTGACATTTCTTCATCTGTAACCTCCTCATTGAGGAGTTGGTCGACGCTGGGATCCACCGACGGGATGCTGTCAGCTGGCACGATTGGCTGCTTTTTCTTTTGTTGCTTTGCAGGTGCAGCCGATAGTTTCGCGCTTGGGGCAGTTCTCTTTTGCCGAGCTAGCGGCTGGCGTGTCTGTCCGTGCAACAATGTCTTCAACTTGGGCGCGTCCCAGCCAATGGCCGACGGAGCTAGCCCACATCCATTCGGCAGAACGCCTAGTTGGTACTTGATTGGAGTGCCAGAATTACTCACCATCGGCCGTTCTATTTTTGTTTCCTGCAAGAGGGAAGAAGTTCAAGTGCTAGCAGATTAAATCAGCCGATGATCCAAGAAGGGGGAATAGTTTGGAGTTCAGGACTCACCTAGGGGATTTCATTTGGCAGCAGCAGGGTGATGTAGTGAAAAGACCGCTGGTGAAAGATGTGGTGCTTGATTTCGACCCACCAACGGTTGTAGGCTGCACTCTTCTTGTAGGCAAGCACCATGGTGCCGATGCTGCCAAGGGGGGGACCGGCTATATCCATCAGTTTGCTCATAATTGGGGTCTGGTCTACGATTTCCCTTGTTTCAATCTTATCGGCGTAATAGCAGCCGATGGGCAGTTGCCCAAGTTCGAATTGCCTAGCAGCCGATACAGGGTAGTAGAATTCATAACTTTTGGCCACTAATCGACCCTGATGGATCCCAGTCGGCAGGATACAAGGTGTAAGGGCAGTTGTGAACAATTATCTGCATTTGGGGTAGTCATCCGAGTTGATCTCCTCCAAGTTGAATTCGATGGGCAGCTCGAAGAGTGGCCGATCCCTGTAGAAGTACCAGCATCGGTTGTCCTTTGCGAATCCATCATACAAGGACACGAACCACTCGTGTCTAGCAGTTCGGCCGATTGTTTTGATCCGGCATGCATGGCCGCTGCTTCTCCATAGCACAGACACCTTGTGGTGGTTATCTTGTTTTCATCATCATCTTCCATTGGCTCCAGTCGTGGGAAGCACGCTTCACTAAGAGGTGGTCGACCGGCTATTTTCTCGGTCATCAATACTAGCCAAATTTGAAGAAACCACCACGGGCCCCCAGTGTTGACAGAGGCGTTGGCAGCTATCTTGGCGACTGCTTGATGGAGGGTTTGATATAAGTAGCTATTAACGACCAAATTTGGTAACCCAAATCCCCAAGTTCAAGGTCGAATTTGAAGCGGAATTGGATTGGCGAAATGATCTGCGGAGAAGCAGAGGCTGCGTCGGCTGTGCTCAAATCGGCTGAGCAACGAATGGCTATGGGGTCAATCGGCTGAGGTTGGATCGGACGAGGAAAGCCGATAGCCGATGCTGAGTCAGAGGAGAAGATAAAACCGTTTCCGATGAAAGTGCTTGAAGATAAATAGAAGATTCGGTTATCGGTTTGTGCGTTAAAAGATATTGCCATCTATGGATAGAGTCCTATAACGACAATTGTATCTGTAAGTTAGAAATTTGTTTAAACTGTTTATTGTAATGCGGCATGGGTCCTTCTCGGATATTGTCATATTGTAAATAGTAGTTTAGATAGAGTCCAGGGTCTGTACAGATAATGTTATTCTTGGGTATAAATAGGACCCGAGATCCCTGTAATTAAGGCATTCAAATCACAATCAATCAAACAACTTTCGGTGCATCGCCAAACCTTTTCTTTAGACGAGCAATTGATTTGGCTCTGGGCTGCATCGTTTCGATCCCCAAATCCAGCTAAATGCTTGTCATTAGTGGTATGTTCTTCTGATTTTAATGCTTCCATCGTAATGACACATTAGATTCAAGGGTTTATACTGCACTATTTACCATATATCGCATATAAACTGGAGCAATGTTAAGATCTATCCTGCCATCGGCCAGTTCTATCAAGAACCCGCAGCCGATAGGGCTATATCTAAAGGTTGAACTAGTTTATATGCGGTATCCACGGTCTTGAGGTATTTACATCAGCTACAATAGATTAGGTTGTTCTTTTTATACTTAATGTTGTATCAACATTGAACTATTAAGTCGTTTTTAGAACTTCCAATGACCTGTTCGGTTAGATGTATATGCTTAGAGACAGTGCCGGGGTTTCAGCCGGCCTTACCTGCCTTGATATATTTTTAGTATATTTATTATTAGATTTATCTTAGGACTGCCTCTTATACTAAGATCTCATTCTTGTCGGACATCATAAGCCGAAATCGGCCTGCTAGCAACAGCCGACAGCCGATTTCCTAGGCTATGTATATCTGGTTCAAGGGTGATATCTTTTTATAAGAATCATCGGAGTACTAGCCAATCCATAGTTAGCTTTCTAGTATCGGCTAGGTTATCAAATACATATATTTATTATCCTTTACTGTATTTGGGTTAAGCGGCAGATGCTGTCTCGGTATAGCCGATCCATTCCAGTCACTTGGCTTAAATATATTTTAGGATAGCATATATATGCTCATGGATTCCCTCAGCCGATCCAGTGGGGATCTAACCTAACACTTAACACATATATCTTGTTTTTCTTGTTGGTTAACAGATCAAACCAACTGGCACGCCTTGAACAGCATAGGTAGCCAAGAAGGACCTGCACTGGAGTTAAGCAGATCTCCCAGGCCAGCGTGTGAGAGAAATTTCTCGTCAACAGTAGCCGAGGAGGTACTTGCCTAGAGGGGTCTTTTTCTTGTCTACCAAGGCCTCGGCTACAACTTGCCAATTGGCAGTCGGCCCAGAGCTTAAGTCGCAGAACATAAATTTTTCCAGCCGCATCATAAGAAATGCGGCGTGTTCCCTAGGGCTGACTGGTCCATCCCGCATGTTCATGGCCACGTAACCGCTCCATCTCCCTATGGCCTTGGTCTTAAACTAGTGTTGGCCTTTCCTAGTCAGTTCTTCAGGGGTAGCCGACGAAAAGATGTTTAATCCAGTAGTCATTCCTACGTTGGCTAGGGTAATTGTCATTGGACCTTGTTGAAACATGAAAGCGTTCAAAGTATCATTCCAAAAATAGGTCGTGGCTAACATCAATGGTTCATCTTTCTCCATATCGGCTATTGACAAGGCTAAACATTGAGCTATCCCTACTTCTTCCCAGTGGGTTTGCTTGGCCGATTGTATCCTTTTGTACCATTCAGGCCAGGACTTGTCCATGGACGGCCAAGATTTGAAGGTTCCAGCCCAGTGATTCAGAGAGGGTTTCCTCATGTTATAGGGCATCCTATCGGTTTCGGCTATTATTATCTCAGTGGTGTTCTTGTTGCCGATAGGCCCTAGAAAGTATCTATTGTTCTGAGCAAGACTGGGGATGACTATCTGATGGGACAAATGCTACAATCGGAAAGCAGAACAAGTTCATAAATCAGAAACCCTAGAATGTAGATCTATAAATCAAGGAGGTAAAGAAAGGGTTTTTAACCGATTAGGACGTACCTCGGGGAACTCAGCAGGTGTGGTAGCCGATGCGGCAGCAGTGGCGGCGGAGGAAGCCATATCGTAAGCAGAGGTCGCTGGAAGAGGAAATCACCGCCGTGGGTCTCAAAGGCTGGACTGGTCGCCGGAGAGCTTGAAGGTGTCTGCTGAGGTGGCTATCTGTTTGACGGCGTGACTTGTTTGGCGGCCGTGGGGGTGGTAATTAAAGAATTTTTGTAACGACCGAAGCAGAGTCGTGCTAGGATTGCGCCTAGGATTTGAATCGCCTAAAATCTGCAACATTTCATATCGCGGACTTGGGGGGCATGTGTTAACGGCCAAATTTGGTAACCTAATCTCTGGGTTTGAAGCAAAGATTGAAGCGAAATCAGAGAAGGTGTGCGATCCGGGAAGAGACGGAAACAGAATCGGCTGAGTCCGAATCGGCTATGGAGCCAGTCGACTGAGAGTGAATCGGACTAGGGCAGCCGATAGCCAATTCTGAGTCAGGGTTGAAGTGGGACCAATCCCGATGGAAAGCGTGGAGATAAGGAGTTGGGTTCGGTTCCCAAATTGGACGTTAAAGATATTGCCATCTATGGATAGAGTCCTATAATGGCAATTGTGTCTGTAAATTAGGGGTTTGTTTAGATATTACTATTGTGATGCGAAGTGGGACTGTATCCCGAGATATTGTCGTAATTTGAATAGTAGATTAGATAGACACCGTGGTTCACACGAATAATGTTATTCTTGGGTATAAATAGGACCCGAGACCCCTGTAAATCATAATCACAACCAATACAATCTCGGCGCATCGCCTCTCATTTTCTTTTAGAGGAGTTCTTGATCCGGCTTCGAGCTACATCGTTTCGACCCCCGATTAAGGTAAATGCTTGTCGTTTAGTGATTTATTTCGTCAAATCTAGTGCTTCCATCATCATGATACTCTAGGTTTGATGTTTTAGATTGTGCAAGTTATCATATACGGCATATAATCTAGAATAATATCTAGATCAATCTTGCCGTCGGCTTGTTCTTCTCACGAAGCAGCAGCCGATAGAGCTAAATCTAGATGTTGGCCTGGATTATATGATATGTCCACCGTCTTGAGGGGTTTACATCGGTCCATATAGATCCAATGCTATCTTTTTGTACTTAATGTTGCATCATCCATGATCTATTAAGTCGCTTTTAGAAGTATTATGATCTATTCGACTAGATGTAAACTTGTAGAGACAGTGCCAGGGTTTCAGCTGGCCTTATCTGTTTTAATATTTCTTTTAGTATTATTTGCTATTAGATTTATTAGAGTTGCCTCTTATGTTAAGATCTTAATCTAGTTAAATACTTTAAATTGGTATCAACCTGTCAGCACTAGCCGATAGCCGATTGATCTAGGCTAACTTATTCAAGCTAGATTAATATCTTTTCATAAGAAGTATCGGAGTACTAGCCGATCCACAGTTAGGTCGATAGTATCGGCTAGGCCATGAATACATATATTTATTATCCTAGTATATATTTAGATTAAGTGATTTATACTGTCTCGGTGTAGCCGATCTATCCCAATCAGTTAGTTTAAATATGCTTTGGGATAGCACTTATATGTAAATTTGTTTCCTTAGCCGATCCGATAGGATCTAACCTAACCTAACGCATATATGTTTGTTTCTTGTTGGTTGACAGATTAAACCAACTGGCACGCCTGTTTACATCAGACAGCCAAGAAAGGGACCTGCACTGGAGTTAAGCAGACCACCCAGGCCAGCGCGTGAGAGATTTTTCTCAGCAACAGCTTTCCCAAATACGGGCTCTGTATGGTGAAATGATACACTTTACATATACCATTTTTTTTAATTTTAATGATTATGACATTTTAGGTAGTTAAGATCTTTACGTGCTCGTATTTACGTCTAAATTCTTTTAGTGCATGCTACATATCCATTAACAATGAGACGTGTATGATGATTTTGTCGATCTTAAGAATAAGTCAGCATGGTCTCTCGTAGGTACTCATAGGGTAAGTGTGCTTGTGTATATCTGAGCATTTTGTTTTAATTGAGTTTCATAAAAACACAAGAAACTAATATCAAGATCAAATCCAATATATGGAGAATAAACAGTGACAATCCAAATTTGAAAACTGCATGCATTCGTATATGATTGATGTTGTTTTTTTATTGTAAAAACTAGGGGGAGGTCCCCATAGAAATGAGCAAATTTTATGAAAAAAAGACGGGAGAAAAGAGTTTAGAGTTTAGAATACAACCTTTTAAACATAGGTGAAGATGCCTAGACAACAATCAAAACACAAAAGGGATGTGCGTTGTTATTCTTTCTTTTTAAAGATCAAATTCGATTAAGCATGTTTGTATAGGGAAGTGTGATACCATAATCTATTTTATTTTCCTTTCCAAATTATTGTATTTTATAATATTGTACATTAAGATCCTATGAAGGTACATGCCCTTAAAATCCAATTTGTATCATGCACATCCAATAAGTCTTCTGGGATTTAATACGTGTATGACACTACTACATGTCCTTTTATCTATAACAGCTCATAACATGTATGCCATTTACGGGTCGTCACAACTAAGTCATCTCAAACGGGCCTAAGAAAGGATCGACAAAGATATAGTGGCACAGACATGTCATATATGCATAAATCTAGAGCTTGTCACGGATGACACATATCCATGACAGGCCAAAATAACGACGCGAGAAAGATAACAAATGTTATCTTTGTAGGGTCCCAATATAAGCCCTCATCGATGTTTGTCATCGGTGATGGGCTCTAGCTCATGGCCCGATTGAGATAACAATTAGGCCCGTCACCGATGAGTGCCTTCGGTGACAGGCTTGAAGTTAGGCCTCACAAAGATAATTGTTATACCCGTCACGGTTGCTAGTTCGTTGGCCGTTATAGATATTTATTACACTCTATAAATACCCCAACTAGACAGTGAAGTGGTTATCCCACTGTTCACTGTCTTGGTGGAAGTAATTGAAAAATAGTAGTCATTTCTCATAAATCTAGTAGATACTTACCTACAAAATGTTATTTTAGTATTTTTTCCACTTCTTTTGCAGCTCAGCGATGGATTGAAGTTGGATGTATGGGAAAACTGTGCGGCATTATAGCGAATAGTATCAAAATGGCATGGTAAAATTTTATAAACGTCGCGGAGGAGGATAGGAAAATAAGAAAGAGCGATTACATGTGTTGTCCATGTGTAGATTGCAAAAATGAAAATGTGTTCGTAACAGAGTGGACGTACACGCTCATCTGATACAATGAGGATTCATGGAGGGGTACACATGTTGGGTGAAATATGGAGAGCAAGAATCAGGCAGTGGTGCAGCTGCAGATAGAAGTGATACACAAAATCAAGAAGATGAAGATGAACATAACATGTTTGTACCTTCTCCACTGGGCGGTGAAAGCATTGATGTGGATCACGATCTGTTGTAAGACATGTTACGTGATGTTGAGGACCCATCCTATATGGAGAGAAATTCCATCAAGTTCAGCAGGTTGGTCAGTGACTTGGAGAAACCTCTATACGCCGGATGCAAGGCAAAACACACAAAATTGTTAGCTACCTTGGTGCTAATGAAGCTGAAGGCAAGTAGTGGATGGACAGAAAAGTGTTTCACACAACTTTTGGGAATTCTGAAGACCATGCTTCCAGATGAGAACACATTGTCCGAGACGACATATAAAGCAAAGCAGGTTTTGTGTCCCCTAGGGTTAGAGGTCCGTAGAATTCACGCTTGTTCAGACGACTGCATACTGTATCACAAGCAATATGCGGACCTATATGCTTGTCCTGTCTGCAAGGCTTCTCGATATAAGAGAACAAAAAGTGCTAACGAAGGAAAGAAGTCAAAGCAGGGTGGTCCGGCCAAGGCCGTGTGTTACCTACGTATCATCAATCATTTCAAAAGAATATTTGCCAACCCCAATAAAGCAAAGTTAGTACGTTGGCATGCCACAGAGAGAAGGAACGATGGTATGCTAAGACACCCCACAGATTCCATTCAATGGAGGAATATTGATCGAAGATACCCAGATTTCGCAGCTAACCCTAGAAACATGAGAGTATGTTTGTGTGCAGATGGCATGAATCCTTCCGGAGACATGAGCTATTCTCATAGCACGTGGCCAGTTTTGATTGCAAACTATAACCTACCGCCATGGTTGTGCTTCAAAAGGAAATACATTATGCTATGCCTGTTAATCCAAGGACCGAAATAGCCCGGCAATGACATTGATGTGTTCTTGGAGCCTGTTATCGATGACCTTGAGACTCTCTGGAAAGAAGGTGTGGAAACTTGGGATGCGTACGGCCAGGAGAACTTCAACCTACGCGTTCTATTGTTTTGCACCATTAATGACTATCCTGCATTAGGGAATCTTTCTGGACAAACCATGAAAGGAAAGAAGGCCTGCTCCAACTGTATGGATCATACACGCAGTAGGTGGCTAAAGAAATCCAGAAAGATGGTTTACATGAGTCATAGGAGATGGCTCCCTCTCCAACATGCATTTAGAATGAAAAAGAAACTTTTCAATGGTAAGAGGGAACTTTAGAATGCACCCAAGGATCTGTCCGAAGATGAGGTCCACAACATGGTCAAGGACCTAACTAATGAGTTTGGCAAGAAAAGAAAACGAAGTAAGGCAATGGACAAGGATATGTGGAAGAAAAATCCATATTTTGGTGACTTCCTTTCTGGAAAGATACCAAGGTCCGTCATTGCATTGATCTGATGCACATCAAGAAGAATGTGTGTGAGAGTCTGGTAGGGGTATTGCTGAATATTCCCGGGAAAACAAAGGACAGGTTGAACGCGCGCCTTGATCTACAAGAGATGAATATTCGAAGTGAACTCCTGCCTGTAACAGGTGCAGAGATAGGCAAAGTGTACCTCCCTCTAGCTTGCCACACATTGTCAAAGGATGAGAAGATCGCAATGCTATCATGCCTCAGAGATATCAAAGTTCCATCAGGCTATTCAGTAAGGATAAGTAAGTACGTCAAATTGGACGAGCTAAAGCTGGTTGGAATGTCTCACAATTGCCACGTGCTCATCACGCAAATCTTGCCAATTGCTATCGGAGGCATTCTACCACCCAAAGTCCGCCACACGATCTAACGTCTTTTTGCCTTCTTCAATACAATCGGTCAGAAGGTTATAGATCCTGAAGACCTAGACAGATTGCAGACTGATATTGTTAATACCCTCTGTCACATGGAGATGTTTCTTCCTCTGTCTTTCTTTGATATCATACCTCATTTCCATGTACATCTCGTGAAGCAAACAAAATTATGTCGCCCTCCATTTCTAAGAGAAATGTTGTCGCGCCCGAAAATTTATCCCAAATTTCACAACTATTTTGTGTACTAAATCTCTGTCTAGGAATCAGCCAGGATACACAAAATAACAAATTAATACATAGATCCAAACGTATAATAAAGCATAAAATACTTACAAAAGAGGCACTTAGTCCTCGCACTCGAAAGAAAGCGACAGCAATGGAAAAAGGTGATCCTAGCGGGCCTTCAACTCCACTCCACAGGCAAACTCAACTGAGGTCTTAGCCTTGGTCCTCTAACATCGTCTTCAACTCAAATCACTACACTTCTGAAAGGGGTGGAATTGCAAGGATGAGTACAACCACCGTACTCAACAAGCCGTGCCAGGAGAATGCAAATAATGCAAGGGGGTACAAAGGATTCATATATAAGGCTATTTTGCAGAAAAACCAGCATGTCAAAGAATTTAAATATTTGAAGGCATTTTAATAAACATGAACTTATCACTAGTCAATTATTATTAAGTCGCGCACCAACGCGATCTTGCCTTGACCAAGGCCAACAAGTGCTAACTTCAATTATTTTAGTTTTAAACAGAATTAAATTCTAACTTGGGTACATAGCTCGGCTTGCCCATAACCGAGGACATGGCTATTCGAATAGATTAAACTCTGAACAGAGGTGTACATCTTTACCCACCATACATGCCTTCCTCACGTGTTGCGACGTGCCACATGCCACCACGGCATATGGACGAAAGCCATGACATAACTCACGTTTAATACTGCCCTAAACAAAAAGACCGACATAGACTTCCCCGCCAGCGCCCCGAGCGATAGTCTATGCCCCGTGCATCTCGACTCGTTATGAGCCTTCACTTGCCGAGAGACATCAGCCCATGGGATCCAACCCTTCCAAGGGCTTCATCCATCCCTATGCATGGCTTTCTTGTTTTTGACCGCACTAGCTAGTCGACGTGTTAAGCCTTACCCATTAGACAGGTGGTAGTACGGGGTGTGCTTTGCAACTGAGGCCCGAAGACCAGTCCTTATGACGGCCGAGGTGCGACTAGCAATACCAAGCACCCCGTGCCTAGCCGAAAATATGTTTGGGGAATTTTGAATGGGACATTTATTGCCACGGCTAAATAGCCAAAATTTCTATCATTTACAAGTTATTCCTTAGTCTAATTATTGAAAACATCTAATTGTTTCTATTCAAACATGGCTAAGCATATTCCTAAGTTTGCTAGTGAGTACCACATACATAAAGTGCTCACTAGTTTTATTTTTCCTAGGGTTATCAAAGATCATAATAATACAAGGAGAATTGGTAAGGCTAAATAAAACAGTGATAGACGTAGGAATTTAATAAAGCGAAATGCAATAATTTAAATAAACATAATTTTGTTAACTAGGATAGCAATATGATCAAAATGACATGACTTGCCTTGCTCCTTCAAACAATTTTCTGGACTCTTTTCCTCGCGAACGCGAACCTCCGAAACGACGAAGTCTACACGCTAGCATGCAAAACAAGGGAAAACCCTAATAAAAACCAAGAAAACAGTACATGGAAAGTAAACAAACATGTAGAGCTCAAATTTAAATGAATTTTGTAATTTGAATGGCCCAATTTAGAGTTTGTACCCAATTTAGAGTTTGTATGTATTAGATCTGAATTTAGAAGTTTTGGACCATTAAATAAATTCTGGAAATTAAATTGATTTATTACATAATTTTTAATTTGTTTTAGAAGGAAAAAAGAGCTAGGATGATGTCACCGGGCAAGGGTTGACATCAGCGAGCGAGGATGGAGAGAGGAGGAAGGAACTCACCATGTGCACGACGCGCGAGAAGAGGCGGCACGGGCGCACAGCGGTGATCGGAGGAAAGGCCGGCGCACGGGTGCCGACGCGGATGACAAGGGCGACACGGCAGCCTGGCAGGAGCCGTAAGATGGTGAGGCCTCAATGGAGCACCCTCGCGATGCCGACGAGCAGGAACCGCCGGGCGGAGACGACGACCACAACGGGAGGAGGAACACAGGGTCGATGTCGTTCCGATGACCTTCCAATGAATCTGAGCAAAGGCCAGGGAAGAGGACGGTGCCGCAATACCAAGGAAGGAGACGACGACATGGGACGGCACATCAGTGAGGCGACAGAGGCTGTCGAAGGTGGGGAACGACAACGTTCTTCACCGGTTGCCGGTTAGGGCGCGGTACCGACGGATATCGAGCAAAACGGAGGTGAGGTCGAGGAAGAGGAGGTTGCTGCGACGATGAAGGTGGCAGCGTCGAGGTCTTGCACGGCTCCTGTCGACGGGGATGGGCTGCCGATGTAGGCCTCGGTGAGACCGAGGATGAGGTGGCACGGCCGACAGCGTTGCAGCGGGGTTTCAACGAAGATGAGGCTTGGCCGGGGTGGAGAACGACGTCACGGTGCTGGGATTGACGACGGCACAGCGAGGCGATGCTTCGCCGAGGCGGCAGGGCTGCCTGTTGACACTGAAATTTGGTAATAGAATCCCTAAGTCTGCAAAGCGGAAGCAGAGCCGGATCGGCTAGAGACAGGGGTTGAATCAATTGAGGAGTGATCGGCTGTGAGGCCAATCGGCTAAGGATGGATCGGGCAGAGGCAGCCGATAGCCGATTCCAGGTCCGGAAGAGATGAAACCATTTCTGATGCAATAGTTTGAAGATAATTAGAAGATTCGGTTATTAATTACGCGTTAAACGATATTGCCACTTATGGATAGAGTCCTGTAATGACAGTTGTATCTGCAATTTAGGGTTTTGTTTAAACTGTTAGTTGTAACACGGCGTGGGTCCCGCTTGAGATAATGTTGTGTTTTAAATAAGTAGTTTAGATAGAGTCCAGGGTTTGTACAGATAATTCTATCTTGGGTATAAATAAGACCCGAGACCCCCTGTAATCGACATTCAATAATACACAATCACAATCAAACCTTCGGCGCATCCCCAACCTTTTTCTTCAGACGAGATGTTTGCTTGGCTATGGGCTGCATCGTTTCGATCCTTGGATCTAGGTAAATGCTTGTCATTAGTGGTATGATCTATTGTTTCTAGTGCTTCCATCGTAATGATACATTAGATTCAGGAGTTTATACAGCGCCATTTATCATATAGCGCATATAAATTAGGTCAATGTTTGGATCTATCCTACCAGTGGCTAGTTCTATCAAGAACTTGCAGCCAATAGGTCTAGATCTAAAGGTTGGCTGGTTTATATGCGGTATCCACCGTCTTAAGAGATATAAATCGGCTGCAACAGATCGGGTTTTTCTTTTTATACTTAATGCTGCATCGGGTTCGAACTATTAAGTCGTTCTTAGAACTATCAATGATCTGTTCATCGAAGATTTATATTATTTAGAGACAGTGCCGGGGTTTCAGCCGGCCTTATCTGCCCTGATATGTTTCTTTTAATATATTCATTATTAGATACATATTAGGAATGCCTCTTACGTTAAGATCACATTCTTATCGGACGTCGCTAGCCGAAATCGGCTTACCATCGACAGCCGATGGCCGATTTCTAGGCTTGCATATGGTTCAAGAGTGATATCTTTCTATAAGATTCATCGGAGTACTAGCCGATTCATTGTTAGATTTCCAGTATCGGCTAGGTTATCGATCCATATATTTATTATTCTTTACTGTATTTGGGTTAAGCGGTTGATGCTGTCTTGGTATAGCCGATCCATTCCAGTCACTTGGCTTAAATATAGTTTAGAATAGCATATATATGTCTATGGGTTCCCTCAGCCGATCCAGTGGGGATCTAACCTAACACTTAACGCATATCCTCTTGTTTTTCTTGTTGATTAACAGATCAAATCAACTGGCACGCCCTGCACAGCATAGGAAGCCGAGAAGGACCTGCACTGGAGTCAAGCAGATCTCCCAGGCCAACGCGTGAGAGAGATTTCTCATCAACACACTTCTTGGCACGCCCAGTGGGACTTTCTTTGTCGGCTCGACTCGGACGCATAGATTCAGCCGGCAAGATGGTCGACTCCAAGAGCCCCGGCATCACGCAGGACAACATCGTGCCTGTAAAGATGGAACAGTTATCGGCTGAACAACAAGCCGAATATAAAAAGATGGTGGAAGAGCTCCAGGCTAACTAGTTGCAGTCTTTCACCCAAACAAGATCTGGGGCCGTGCACCAAAAATACAAGTTCAACATGAACAACACTAAAGCGTCCTCCTCTGGTGATACAAAAGGCAAACAGAAGATGGAGGAGCCGACCCAGGTACAGGATGACTCGGCCGTATATTCCCTACAAGACCGGATTGACTCGGCCGTTCATCACGCGTTGGTCAACCAAAGTAGCATCCTGGTCAATACTCTCAATAACATGATCGCTACTGTGGTCGATGCCAAGATAGCCGACCAGCTACAACGGGGGCCAACGTACTTCACAGATGGCCAATTTCCTGGCTACAGGACGCTGGTCACACAGAATCGGCCGATCCCACCACTAGCACAACAAGGGCCGTCGGGAGGAATCTTCGGTCAGTCAAATCCAGGTGAATCGGTTATAAGGCTGGCAGTTACTGTGCTGAACCGACAACAGCCGTTGCCCCAAGATCAACTCCCTAACATGTTCAATAACAATCGGCAGTCAGAGCCGATTGATCCAGATAGACGATATAATGCCGGTGGCCGATAGTTGTTTCTAGGACCACCAACGCCACCACCGGTGCCTCGACCACCTCCCGCTGATCATCACTACCAGTACCAAGGAGGTCGTCAAGATCATCATTACAGGCCTCAGACGCCACCACCACTGTATCGGCAAGCACCCGCACCGTATGACCTATATGAGCCGATACAGAAGACAACCGGACATGGGCCGATCTGATCGCAGATGTAATGCGCGATCAATTCGGCCTCAAGCCGAAAGACCCAGGGAACATGTATCGGTATCCCTATCCAGAGCACTTTCAGCGGATCCCGTTGCGCAACCGATACAAGATCCCAGATTTTTCAAAGTTCTCAGGGCAGGACAACGTTTTGACCTACGAGCATGTTAGCCGGTTCTTTGCACAGTGCGACGAAGCATCGACCACGGACGCCTTGAGAGTCCGATTGTTCCCTCTCTCCCTTTCAGGATCGGCTTTTACTTGGTTCTCTTCATTGCCGTACAATTCAATTCAGAGCTGGACCGATCTTGAAAAGCAATTCCACAGCTATTTCTACTTCGGCAACCACGAGATGAAGTTGTCAGACCTCACCAGCATCAGGCAAAAACACAACGAATTAGTCCAAGAATATATCCAACGCTTCAGCGAGATGAGGAACCGATGTTACAGCCTGGTGCTATCGGACGCTCAGCTGGCCGATTTGGCTTTTCATGGTTTGATCGCACCAATCAGAGAGTGATTTTGTGCAAGACTTTGACAGCTTAGCCCACTTGGCGCAGAAGGTGACGGCCTATGAGCAGCGATTCCAAGACACCAGGAAGGCCGTCAAAAATATAACTCAAGTCGTCGTCGAATCAGACTACGGGTCCGACGACGATGACGCAGAAGTGGCGGCAGCCGAATGGGCCAAGAACAAAAAGGCCATCGTCTGCCAATGGCTGCTGAAGACGAATAAGGAAGAATGATACGATTTCGACATCACCGAGGCCGACAGGATTTTCGACTTGCTACTAGAGGAGAAGCGATTCAGCTACCCGAAAATCACGTGATCCCGTCGGCCAAAGAATTGAAGAAAAGGAAGTATTGCAAGCGGCACAACTCCACATCCCACGCCACCAATGACTGCAAGGTTTTCAGCAAATCTAGTCGGCAATTGAGGCCGGGAAGCTAAAGTTCGCCTATTCAAATCGGCCGATGAAGGTAGACGGCAATCCATTCCCGGTTAACATGGTCAAAGCCGGCCCCAGGCAAGCTGATCGACAGAACAGAATGGTGCATGGCTTAGTCAATACATCGATCGAGGCCAAGGCAGAAGGCGATCAAATTGGGTGTCACGCCCCGTCAATTAATATGGTGCGCCCAGTCATCAGATCGACTGACCGACGGCCGATCCGTGAACGTACCCGATACCGTCATCAGTACCGGTCTCAGCAGGAAGAAAAGCTTACAATGAAGCACCTCATCGGCGCGAGCCGAACACCCAAAGCCGACGATACAAGGTAAACCACGACAATGCCGATCCGCATTGGCATTGTGATTTTTTCAGGTATTATTGGGAATCCGGCATGAGATTGCCAACCTTGGACGATTGCCCAGCATGCAATGATCGCCGCGATGACGAGCGCAGAAGCCCATCGGTTGCAAGTCCAACTCGGTTCGTCCCCAGAGCCGTTCAGTTAAACCAAAGGCGGCGGTCTGTCCATGATCGGCTCGGCCCGATCCACCAGGATTTCATCGTCGACAAAAACCACGATGGGAACAACCGCGACGATGAAGAGGTCGACGATAGGAATCGGCCAACCCCCAATGGTGTCCGTCCGATCTCTTCACGAAGACACAGAAAAGAAGGGTTCAATGGCTCAAGCGTGAAGGGAGGGAAGACAAAGTTCAGCAAACGATCCACGAACAGCGCCGTCGGCTGGGCAAAATAAAAAAGCGGTGGGTACCCAAAAAGAAAGCTGCCATAGCCGACGAAGAGCAAGCCGAGGAAAGCCAGCCGATCAAGCCAGGAGGGCAGCCAAAGGGAAAGGCAAAATTTCTGCATCGGTTAACATGGTATTTGTGCTGCCAGCCGAGTTCAGCACTCCTAAAGCCGATGCAGACACCGTTGAGGATGACCTGGCAAAACTAGCAATCTCGCTAGACCAAGCTGTCTTCGACAAACCCGAAGGAACCAAAAATCGGCATTTAAAGCTGTTATACGTTAAAGGATTCATCAACGGCAAGCCGATTTCCAAAATGCTAGTCGATGGGGGAGCCGCAGTCAACCTCATGCCTTACACAACATTCGGAAAACTAGGCAAGGGAGCCGAAGACCTGATAAAAACCAACATGGTGCTCAAAGACTTCGGCGGCAACCCATCGAAAACTAAGGGCATCCTCAATGTTGAACTGACCATCGGCAACAAGACCGTGCCCACAACGTTCTTTGTCATCGACGGGAAGGGGTCTTACAGCCTGCTGCTCGGAAGGGACTGGATACACGCCAACTGCTGCATCCCTTCTACAATGCATCAGAGCCTGATCCAATGGGACGGTGACAAGATCGAGATCGTGCCAGTCGACAGGTCAGTTAGTGTCGTCGGTGCCGATTTGCCACTTTGGGAAATCGAAGGCATCGATTCTTTATCTGGGAAAATCTGGCAAGCCGATTTTCTAAATGTGTCCAATTCCATGATACAGCCAATTGGAAATAACGAGCCACAGCTGCTGCTTTGAACAAGACATGGTGGAGGGCTCGAGCGTTCTCATCATGGACACCGCAGACGAAGACGATGGCAAGCTAGGGCAAGGTTTTACGTCGGCCGACGAATTAGAGGAAATCGACATTGGCTCTGGTGATAAGCCGAGGCCGACGTACATTAGCAAAAATCTGTCTCCTCATTGTAGATCCTAGCTTATTAAATTATTAAAAGAATATAAAGATTGTTTTGCTTGGGAGTACTTCGAGATGCCCAGTCTCAACCAATCAATAGTGGTCCATCACCTGCCATTAAGGCAGGTGCCGGCCGTTCAAACAACCTCCCGGGAGGTTTACGGCCGATATGTACGATGCAATTAAAGCCGAAATCACTCGGCTATACGACGTGGGATTCATTCGGCCTTGCCGATACGCCGAGTGGGTCTCAAACATCGTCCCAGTATTGAAGAAAAACGGTAAACTTAGGGTGTGCATCGATTTCTGAGATCTAAACAAGGCAACCCGTAAAGACAAATACCCAATGCCGATAGCCGATCTGCTTGTCGACGCTGCTTCAGGCCATAAAATTATTAGTTTCATGGATGGCAATGCAGGGTACAATCAAATATTCATGGCCAACGAGGACATCCACAAGACCGCTTTTCGGTGTCCCGGCGCAATCGGCTTGTACGAGTGGGTAGTGATGACGTTCGGCTTAAAGAATGCTGGGGCGACGTATCAACGGGCCATGAATTACATCTTTCATGATATGATTGGCTCACTAGTAGAGACATACATTGACGACGTGGTTGTCAAGTCAAGGGAGATAGAAGGCCACATAGCCGATCTGAGACAAGTGCTAGAACGGACGAGGAAATACGGTCTGAAGATGAATCCGCTTAAGTGCGCGTTCGGCGTATCGGCCGGGCAATTCTTGGGATTTCTCATCCACGAAAGAGGAATTGAAGTTACACCAAGAAGCATAAATGCTATCAAGACAATTCAACCTTCGAAGGACAAAAAGTAGCTCCAGTCATTGATCAGCAAGATAAACTTCATCAGACGGTTCATAGCCAATCTCTTAGAAAAGATGGAGCCGTTCACACCACTACTCTGGCTGAAAGCCGATCAAACATTCACATGGGGGGCAGAGCAGCAGAAGGCGTTAGACAACATAAAAGATTATCTAAGCTCCCCTCCAGTTCTAATGCCTCCACAAAAGGGAATACCGTTCAAGCTGTACCTATCAGCCGATGACAAATCAATCGGCTCCGTCCTACTCCAGGAGGTTAACGGCAAAGAAAAAGCCATCTTCTATCTCAGCCGACGATTGCTAGACGCAGAAACGAGGTATTCACCTGTGGAGAAGTTATGCCTATGCCTCTATTTTTCATGTGCAAAGTTAAGGCACTATATGCTGTCCAACGAGTGCATAGTAATCTGTAAAGCCATTGTGGTTAAGTATATGTTATCGGCTCTGTTAGTGATATGCCCTAGAGGCAACATGGAGATGTTGGATATCACGTCAATGTTTATGTATAAATGAATAAAGTGTTATTCAGTTCCATGAAATAGACATCTTGTATTGATCAATAAGTACGTGACTTATTTATGAGACTCTTTATGTATGAATCTATTTCTAAACGATCATCGATCATATGTCATATTGTTGGAACAAATATGATTCTAAGATCGGCGTGTTTATTGATTGATGATCATGTCTCATAGATCATGGGTATGGAGATACCAAATTAATAAACATGGACACATGTGTTGGAGAACACATTGTTGGATAGACCCACCATGAGACACTACAGAATTAATGTGCCATTAGTTGGTCTCGTGTAGTGTTGGTACAAAGTCCTTAGACTCGAGATCACCATGGATTCCAACATTTGTAGTAGCCTACTTTGGGATTACCAAACGCTATTCCGTAATCGGGTAGTTATAAAGGTAATTTTCGGGTTTGCTATGAAACATGGAGTGGGATGTGAGTGATCAAGATGGAATTTGCCCCTCCTTTGGAGAGATATCTCGGGCCCCTCGAGGTACTGGATTATGGAAATGCATGGCCATGCGAGTTGATTGAGGAGTCAATTAATGATGATAATCCAATACGGTTCGAGTGAAAGGTTAAGCTATTGAAGGGATGGCACACATCTTGCCTATAGCTTAACCGGTATCGTGAGGCAAAGGGATTTGTGTACACATTACAGGTTGAGAGCCGATATTATTCTTGTATACTATGGTGTCAATATGTGCCGCTAGGCGCCGTCGTTGACGGGTCGGCCGAGTTGGACTCGACTCCGACGATCGGCTAAGATAGACTATAGCCGAAACCGAGTATACCTGAACCTACGTGGTCGCACGCTTAAGGGGATAAGAATGGCATTCGAGTTGGACTCGGATACGGCTCGATCGGATAGGGATCCGATCGGATAGAGTCCTATGGGCTTACGACGTGTGGGCGGCCAACTCTATGAGATACGGATGAGATCCGATTCAAAATAGAGTCCCGATCGGCCACTAGTCCCGTCGGCCAACTCTATATAAAGGAGGGAGGGGTGGAGAGCCGTGGCACGTCAATTGCATCGCGTGCAACGAAGTCGCCGAGATCAATCTCCACGGAAACCCTCCCCACTTTCGAGCCAAACCCTAGCCTTGCATCGCGTGCTAGCACACGGGTGTTCGGCGTTCGTCCCCGGATGTGTGGATACCGGTAGAGGCGCCGCTACGTTGCACGCCTGTTCATCGGCTGCGGTCGAGCGCATCGGAGCGAGGCGCGAGAACACGCGGACGACTTGGATCGGCTACGGCATCCGCGAATCGGCTGTCCCGGGTATCTGGCGTCGGCTTGCGGGAATCGGCTACACAGTTCCAGATCGGATTGCCCCGATTGGCTATTCCGCCGCACTACACTCCAATCGGTAACGATCTATCGGCCCTTACTTGCAAGTGTTCCTGGTTTGCGCGGTAAAAGTTTTTGTTTTCGGCTAGCGTAGCCTCCGCGTAACCCTTCAGTGGTATCGAGCTAATCTTGCTTAGTTCGGGTTTTAGATTGATCCGGAACAAGTTTTGTGCACGGGTTGATTAGATCAATCGGTTTTATGGGATCTGTTGAGGAGAGTTAATGGTAATTGCGTTCCTTGATAGTGTATCGGAACGGCGTAATGTGATTACGTCGAAGCAATATCCATAGAACTCGGTTTGAGTCGGCTTCGAGATAGCGTTCCTTGATAGTGTATCGGAACGGTATAATGTGATTATGCCGAAGCTATCTCGTAGTCCGATCTTGTTTGCTGCCTCGCGCCTACGCAAACCATCTCCCTTGATAGTGTATCGGGACGACATAATATGATAGTGTAGCGGGACCGCCGTGTGCGTCCCCCCTTATAGGTTGTCTCGATGCCGTAGCTCTGCGATAAGTAGAAAACGTTTCTACGTCTAACTTGTTTTTGTAGAGAATGCTTTGAGATGGTATGGCCCTATTGTATGTATGAGAGATGCATGTGATGCATGTAATATTCTTTCATATGTGCAATCCCTGTAATATTCTTTCATACGTGCAATGCTTGTAATATTCTTTCACGACCTGCGAGTCGATGTAATCTTCAATTAGAGCTTCTATAGTAGTATCTTAGTTTGAAGAAATCAAGCATTCGGCACTCGAAAGGACGGTGATGAAGATGGAGATCCTCTACACCGGCATGGAGATGGAGATCACCATGTGAAGGGGGCCATACTATTTCATTATATGCTATTCTACCTGCTTTCATATATGTGATATGTTTGTTTGATAGGATAGCATCCCTCGCAAAATTAAGTAGTAATGATGCCCTTCCAAATGTTGCACTCGTCACCATTATGCTCGTCAATGGTGGGTCTGCCAAAGCAGAGTGCCATTCTCTATCATAACACGAGGGGGTATATGTCGACATATACATGCAGGAGCATTTGGTTTACTTAACAAGGCTATCAAAATAGTTTTGGGCCTTGGGGCATAGGTTGGCGCCGGGGCATGGAGATGCCACACCAACAACAAGAGTCACAAAGAGATGTGATTAGCAAGGAGTTGCTTACGGATGTTATTAATCTTCTAGCAGTGATGCCAAAGCTCACTAGAAAATTAATTAACATGTGGATCTTGACCCAATACGTAACCTAGAGGGGAGGTGGAAAATACGTAATGGGAGTCTAATGTTAAATTGTTTAACAATAGACATAGCATAAACATTGTGCTAAACTTTGCTTTTTCTGTTGTAGAATAAATGGCGGCTAATACTACTCCCGCACCTTTAATTTGCGATCTATTCTCGAAAAGAAAAATTAAATGGAACAAACTTTATGGATTGGTATCGCAACTTGAGAATTGTTCTCAAGCAAGAGCGTAAGGAGTACGTTCTTGAAGTACCCTATCCCGAGGATTTGCAAAATAATGCCACCGCAACCGCACGGAGAGCTTACGAGAAGCACACTAATGATGCCCTAGATATAAGCTGTCTTGTGCTTGCTACAATGTCCCCCGAGCTTCGAAGCAATATGAGAGCGCGATGCTCACACTATTATTCGGGGCTGCGTGGCATGTTTGAGAACCATGCTCGGGCCGAGAGGTTCAACACCTCAAAGTCCTTGTTTGCGTGCAGCTTGTTGAGGGGAATCCCGTTAGTCCGCATGTGATAAAAATGATTGGCTACATTGAGAGTCCGGAAAACTAGGTTTTCCCCTTAGCCAAGAGTTGGCTACCGATGTGATTCTCCGCACACCCTCCGAGCTTCGAGCCATTCATATTGAATTATCACATGAACAATATGGATAGAACCTTGGCTGAATTGCATGGGATGCTAAAGACAGTGAGGAGAGTATCCAGAAGAATGGTCATCATGTGATGATGATGCAGAAGGCTAAGCGCAAACCACTGTCAATAAACTTTGCACCAAGAGAAAGATAACTCCCGATGAGATCGCGAGTGCCTCCAATGCAAAGAAGGGCAAGAAGGGGTCGGCGGCATCGATGCCGTTTGCTTCTATTGCAAGGAGACATGCCACTAGAAGAGGAACTGCAAGAAGTACATGGAGGATCTCAAAAAGAAGCAAAGTACGACTTCGCTTCAGGTATTAATGTTATAGACATTAATCTTGCTACTTCACCTACCGACTCTTGGGTATTTGATACCGGATCGTAGCTCATATTTGCAAATCATTGCGTGGAATGAGAAGAAGTTGAGGATTGAGAAGGGGCGAGGTGAACCGCGCGTCGGCAAGGAGCAAGTGTTGCTACAGTTGCTGTCGGCACAAGATCCACTTCATCTACCTTCGGATTAGTTTTGAAATTGAATAATTGTTATTGTGTTCCAACACTATGTCAAAACATTATTTCGCTTCATGTTTGCAAGCGGAAGGATATGATTTTAGATCAATGGACAATGGTTGTTCAATATATCTTAGAGATATGTTCTATTTTCGTGCTCCATTGGTGAATGGATTATACGTTTTAAATCTTGAAGCGTCTCCCATCTATAACATTAATACGTAAAGGCAACTCTCTAATGATATAAACCCCACGTTTATCCGGCATTGTCGCTTAGGCCATATAAATAAGAAACGCATGGAGAAGCTCCATAAGGATGGATTGCTTCACTCTTTTGATTTTGAATCATTTGAGACATGTGAGTCTTGTTTACTTGGTAAGATGACAAAGACACCTTTCACGGGACATAGTGAGAGAGCAAGTGACTTATTGGCACTCGTACATACCGATGTATGTGGACCAATGAGCCCAACGGCCGAGGTGGTTATCGTACTTCATTACCTTTACCGATGACTTTAGTAGATATGGTTATATCTACTTAATGAGGCATAAGTCCGAATCCTTTGAAAAGTTCAAAGAATTCCAGAATGAAGTACAGTAATCATTTAGGGAAAACAATCAAGTTTCTACGATCAGATCGTGGAGGAGAATACTTGAGCCAAGTGTTTGGTAATCATCCGAAAGATTGTGGAATTGTTCTACGTTGACTCCGCCAGAACTCCACAATGGAATGGGGTGTCCGAACGGAGAAATCGCACCTTGTTGGACATGGTGCGGTCGATGATGAGCCAAAGTGATGTTCCGTTATCCTCCGGGGATATGCTCTTGAAACAATTCGCTCACACTAAATAGAGTTCCATCTAAGTCAGTTGAAAAGACACCATATGAGATATGGACAGGGCAACCCCTAGTTTGTCTTTTCTCAAAATTTGGGGATGCGAAGCTTATGTAAAACGTTTACGCCCGACAAGCTCACACCCAAATCGACAAGTGCTTCTTTGTGGGCTATCCTAAGGAAACTAAGGGATATTACTTTTATAATCGGGAAAAGGCAAAGTGTTTGTCGCCCGACACGGTGTCTTCTTGGAGAAAGAGTTTCTTTCAAGAAGGGTTAGTGGGAGCAGGTGCATCTTGAAGAAGTTCAAGAAACACCGAAAACGTTTCAGCGACCACGAACCACAACAGAGGAGCAAAGTGTTGCGCCACCGGTTGTAGATACACCACCACTGAGGTCGAAAGATCACGTCGTGCACCCGATGTACGGAGGTGCGGAACAACGTGATATATTGTTGTTGGACAACGATGAACCTAAGACCTATGAGGAAGCGATGGTGGGACCCGATTCCAACAAGTGGCTTGGAGCCATGAAATCCGAAATAGAATCCATGTACGACAATCAAGTTTGGAACTTGGTTGATCCACCGATGGTGTCAAAACCATTGAGTGTAAATGGGTTTTTAAGAAAAGGCCGATATGGATGGAAATGTTCACATCTATAAGGCGCGATTGGTGGCGAAAGGTTTTAAACAGATTCAAGGAGTTGATTATGATGAAACCTTCTCGCCCGTCGCAATGCTTAAATCTATTCGGATTATCCTAGCGATTGCTGCATATTTCGATTATGAGATATGGTAGATGGATGTCAAAATGGCTTTCCTAAATGGAAACCTAAGCGAGGATGTATACATGATACAACCTCGGGGTTTTGTCGATCCGAATCGCTCGGAAAGATATGCAAGCTACGAAATCCATTTATGGATTGAAGCAAGCATCTCGGAGTTGGAATATTCGTTTTGATGAAGTAATCAAAGGGTTTGGTTTCATCAAAAACGAAGAGGAGGCCTGTGTTTACAAAAAGGTCGTGGGAGCGCAATTGTATTTCTAATCTTATATGTGGATGACATATTACGATTGGAAATGATATCCCTATGCTAGAATCCGTCAAGTCTTCATTGAAAAATAGTTTTTCCATGAAAGACTTAGGGGAGGCAAGCATACATATTGGGCATTCGGGTCTATAGAGATAGATCCAAGAGGCTAATTGGATTAAGCCAAAGTACATACATTGACAAGGTGTTGAAAAGGTTCAACATGCATGATTCCAAGAAAGGTTTCTTGCCCATGTCACATGGCATTAATCTTAGCAAGAATCGGTGTCCTCGGACACATGATGAGCGGAATAAGATGGGTATGGTTCCATATGCTTCGGCAATTGGATCCATCATGTATGCCATGCTTTGTACACGCCTGCATGTCTCGTACGCTTTGAGTGCTACGAGCAGATACTCGCGATCCAGGTGAAGGTCACTGGATCGCAGTAAAGAATATCCTTAAGTACTTGAGAAGAACTAAGGATATGTTCCTAGTCTATGAAGGTGAAGAAGAGCTCGTTGTAAGTGGTTACACCGATGCTAGCTTCCAAACAGACAAGGATGATTATAGATCGCAATCGGGTTCGTGTTCTCATCCGAACGGAGGCGCATCACTGGAAGAGTTCCAAGCAGGATACCGTTGCTGATTCTACAACGGAGGCCGAGTACATTGCGCTTCGGAAGCTGCAAAGGAGGCTGTTTGGATCAAGAATTTCGTTTCGAGCTTGGTGTGATGACCGTGCGGCATCGGTCCAATGTCTCTCTATTGTGACAATAGTGGAGCCATTGCGCAAGCCAAGCGCCGAGGTCACATCGAAGTCCAAACACATACTTCGGCGATATCATCTAATCCGCGAGATAGTGGACAGAGGTGATGCCAAGATATGCAAAGTGCACACGGATCTCAACATAGCCGATCCGCCGCAAACCTCTCCCTCACTGAAGCATGAGGCGCACACAAGAGCAATGGGTATTAGATACTTACATGATTGACTCTAGTGCAAGTGGGAGATTGTTAGTGATATGCCCTAGAGGCAACATGGAGATGTTGGATATCACGTCAATGTTTATGTATAAATGAATAAAGTGTTATTCGGTTCCATGAAATAGACATCTTGTATTGATCAATAAGTACGTGACTTATTTATGAGACTCTTTATGTATGAATCTATTTCTAAACGATCCTCGATCATATGTCATATTGTTGGAACAAATATGATTCTATGATCGGCGTGTTTATTGATTGATGATCATGTCCCATAGATCATGGGTATGGAGATACCAAATTAATAAACATGGACACATGTGTTGGAGAACACATTGTTGGATAGACCCACCATGAGACACTACAGAATTAATGTGCCATTATTTGGTCTCGGGTAGTGTTCGTACAAAGTCCTTAGACCTGAGATCACCATGGATTCCAACATGTGTAGTAGCCTACTTTGGGATTACCAAACGTTATTCCGTAATCGGGTAGTTATAAAGGTAATTTTCGGGCTTGCTATGAAACATGGAGTGGGATGTGAGTGATCAAGATGGAATTTGCCCTCCTTTGGAGAGATATCTCTGGCCCTCGAGGTACTGGATTATGGAAATGCATGGCCATGCTGAGTTGATTGAGGAGTCAATCAAATGCATGATAATCCAATACGGTTCGAGTGAATGGTTAAGCTATTGAAGGGATGGCACACATCTTGCCTATAGCTTAACTTGTATCGTGAGGCAAAGGGATTTGTGTACACATTACAGGTTCGAGCCGATATTATTCTTGTATACTATGGTGTCAATATGTGCCGCTAGGCGCCGCGTTGACGGGTCGGCTGAGTTGGACTCGAGCCGACGATCGGCTAAGTTAGACTATAGCCAAAACCGAGTATACCCGAACCTACGTGGTCGCACGCTTAAGGGGATAAGAAGGCATTCGAGTTGGACTCGGATACGGCTCGATCGGATAGGGATCCGATCGATAGAGTCCTATGGGCTTACGACGTGTGGGCGGCCAACTCTATGAGATACGGATGAGATCCGATTCAAAATAGAGTCCCGATCGGCCACTAGTCCCGTCGGCCAACTCTATATAAAGGAGGGAGGGGGTGGAGAGCTGTGGCACGTCAATTGCATCGCGTGCAACAGAAGTCGCCGAGATCAATCTCCACGGAAACCCTCCCCACTTTCGAGCCAAACCCTAGCCTTGCATCGCGTGCTAGCACACGGGTGTTCGGCGTTCTGTCCTCGGACGTGTGGATACCGGTAGAGGCGCTGCTACGTTGCACGCTGTTCATCGGCTGCGGTCGAGCGCATCGGAGCGAGGCGCGAGAACACAGTCGGACGACTCGGATCGGCTACGGCATCTGCGAATCGGCTGATTGGCGAATCGGCTGTCCCCGGGTATCGGCTGTCGGCTTGCGGGAATCGGCTACACAGTTCCAGATCGGATTGCCCTGATTGGTTATTTCGCTGCACTACACTCCAATCGGTAACGATCTATCGGCCCTTACATGCAAGTGTTCCTGGTTTGCACGGTAAAAGTTTTTGTTTTCGGCTAGCGTAGCCTCCGCGTAACCCTTCAGGCTCCAGTGCTCAAAGGAAGAGTTGGGAAGTGGATTTTCGCACTAACAGAATTCGATCTGAGGTATCAGGCACCAAGGGCAGTCAAAGAGCAAGCCATAGCCAATTTCATTGTGGAGCACAGAAACGACTCAATCGGCTCAGTGGAAATCATGCCTTGGACTTTAACGTTCGATGGCTCGGTTTGCACCAACGGCTGTGGCATCGGCTTGGTCATTATTTCGCCTAGGAGGGCAAGCTTCGAGTTCGCTTTTTCCATCAACCCCCATGCTACAAACAACCAAGCCGAATATGAAGCCGTCCTTAAAGGATTGCATCTACTCAAGGAAGTTGAAGCCGATGCCATCGAAATAATGGGAGATTCGTTGTTGGTCATCAGACAATTATCAGGAGAGTATGAATGCAAAAACAATGCGCTGATGGTCTATTATCGGCAATGCCGGGAATTAATGAACAGTTTTTGGCTAGTTACTTTGAAACATATTCCCAGAGAGCAGAACACAGAGGCCAATGACTTGGCTCAGGGGGCATCGGGCTATCGACCAATGCTGAAAGAAGTCAACATAGACGTCGCCGCCATTACAGCCGATGATTGGAGGTTTGAAGTTTACAACTATCTCAAAAACCCCTCTCAATCGGCCACAAGGAAGCTACGATACAAGGCATTACGATACGTGTTGCTCGATGAAGATCTATACTATCGGACGATCGACGGCGTGCTACTCAAGTGCTTGAGAGTCGATCAGGCCACAGTGGCCATCAGAGAAGTACACGAAGGCATCTGTGGCACACAACAATCAGCCCACAAAATGAAGTGGCTACTTCGCCGAGCAGGGTATTTCTGGCCAACGATGCTTTAGGATTGTTTCAAGTATTACAAGGGCTGCCAGGAATGCCAGAAGTTCGGCGCCATACAACGAGCACCAGCATCGGCTATGAACCCAATCATCAAGCCGTGGCCGTTCAGAGGATGGGGCATTGATATGATCGGCTAGATCAATGCACCCTCAAGCAAAGGACATAAGTTTATCCTGGTGGCAACGGATTACTTCACAAAGTGGGTGGAGGCGATTCCCCTCAGAAAAGTGGATTCTAAGGACGCAATCGAGTTTGTCAAAGAACACATCATCTACCGATTTGGTGTTCCACAAACAATAACAACAGACCAGGGATCTATCTTTGTATCGGACGAATTTGTTCATTTTGCCAACGGCATGGGGATCAAGCTGCTTAATTCTTCGCCGTACTACGCACAAGCCAACGGGCAAGCCGAGGCCTCAAACAAAAGTTTGATCAAGTTGATTAAAAGAAAGATCTCTGAGTGCCCTAAACAATGGCACAGCCGATTAGCCGAATCACTGTGGGCATATCGGATGGCATGCCACTGGTCAATTCAAGTCCCTCTGTACAAACTGGTCTATGGACATGAGGCAGTGCTGCCATGGGAAGGTGTCGTCGGCTCAAGGCGCATTCAGCTACAAGATCAACTCACAGCTGACGATTATTATCACCTGATGGTGGACGAATCGGAAGATTTAGTTTTATCCAGGATGAGGGCCTTGGAAAAAGTCACAAAAGATAAGGAACGAGTAGCCAGACATTATAATAAAAAGGTAGTGCCTAAATCTTTTGAGGAAGGCGAGCTCGTTTGGAAATTGATACTGCCGATCGGATCTAGGGACAACAAGTTCGGCAAATGGTCACCAAATTGGAAAGGGCCTTTCCGGATCCATAAATGCGTCTCTAAAGGAGCTTACATGCTGAAAGGACTAAACGGAGAAGTATTTGGAAGGGCCCTTAACGGGAAATACCTAAAGAAATATTACCCAAGTGTATGGATCAACTCGTGACTCGGCTATGGTTATCTCAGCCGATTCACAACAACCGATGTCTTACGTTAACAAGGCATCGCCTTTAGGCATTTTTATGCAACGCTTTTCGCTAAGTTTTCTACGGTCGGCTCCTGATTGGCCGATAGGGACGGCAAGGATGCACGAACGGCTCGAACTCACAATTTTGTCGACACCGAAGCTATCAACAATACTTGGGGGGCATATACGCACACGAGCCGATTGCAAAATCGGGCCGATTGTAAATATCTGAAGATATTACCCCAGTATTTGGGTCGATGCTTGAATCGGTGTAACAGTCGCCGATTTTTATTCGTAATCGGCGTGAAGCCGGTTTCGATTACATATCTCCTAGGTAATCTCTGATGGCCGCCAGGGCCCGGTTGACGGCCTCTAGAGATTCTGTCTCTAAAGCATCTAAGATCAAATACTCTAGCCTAGTGACTCTTACATCGGTGGTTGTGATCAACAGTTCATTGGCAAGTTGTGTTTGCCTTGCTACCAGCCTATCGAGACGCATGAGTGTTGCAGACGCCAAACGAATGGCCGCCGGAACACTACTGAGGTTCATTGGAGGTCTGGTCGCCGGATGATGAGTCTCTTGTTCCCTAAAGCGCTGCAAGTTGGTTCTCACTTGTTGGTCTTTGCTAACCGTCAGTTCATACGGGGTGTTCATGATCTCCAGAATCACTCGTAAGGGATGGGGCGGCTGCAAGAAGATTAACTCGTGAGTACTTAGAGAAAAGAAATGGTGAGGATGGATGGGTTGCAAAATCACCTGGTTCACCGATGAGCTTGAAGATGCCATGAGAAGTCTTGCCGAAAGCTTGGAAACCTGGAGTTTGTACACCTAGAGAATGAGGGAGTTTTGTCTTCGGCTATGATGTGTTCGAGAAGGCCTGAAGGGGTCTATTTTTAGAAAGAAAAGATGCGGATTCTGATGTGAAAGATCGAAGCAGACGTAGAAGTCGAAGAGGTCATCATTGAAAGCATTGGGAATCGTTGAACGGTTGGTGACTACTCAAGACCGGATGCCTATTGTTCAGAACTCACGGGTTTTTGAAATACATGTTTAGATGAGTGACTGTGAAGCCAAATCGGCAGTGCATTTAGATATTATCGGCTGATAACCAATGAGACTAATATTCGAGCGCTGACACTAACCGTCGTGGTGCGGTATCAGAATCGACAACGTAAAGCGATGCGGGAGGCTGGAGCCGATTTCAACGTAAGCAATTCAAGACACTGTGCACGGTCGAAAGCCGGTCTTATCTACAAGTAAAGCCCATCCTATCTACAAGCATGGTGGTAGAAGATTGATAAATTATATTACACGATTCAAAGCTGGTTACGAGCACGATTAAAATGATCGTCCAATCCCATCACAAAAGTATGACAAGTATAATACAGAAGGCATTAGCCGATTTCAGAATATCAGAATATTACACTCATTGTTTCAAAAAATCGGCTATAGCCAACAGTGCCTTCCACCGGATCTGGTCTATCTCTTCGATGACTTTGATGTGGTCGGCCTCAAACCCCGCCACTGGCCGGATGCCCTTCACCAAGTTGCGCAAATGCGCCACGGCCGCCTTGATGCCTTGGCTCCTTATGAACATTGATCTCGTTCGTGACTTGAACAAGATCGGCCATCAGCTGGTCTTGGCGTGTGAGGAGCTGCTCGAGCTTGGCCGCTGACTCAGTCTTCAGGCGTTCGAAGGCGGCTTTCCGGCTCTTGATGGCATCCTTGGCCGACTGGAGGGTGACCGACCGCGCCTGGTTCTCGCGAAGATCGGCTATCCGCTGCCGTGCCCGCTTGTATTTGAGTTGGTGGGCTTCAAAGAAGGTGGCCGGCACGATGGCATCGGCTAGAGCTTCCGACAGCTGGCCTTGGATTTCCTTGAAGCACGTGCGAATCGAGCCGCTGTCGACCACCAGCGCATCCAGCGAGGTCTCCAGCCGGTTGCGAATGTCTGCTAGGGTGGCCCTCAAGTCCTCGGCCGGCGTCACCGACGCCTTCTCGCCGATTTCGCCGGACTCCTTGAACTCCGACAAGTCAAAGTCGAGGAGGTCAGCTATGTTCTGCAGCAAAGAAAACAGCGATGATCAGAAGACATTGAGTTGACGGAAGCCGATCATCAGTTTCAGTCGGCGTACCGTTGGCACCAGGGTCAGAGTAGTCAGCCCGGCTGGATCGCCGCCTGCGGCCATCGGGGCCTCTTCGCCGACGTCGTCGCCATTGCCCGTGGCAGGTGCAACATGCTTGCTGGACGCCTGGGGGGCAGCCGATGGAGACCACGGGGGCTGCAGAAGAAAGAGTTAGCGGGCAAATCGGCTAATTACTAAAGTTCAAGTGACAAGAGACGATTACCGATGGCGCGGGGCGTGAAGTACGGCTGCCAATTTCTTGACCTAAAAAGAATGGTTCGATCGATGCAAGGGATTATCACGAAGCCAAATCTGTGAAGTGAAGGCTTACCTACGATGTTTTGTTGCGGGACTTGGGACCGGCGGGACGTCGGCTGGAGCATTGACCGACTCAGGACTCGAAACCTCGGGTTTGGCCGTCGCTCCAACAGCCACCGGCATTTCGTCGCTGACAACAGTGTCGAGGAACTGCGCGACGGCCAGATCCAAGGGGAGGAGGCTATTGGCTGGCACCGCCAGCTTCTTCTCTTTCAGCCTCTTGGGGCAGGCGCGGCCGACGACCGTGGAGTTGGTGCAGCCCTTTTCTTCTGGGCGATCGGCTGACGCACCTGCCCTCGCAGCAGCGATACCAGCTTTGGCGCCCTCCAGCCGATGGCCGACGGAGCGAGGCCACCCCCATCCATGACACCTAAGCTGTATTCGATGGGGCGCCCGGAGTCGCTCACCGTCGGCCGCTCCGTCTCCGTCTCCTGCAAATCAAAGGGCAAACGTTAATCGGCTATATCAGCCGATGATAAGAAGGAAAAAATCAGTTGGGACTTAAAGCTTACCGAGGGGATCTCCTCAGGCAGGAGAAGGTCGACGTAATGGGACGACCACTGATGGAAGATGTGGCGCTTGATTTCAGCCCACCACCGGTCGTAAGCGACGCTTTTCTTCAACGCCAATGTCATCACGCCGACATCGCCGAGGGGAGGGCCAGCTATATTCAGCAGCCGATCCATTATCCGGTCCGGGCTGACCATCCCCCTCGTTTCAATCTTATCGGCATAGAAGAAGCTGATGGGTAGCTGTCCAAGACCAAACTGCCTCGCTGCCGATACCGGTTAATAGAACTCGTAACTCTTGGGCACTGATCGGCCCTGATGGATCCCGGTCGGCAAGATGCAGGGGGATAGAGTGGCGATGAACAACTCCCTGCATCTCGGGTTGTCGACTGAGTTGACGTCTTCCCAATTGAAGTCGGCCGGAAACTCGAACAGCCTCTGGTCCCGGTAGAAATACCAGGCGCGGTTTTCATGAGACAGCCGGTCGTAGAGGGCTATAAACCATTCGGCCAGCGGTTCGGCCGATTGCTTTGAGCCTACGTGGGCGGTTGCTGCCTCTCCGTAGCTCATGCACCTCCTGGTGGTGATCTAGTTGCCGTCGTCATCTTCAATCGGCTCCAGCCTTGGGTATTCAGCTTCTGTCAGAAGGGGCCGACCAGCTATCTTTTGGGTCGCCAGCACCAACCAGATCTGCAGAAACCACCAGGGGCCGCCGGTGTTGATTGGAGCGTTGGCGGCTATCTTCACGGCAGCCTGATGTAACATCTGATATAAGTAGCCGAGGAGGTACTTCCCCAGCGTGAGTTTTCTCCCATCGGCCAGGACTTCGGCTACGACCTGCCAGTTGGCGGTCGGCCCGCAGCTCGATCCACAGAATACGAATTTTTCGAGCCACATCATTAAGAACGCGGCATGCTCCATGTGGCCGACTGATCCGTCCTTCATGTTCTGGGCGATGAAGCCGCTCCACCCGCCGATGGCCTTGGTTTTGAACTGATGTTGCCCTTTTCGGCTCAAGGTGCTGGGGTTGGCCGACGACTCAATGTCTAGCCCAGTTGTCATGTACACGTCGGCCAACGTGATAGTCATCGGCCCTTGCCGAAAGATGAAGGCATTGAAGCTGTCGTTTCAGAAGTATGTTGCAGCTTACAGAAGCGGTTCGTCTTTTTCCATGCCAGCAATGGATAGGGCCACGCACTGGGCGATCCCAGTCTCTTTCCACTGGGTGTATTTGGCCGATCACACCCTTTTGTACCACTCAATCCAGGCTGCATCGGTGGTCGGCCATGATTTGAATGTCCCATTCCAGTGGGTGAGGGACGGCTTGGCGGTGTTGAGAGGGATCCGGTTGGTTTCGGCTATGATTATATCAGCTGGATCCGTGTTGCCGATGGGGCCGATAAAGTACCTTTGCGCTTGTGTCAGGTTGGGGATAAACACTTGGTGTGACAGGTGCTACAGTTAAAGAAAAAAGGGGGTGCTAATTAAGAACGGTTGCATATTACAGTTCAAAGAAGGGAAAAGTACTAATCAGGAAGAAGAAAACGAAGGAAAGTGCTACTTGAAAAATGGCTGAATGTAATATCGATGCAACACGGTTGGAGAAGTAAATCTGGATGAAAAAGGAGTTATGGATCGGAAAGGAGTACCTCAGGGAACTCGATCATGGCGGCGGCCGGAACGGCAGCGGCGGTTGGCGCAGCGGCTACGGCTGGTGTGGCGGTGTGGAGATTATGGCAATCGGGTATCTACATGGCAAGCTTATCCGACTGGAGGTAGGGATAGATTACGCCTGCCATATGTGTAAACCGAACATGACTTGGGTGTTACGATTGCCGATAGAGATAAAGCAATCGGCCTATAGTCATGATTTGGTAAGATTGAGGAAACCGACTTAGAGTAAGATAGGGTTTCCGATATGTAAGCCCTCCTCCCAAGACTATATAAGGGGGGTAAGGGGCGTCCCTTGAGGGATATCAGATCTTAGATCATACACGATTTCATAAACAAGAGCTTTAGACACACGAGATCAATAAAGACACTCGGCGGATCGAATCCACCGAAACAGGAGTAGGGTATTACCTCACGAGAGGGCCTGAACCTGTGTAAATCCTCTTCTTCTTCTAACCCATTGTGCTTGGCGATCTCGACTGCGACCCCAGAAATTATATTGCCGAAACCAAGTTTCGACAGTTGGCGCGCTAGGTAGGGGGCCGTGCGTTGAGACTTCTTCAACAATCTCGCCGACAAGCGTGATGGGATCTCCTTCAAGACTCGGCGACTTCGCCGCCTACTTCGTCGACGATTCCTCTTTCGACTCGGATTCGGACCAGTCGGAAGGAGAAATCCACTCGACACCGTTCGGACTCCCGAACAGCGCCAAGATCTACAACGACGTCTTGGAAACCAAGATGCAACCTACTTTCTCCGACGACGGACTTCACTCGGCACCATTCGGATTACCGAATACCACCGAAATCTGCGCCAATCTTTTCACCTCCCCGACGGAGGCGATCTATTCGGACGAAGACCTCTTGGTGCCGTTTGGGTTACCAAACGGCGCCGAGATCTATAGCAAACTTCTCTCCCCCGAGTCGGCGGCGACCCACTCGGAGGAGCCCTCATCCTCAAGCTCTGACTCGGACTGGAATTATCCAGACCCGGGCTACCCAGGATCAAGGGAGGTTGCCGTCATCCTCCCGTCATTCGGCTCCTGCTCATCTTCGGAGCTCAATGGATACCTCAGCTCCGCCGGCTTCGACAACCTCTATGGCATCCCTTCTGACGAAGCCGACAACTCCGATTGTCGCATGGACTATGAGCCGAAGTGCTTTGATGTCCTCATGGCCGAGCCGGACGAGTCAGACTCAGCCATGGCCAGGAGGCTTGCTGAAGAAGAGCGAGCCAAGATTGAGCACGAGCGCAAGACGGTCGAAGAGGAGAAGCAACGCAAGGACGAGGCTGACAAGAGGAAGCAGGATCTACGTGCAGCCGGACGATCTGCCCAGGAGGCCATCCTCCAAACGCGGGTTCGCAACACCAACATCTTCCAAACGCCACAGCAGAACGTCGTTGCCGCGCTCACTCTCCTAGACACCGTCATGGAGACGGCACCCGCCAATGTGACTCCGATACTCGACAAGATCAAGACCATCGTTGCAGCCACAGCTAACGGCCATCCCACCACCTCGGCACGAAGGCCGACTGAGTCCGTGGCTGAAACGCCCGACAAAAGTCAACTCCTGCCTCTAAGGTCAGGAGACTATAAGAGGCCCGAGCCAGATCGGTCAACAACAAGGCCAAGAGGCCCACCCCGCGAGTCCATACAGAAGTATCAGGAGCAAACGGCTGACTCTCGCGACAAACGACACGGACGTCCACCCGTCCACCATCGCGTCCGCCGCAACAATGCTCCAGCTATCCAACCAGCCAACCAAAGACCCCGCCGAGTGATCTCGCGGAGGTCCTCGATCGCCGCTACCAGAGCGGGACCGACGCACTCGGGAAGATCGGAGGAGATCACCCGATAGCGGCGACGACGGAGTGCCGGCCTTCACTCGGGAGCTTCGCCGAGTGCATTGGCCGAATGGTTTCAAGCCCACAGAATCGAAAGGTATGACGGCAAGACCAACCCCGAGTCATGGCTTACCGTTCACACCCTCGCCATCCGCGCAGCAGGTGGCGACACCAAAGCTATGGCCAATTACCTTCCAGTGGCCCTTGCTAACTCAGCCAGAAACTGGCTCACGAGCCTGCCAAGAGGCTCAATCGGCTCGTGGAGCGAGCTGAGGGACCACTTCATCGCCAACTTCCAAGGTACCTTCGAGAGGCCCGGCACACACTTCAATCTATACAACGTCATCCGAGGCCGGACGAGCCTCAAGGATTACATCCGCCGTTTCTCCGAGAAGCGCAACAAGATCCCCAACATCACCGATGACATCATCATCGTCGCCTTCCAGAAGGGAGTCCGTGATGAGCTGTTAATCGGGAGGTTCGGGCGCAAACCACCAAAGACGGTGAAACAGATGTTCGAGACGGTGAACTCCTACGCAAAGTACAACGACGCCATCAAGGCTGCCCGTCAAGACCGGCCCGATAGGAGGGAAGACAAGCAAGCTGGAGGAAGCCGCCATCCTAAGAAGGATGGCGGCAACAGCAGCAACCAGGCCCAAAAAGATCGCAAGCGCCGATCCGAGAACCTAGTGGCCGCAACCTCCAACACTCAACGCCGTCCCGCGAGTCGCCGCCTACGACGCCATCATGAACGCCCAAAGTGCACCCATCATCCCAATCATAAGCACGCGGCGAAGGAGCTCGCTTCATCTACAAACAGTTCGCGAGCAAGATGCGGCGCAGCTCAACAAGAAGCCGACTGATGAGGCTGGTCCGTCAGGCGCCAAGAAAAACAACGCGGCTGAAAATGCTGAACCCTTTCAAGACCCTATGGGAGAGCTTAACCACATCTTGGGAGGGCCGCTAGCCTATGAATCCAAGAGGAAACAGAAGCTAACCGATCGGGAGGTCCATGCAGCTCAACCCGAAGTCCCACAGTATCTGCGATGGTCGGAAGTGGCCATCACCTTTGACCGCTCGGATCACCCCGACCGAGTGGTTCACCCAGGACGCTATCCACTCGTCCTAGATCCCGTGGTCCGCAACATCAGCTCAAGCGCGTCCTCATCGATGGGGGCAGCGCCCTTAACATCCTGTTCGCCAAGACCATGGATGAGATGCAGATCCCGAGGGCCGAACTGAAGGCAAGCTCAGCCCCCTTCCACGGAGTCATCCCGGGGCTATCATCTACTCCACTCGGGCACATCTCCCTCCCTGTCACTTTTGGGGTTCGAGAGAACTTCCGAACAGAGAACGTCACTTTTGAGGTGGCCGACTTCGAGACAACATACCACGCCATCATTGGAAGACTGCGCTTGCCAAGTTCATGGCGATCCCACATTACACCTACCTCTGCATGAAGATGCCGGGTCCCAACGACGTCATCACCCTTCGCAGCGATGTGAAGCAAGCCTTCACCTGCGATAAGGAGAGCTGCGACATGGCCCAATCTCGCGAGAGATTACGTGGCCAACAAGAAGTCCGATTGGCTGCATCAACTTCGGCAAAGGACGAAGTCCCCGCGAAGAAGATAGCCAAATCAGGATCCGACGACGCCCAGACCAAGAAGATCTCCCTTGATCCGTCAGATCCCTCGAAAACTGCTGTAATCGGCGCTGACCTAGATCCCAAATAGGAAAGCGCGCTCGTCACCTTCCTCCAAAATAATAAAAAAGTTTTTGCTTGGAAACCATCTGATATGCCTGGAATTCCTAGGGAGGTGATCGAGCACTCTTTGCACGTCAAAGATGACGCCAAACCGATAAAACAACGATTACGCAGATTCGCACAGACCGAAAAGACACTATCAAGGAAGAACTCGCAAAGCTCTTGGCTGCCGGCTTCATTAAAGAAGTCCTTCATCCCGACCGGTTGGCCAACCCAGTCCGGTCCGCAAGAAGACGGGGCCAATGGCGCATGTGCGTTGACTATATTGACCTCAACAAAGCCTGCCCTAAAGATCCGTTCGGGCTGCCTCGCATCGACCAAGTCATTGACTCAACAGTCAGTTGTCAACTCCTAAGTTTCTTGGACTGCTACTCGGGCTATCACCAGATCAGCTTGAAAGAGTCCGACTGCCTGAAGACATCATTCATCACGCCGTTCGGGGCCTACTGCTACATCACCATGCCTTTCGGCCTGAAGAACGCTGGCGCCACATACCAACGCATGATCCAAAGATGCTTCCAGACGCAGATCGGCAAGAACGTAGAGGCTTATGTCGACGACGTCGTCATCAAGACCAAGCGAAAGAAGACCTGATCGCGACCAAGAAGAAACTTTTGCAAACATCCGGCCTTCGAATGAAGTTGAACCCGGAGAAGTGCACCTTCGGCGTTCCATCAGGCAAACTGCTCGGCTTCATGGTGTCGCATCGCGGCATTGAAGCTAATCCGGAGAAGATCAACGCCATCTTGAGCATGAAGCCCCCGAGTAACCAGAAAGACGTCTAGAAGCTCACTGGCTGCATGGCGGTGCTAAGCCGCTTCATCTCTCGACTCGGCGAACGAGGCATGCCCTTCTTCATTGCTAAAGAAGACAGACGACTTCCAATGGACTCGGGAAGCCAACAAGGCCTTTGAAGATTTCAAAGAGTTCCTTACAACGCCGCCCGTCCCGGCCTCGCCTCCCCCTAGGAACCTTTGCTACACGTACGTTTCAGCCACTCACCAAGTGGTTAGTACCGTCCTCGTGGTCGAACGCGAAAAGAAGGATGGGCTCGAAGATTCAGAGGCCAATCTACTTTGTTAGCGAAGTGTTGGCGGAGCCAAAATTCGCTACCCTCGAGTACAAAAATTACTCTATGGTGTTCTAATAACCGCGAGGAAATTGGCACACTATTTTCGGGCCACTCGGTCACCGTCGTCACTTCTTTCCCACTCGGCGATGTCATCCACAACCGGGAGGCGACCGGACGCATCGCCAAGTGGGCTTTAGAGCCGATGCCGTTGGACTTGACTTTTAAGGCGAGGACGTCCATAAAGTCACAAGCCTTGGAGGATTTCCTGGCCGAGTGGACTGAGCAACAAGAGAACGTACCTCGGGAAGACCTCCAACACTGGACCATGCACTTCGACGGATCCAAGAGGATCACCGGCGTGGGAGCAGGAGTTGTGCCGATCTCCCCGACCGGGAAAGGCTAAGATACGTCCTTCACCTCCACTTCTCCGCCTCACACAACGTTGCCGAGTACGAAGCCCTCGCTACATGGATCGCGCCTCAGCTTCACTCGGGATACGTCGGCTCATCGTGAAAGGCGACTCCCAGCAGGTCGTCAATCAAGTAATGAAGGACTGGTCCTGTCTAAACGACATTATAGAGGCCTACCGGCAAGAGGTCCACAAACTTGAAGACAAGTTTGACGGGCTCGAACTCTCACACGTCTTGAGGCATAACAACGAGGCAGCCGATGAGTTGGCACAGTTCGGGTCCAAGCGCGAAGCTGCCCCAAGAGACGTCTTTGTCGAACATCTCTATGAACCAACCGTCACGGCAAAGACAACTCCCAACGAGCAGGCTGCGAACGAAGTCGCCATGGCTGACGCCGACTGGAGGACGCCGCTCATCAAATTCTTAACCCAGCAAGAGCTGTCGGAAGACCGGGATGAAGCAGAACGCGTCCGGCGTCGTTGCCAAGCATATGTCATGGTTGACTCCGACTTATACAAGAGAAGCCCCTCCGGAATCCTAATGAGATGCATCACACCTGAGGAAGGGAAACAGCTACTCCAAGACATCCACTCGGGCATATGCGGAAGCCACGCGGCAAAGACGCACCCTGGTCGGCAAAGCTTACGTGCAAGGTTTTTGGCTTACCGCGGTCTCCGACGCGGACAAAGTCGTACGAACCTGCGAAGGCTGCCAATTTTTTGCCCGACAGAGCCATGTCCCGGCCCAGGAGCTACAAACAATCCCACTATCCTGGCCGTTCGCGGTATGGGGCTTGGACATGACCGGCCCCTTCAAGAAAGCTCCAGGAGGATTTACACACCTCTTCGTCACAATCGACAAGTTCTCCAAGTGGATTGAAGCCAAGCCAGTCGCCACAATTACTGCTGAGAAAGCACGGGACTTTTTCCTCAACATCGTGCACCGCTTTGGCGTCTCAAATAGAATCATAACCGACAACGGGACTCAATTCACGGGAGGCATCTTCAAGGAATTCTGCGAGGACTTCGGAATCAAGATTTGCTACGCATCGTTGCCCATCCCAAAAGCAACGGCCAAGTCGAACGAGCCAACGGCATGGTCCTCCAAGGCATCAAGGCCCGCGTTTTGATCGCCTAAACCCTTACGCGGGCAAGTGGGTCCAAGAGCTTCCCTCGGTCTTATGGTCGCTGCGGACCACACCCGTCGGCTACCGGCCAAACTCCCTTTTTTTGGTCTACGGCGCGGAAGCCATGTTGCCAAACGAGATGGAGTACGAATCCCTCCGAGTCCGCAGCTTCAACAATGAACGCCACGACCCCGACCAAGTGGATGACCTCACCCGACTGGAAGAGGCCCGTGAGGCAGCCCTCATCCAGTCGGCCAAATACCTTCAAGGGCTCAGAAGATATCACAGTCGCAACGTTCGAGCACGAGCTTTCATCATTGGCGACCTGGTCCTACGCAAGATCCAGACCACCAAAGACCGTCACAAGTTATCTCCCTTATGGGAAGGACCGTACATAATCGCCGAGGTGACTCGGCCCGGTGCATACCGGCTAAAGCGTGAAGACGGATCTATGGTGGAAAACTCCTGGAACATTGAGCATCTTCAACGATTTTATGCCTAATTTGACTAAGGCTTCATGTTTCCCTTGACCGCCAACCTCAAGCAAGATGACTTCTTGAGTTAGCAGTCGGGGGCTGCACATACGTCAATAAAGCTTAAGTTTTCCTCATCAACTTCTGTGCATGATTTGGTTTATCATTGTTTAATGTTCTTTGATTCGAGTTCAGTGTCTAAGGACTGAGAGTTTTCTGATGACCTAATCGAGCCTAGGCTTGGTGACAGTCAGACGAAAATTACTTAAGAAATTTCACACGAAAACTCGGATCAAGGCATTAACATAAATAAACTAAATATATCACATGTTCTACATCAAAGCATCACGATCACACGACATCTACAAGACAATATTCGAAAGATAAATCAAATCCGGAAATTATTCACTACATCAACGGAGATCTTCTTTGCCGACTCGCGCCTCACTCAGCATATCCAAGGCCTGGTCATCTGTGGTCCCGTCGCCGAAGCCCTCTCCGACCGAGTGGATATCCACTGGGGTAAAGGGACTTGGTCTGTGGAAGAGACAGACCAGCCCCCATGTTGGCAGCTTCAGTGATGTTGGCTAGATACTGGTCAGGGGCTAGCCTGAGCTTGTCAAAGACCTCAATTGGGTCCAGTGAGCTGGTCCCGACTCCATGGTGGAACAAAGATAGCAAGATTGGCGCAGCAGCATTGGCGACCTCTTCCCGGATCTCTCCGGTTTGTTTGACCCGCTCAAGCAAGACGTCATATTGAGCTCGGGTCTTAACCTTGTAAGCTGCCGAAAACATCTGATCATGCAAAACGCTCGGAAATGAAGCAGCACAAGGAATGTTACTTCAAAGAGGCTTACCTTCAAACTCGGCCTCCAGTTCGGCTTTGTCGAGGCTGACTGCCTCCAGCTGGACTTGGAGCGAATGAACCTCCGACGAATTTTCTACAAGGAAAGAAGATCATCAAGAACCGGGACAACATGAGAATCTTAAAGAAACTCTGAGAGATGAGCTTACTCCCGATTGATCCTCGGAGGTCGAGGTTCGCCTCCCGAAGCTCCACGATCTCTCTCCTTAAAGCCGCCTCCCTCGACGCGGCTTCCTCCCGAGTAGTTTTCAGCTTTCACCGAACGTCCTTCAAGGAGTTCAGGTGAGGAACCAGCTTCTCCAGCACCTCGGACTTCGCCATGGAGCGGCAGTACTCCTTTTGCGCGTGAAATCCGAAGAGTGACCGACTGGAAAAGGATGATAACACAATAAAAGAAAAAGACTAAGGCTTACGTTGAGTAGCCGAGTCGCTTCGTTCAAACTTTCGACAAGGGCATCCCTTTCTTCTATCTCAGCTTGCCTGTCCAGGATGATGCCCTGCCTTTGGCCCTCCGAGTCTCGCCACTCGATCTTGATTGGAGGAACCTGTGTTTCGTAAGATCGTAACCCGGGATGTCCTCCACCGTGGCTTGCGAGATAAGAAGAACCAATGAAGACATGAAAGATTCAAACTAAAGGAGCAAAAAGAATACTTTGATGCAAGACTCACCAGCTTCAGTGGCGGCGCGCTTGGGTGGAATGGCCCGGCTGGCCTCCTTCCTCTGGCTCTTCGCCGAGTGATCCTCAGTCGAGGCCGCCCGAGCCGCGGCCTGAGGTTTCCTGGTCGTTGACTGGCTTCTAGTCGGGACGTCCCGGCTGGTGGTCGGGGGCTCCTTCCTCGGGGCATCCTTCTTCGGAGGCGAAGGTTCTTTGCCCAAAGCACTCTCGCTCGGATGCGGGCTCCGAGGCTTCGGCTCTACAAGCTTTGGCCCCTCGGGAACAGCAGCAGAGGTCGGTCCCTCACCCTTCCCGGTGGGATCTATGTCCTGGGGCATCTTGCGATAATGAATACAGCCGGGGTAAAGACAAAGAGAGCTTTCAGCGAAAAAGTTTGGACTTCAGTCATGAAACATACCTGGACGACCGGTGGATCTTCGGTGCCGTCCTCGGCGATCGCCTTAGAGGAGGGGTCTCGACTAGAGGAGCCGGGACGTCATCGTCCGAATCCTCGATGATGAGCCTCCTTTTGCTCGCCCGCTTGTTTGTGTCTTCACTCGGAGCCGCCCGCTTCCCAACTGGATCGTTTTTGATCTTGATCCCGCCAGCCGGCTTCTTGGCGGGGCGACGCGGCGCGTCATCGTGGGACACCCTGTATGGCTTGGAGATAACAGAAGCATTTTCCTGCAAGAGAAGTTCGCGCAACACTAAGAGAAAAGATATCAAGATTGAAAGATGTTATGAAGCAGCTAATGGCTACGGAGGAGGAGGCCGGTGGATGCCAAGGGGAGAACCGCAGAATGAGGGCAAGCTCAACTGCAATGCCCATCGAGAAGATCTTGTACATCCGGATCTTCAGGATCTCGTAGCTGAGTGGATCTGGATCTTCCCGATTGGGGTCCTTCCCACCTTCGTATTCGAAGGCGGCTTTGATCTCTCCTTGATCGGAGCCGGTCGGACCTGGATGAAGTGCCGAGTGATTCGCTCGCCGCGAAGACCCTTCTATTTCATTGCCAAGATCTTCGCAAGCGGCTTATTGGCCTCGTCCCAATCTTGGGCTACTGGAACGGTGCTCCAAGTTGGACTGGGAACAGGGGAAGACCGACGAAGGTTGGCAGGCTGGGTTCGAGGTTGTTAATGTAGAACCAGCCCGCGTGCCATCCCTTATTGGAGGACTTTAAAGGAAGAGAGAAGTACTCCTTGCGGAGAGATCCGCGGAGTTGGAAACCAGCCCCGCCAACGACGCATGGGTGGTCTTTATTCGGATGTGGTTTAAGATAAAACATGCGGCGGAACAGTTGGAAGTGGGGGAGGATGCCAAGGAATGCTTCGCATACATGAATGAAGAGAGCGATGTGAAGCATCGAGTTGGGGTTCAGATGGTAGAGTTGAAGCCCGTAATAGTCCAGAAGCCCCCGGAAGAACTCGGAGGTGGGAAGGCTAAACCCACAATAGAAGAAAGAGGTAAAACAATAAGCTCACCGGTGTTCGGGGTTGGGAAGTCCTCACCCGCTGCCAGGCGCCAGCCCATGATCTCCTTCGTGGGAAGCACGCCGTGCTTCACCATCTCCTTAAGGGTATATTCCCTCACATCCGATGTGGCCCATTGGTCAAACGGAATCCTCTTTTCCTCCGCCATGAGTGTGGTGTTGATGGGAAGTGGATCTGGTTGGAAAAAGTGGGGATTTTGACAAGGGAACTTGGGAGATTTGGCTGCGGAAGCTGGTTGTTGCAAAGAGTAAGCTCCTGGATGGATGGATTTGGGAGCGCGCGAGTCTAGGGTTCTTCGCAGGGAACTGGTGAACAGTGCTGCGAAAAGAGGAATCTTTTGGAAGATGAAGAGGCGGGGACGACCTCGAGCCTTTATAGAAAGATTTGAGGGTTGCGCTAGGTTTTCTCGTGATTGGGCCGAGCCCATGGGAAAATCTGCGGCCCAGTTAAGGTGTGGCTTGACGCGTGTCCCTAGGGACTTAAGCGGATGAGCTTAAGCAGATTTGCCCTGGCAATATGCGCGTGTCCAAATGCCATGTACCCTTGGAAATCCTTTCATACCGCGGTTTGCTTAACTTCATGAGAAGCTGGCACGATGCAACTTAGAAGGTGACCAACAGTTAAGCTTTTTATAGCTGCCTTGATGACAAGGACTGTTTGGTTTTTTAGCATTTGATTAAGTGATTATATCAATGCTATTTTTCCACCTTGGTGAAGATCTTTATAGATTAAGACCAGTATTATGACAAAAGCTATTTAATAACTTGGTCATATTTTTCATACGATTGAAAGAACTCGTTTCCCATGAGGGACGATTAAAATATTTTGTTCCGGGATGACTCGGGCAGATCTACTCGGATAAGCATAAGCTTACCGAGTGCTTACACCCATGAGGGATGATTGAATTATTTGTTCTGAGATGACTCGGGCAAATTCACTCGGATAAAGCACAAGCTTGCAGAGTAATGAGGTTGCTTTAGCTTGAGCTAAGCATCTACATGAGAATGATTTTTTATAGTTCTTGACTATACGATTAGTCTAATTTTGACTAACCATATAGTCGGGGGCTACACCTAATTAGGTACACCAGGAGATGCACCTAGATAATTATTTTTGAGAACTTTTTAGATATTTTCCAGCCCTTCGCAGTCTTTGGAGCCACTCGGGAAGATTCAGGCAGAGATGATGGAATAACTCGGCGCCAAAAGCACTCGGTCAAAGAGGTTTTTGGCTGTGTGCTGTTTTGGTCCGAAGCTGAGTTGTCTCGTCGACTGAAAAGGACTCAGGGGCTACTGTGGAGATTATGGCAATCGGGTATCTACATGGCACGCTTATCCGACTGGAGGTAGGGATAGATTGCGCCTGCCATATCAGTAAACCGAACATGACTTGGGTGTTACGATTGCCGATAGAGATAAGGCAATCGGCCTATAGTCATGATTTGGTAAGATTGAGGAAACCGACTTAGAGTAAGATAGGGTTTCCGATTTGTAAGTCCGCCTCCCAAGACTATATAAGGGGGGTAAGGGGCGTCCCTTGAGGGATATCAGATCTTAGATCATACACGATTTCATAAACAAGAGCTTTAGACACACGAGATCAACAAAGACACTCGGCGGATCGAATCCACCGAAACAGGAGTAGGGTATTACCTCACGAGAGGGCCTGAACCTGTCTAAATCCTCTTCTTCTTCTAACCCATTGTGCTTGGCGATCTCGACTGCGACCCCAGAAATTATATTGCCGAAACCAAGTTTCGACAGGTGGCGGTGACCGGAGCGACTGAGGAGCTCGATGCGGCGACGGTGGAGGCCATTGGAGTGCTCGGGGGGTGAAGGTCTGAAGAGCGCGACGAAGTTTGGTTAGCGCCGGTGAGATCGCCGGAGAGGAGTGAGAAGGCAGGAGGCTTGTGTGCAAAGGAGGTTGAGTGCGCTTTGAAGGCGTAAGCGTTTTGGCCGAGGGGAGGGGTGAAGCCGAGGCGGTTTAGGTCAAGAAAGTAGCGGGAGTTTGAACAGGCAAGCAAATCCGCAACACTTCGTATCACGGACTTGGGGGGCATGTGTTGACACTTAAATTTGGTAACAGAATCCCTAAGTCTGCAAAGGGGAAGCAGAGCCGGATCGGCTAGAGAGAGGGGTTGAATCGACTGAGGAGTGATCGGCTGTGAGGCCAATCGGATAAGGATGGATCGGACAGAGGCAGCCGATAGCCGATTCCAGGTCCGGAAGAGATGAAACCGTTTCTGATGCAACAGTTTGAAGATAAATAGAAGATTCAGTTGTTAATTGCGTGTTAAACGATATTGCCACTTATGGATAGAGTCTTGTAACGGCAATTGTATCTGTAATTTAGGGTTTTGTTTAAATTGTTAGTTGTAACACGGCATGGGTCCTGCTCAGGATAATGTTGTGTTTTAAATAAGTAGTTTAGATAGAGTCCAGGGTTTGTACAGATAATTGTATCTTGGGTATAAATAGGACTCGAGACCCCCTGTAATCGACATTCAACAATACACAATCACAATCAAACCTTCGGCGCATCGCCAACCTTTTTCTTTAGACGAGCGGTTTGCTTGGCTACGGGCTGCATCGTTTCGATCCCCAGATCTAGGTAAATGCTTGTCATTAGTGGTATGATCTATTGTTTCTAGTGCTTCCATCATAATGATACATAAGATTCAGGGATTTATACTACGCCATTTATCATATCGCGCATATAAATTAGATCAATGTTTGGATCTATCCTGCCAGTGGCTAGTTCTATCAAGAACTTGCAGCCAATAGGGCTAGATCTAAAGGTTGGCTGGTTTATATGCGGTATCCACCGTCTCGAGAGATATAAATCGGCTGCAACATATCGGGTTTTTCTTTTTATACTTAATGTTGCATCGGGTTCAAACTATTAAGTCATTCTTAGAACTATCAATGATTTGTTCATCTGAGATTTATATTATTTAGAGACAGTGCCAGGGTTTCAGCCGGCCTTATCTGTCCTGATATGTTTCTTTTAATATATTCATTATTAGATATGTATTACGAATGCCTCTTATGTTAAGATCGCATTCTTGTCGGACGTCGCTAGCCAAAATCGGCCTACCATCGACAGCCGATGAACGACTTCTAGGCTATGCATCTGGTTCAAGAGTGATATCTTTCTATAAGATTCATCAGAGTACTAGCTGATTCATTGTTAGCTTTCCAAGATATCGGCTAGGTTATCGATCCATATATTTATTATTCTTTACTATATTTGGGTTAAGCGGCCGATGTCTTGTCTCGGTATAGCCGATCCATTCCATCACTTGGCTTAAATATAGTTTAGAATAGCATATATATGTCTATGGGTTCCCTCAGCCGATCCAGTGGGGATCTAACCTAACACTTAACGCATATCCTCTTGTTTTTCATGTTGATTAACAGATCAAATCAACTGGAATGCCCTGCACGGCACAGGCAGCCGAGAAGGACGAGCACGGAGTCAAGTAGATCTCCTGCACGGCGTGTGAGAGAGATTTCTTATCAACACCTGCGAGAGGAGGAGGAGGAGGACAATGGCGTCCTAACTGTTCATAGGCGAAGGTGCACTTCCGACGAACTTTGGACAAAAGGGTGGTAAGGCCGAGGAAGAGGAGGTGGTTGCGAGGCCTATGAAGGTGGTGGAACAGTCCAGCGACACACTGGCGAGGAGAAACAGCCGGGCAGAATTGCACCGGTGAGATGGTTGGAGAGGTGGCACGGTAGTGGAGTGGGAGGAGAGGGAGGGCGGCGTGGGCGGAGAGAGGAGGGGGCTGCGGGCTCCCTTTTATAGGCCGAAGGGGAGAGAGATTGACACCAGGGAGAGGAACAGCCGGGGAGAGGAGGGGGTCGGCGCCGGCCATGGAGGTGCTCATCCATTGAAGAACACACAAAAAAATCAATCACGGATATTGCGGGTTTGGGTGGGAAATTATGGGCTAAGTGAAGAGGAAGAGGTGGGGATTAATTCCCTTCAATCAATTTTTAATTTGGGCAAGGGATTTGACTAGATTTGAAAGAGGAAGAGAAGAGCACAACTCGGGTGAACAGTGTGCATGGCTAGGGAAGAAGACGATACTGTAGCAATAGGGAGCGAAGACAGACTTTTTCTTCCAAACTTCATTGAATTTTAATCAATACTTTCAATGCTCAAATAATTCCAAGAAAAATCCTAAAATTATATGAACACTCAAAGTATTTAATAAAAATACCACCAGGTCATTTACTTATTAATTTATTTATTTAAATAATTACTTAAGTGCTTTTGTATTATTGAAATTATTTTGGAGCTCCAAAATTTCACAAAAAATTGTGAAGAATACTTAGGGAATGGATAATATTTCAAAAATATTTCCAGCCATGATTTTAAAGGAAATTTTTATTTCCTTATTACTTTCACTTGATTAATTTGCTTTTATTTTATTTAATTTCTAGAAATTGGATTATTTAATTATTTTTATTCCCGAATGAAAATTGGGTGTGACAAACCTACCCCCTTACAGGAATCTCGTCCCGAGATACAGGGCTAGAAAGAAAGAAGGTATGGTGAGGCTGGGTTGGTCTAGTGACTTCTACGTTTTCTTTCCGACTCAAATTGGCTCATTCTGTTTGCGCTGACCCTGATCTGGCTGGAGGAGTTGAAGTATCTCTATTTCCCTAGACTGTGCAAGAACTTTAGCAACTTCGGTACTCTGAGAATTGACCCTGTTGAATAGGAGCTTGATGGGGTTTTCTTGAAACCTTTTAACTTACTTTAGTTTAATCCGTAGAATTGGAATGTTCTCGGAACTGCTCCTAGTCCGAATGGCAAGAACTTTAAGAAACTGCTTGATATGCCTCTTATCTTCACTATGACTATTTTCAGTTGCTGCTTCCTTAGACTGGACTGTTGACCTAGTAGTTCAGGTGTACTTCACAGTCAACGTGTCGGCTTGAGATGTTGTGAACCTACCAATACCTGGCAGTTGGCTCCTCAGGGTCCTGCCTAATCGTCTTGCCTGGTTGAGCCTCCAAGCGAAACCTTTTCGACGTAGACCAAATTTTCTTCGTGTTAACCTTACCAAGGTAGTGGAGTTTTTGCCTGACTATGACTGATGAGGTCACTACCCTTGAGAATAATCAACTCCTTTGTTTTCTATGGAACTCGGATCTGTAGACTTGGTTCTTGGTTAGTCCATAGGAATGAAATACTGATAGTGCCCATTCATTCGGGAAGGTTTAGAACAGCACGTCCAGCTGACGAGGGAAAGTTCCACGTAACGGTGACTCCAATTCCTCTTATCGTTCTAGCTATCTGGTGACTTTCCCATAACACCTAACGGCTGACAAGATTGCTCTGCTTCTGGATTGACTGAGGCGTACCAAAACTCTTGATGATAAGTTGACCAGAACCTTTCTTCCTTCTTGAGCACTTCATATCGTCTTCGGCTGATGTCCTGGCGTTCATGTCCCATGAGCTGTTTCTTGCATCCCAACCTTGCTCATTGTAATCATAGTCGGTGGTATGCATTCCTTCCAGCATGACGGTGGGATTGGTGTCATCATCTTCTAGAAACTTGGCGGTACACTAGCGGGAGTAACAGGTGCTTGTATCGGGGTAAGCTGGCCTTAATTTTTATATTGACCCCAGACTTGCATCTGAGATTGCTTTTCTTGTTGCTAATACTGTTGTTCTTATTGTTATCCTCATTCTCTTTGGCACTGACCAACTGCTGCTGAGATGAAAGAGGTGGAAAAGAGGGGTTGCTAAAGATAAGGCCTTAACCCACTTACTACTGATCTGATGTCAGTAGACTTTTGGGGTTCAAGTTGATTAGGCAAACAACCTAATATGGTCACATCCCCACCATTGATGTAAGCCATACACCTACACACAACAAACACCACATGACTTAAGAACTACCGGTACTACTCTTCTAGGGAGGATTGGGTTTAGGTATGCTCTAGGAGACTTCATTTGATCCTCAAGAAGCACTGACTCTAGACTGCTTGGCTTGATCTTCTTGCTTGAAGCTTGGGGCTTGACTTGACATCTATGAAGGCTTCCACTTGACGCTCCAGGCTTAACTACTAGAGAGTTGGAGAGGAAAGGGGAGAAATTTGACAAATTATTTTGCAAAGACTCCAGAGGGATAGAAGAGATATTTTCGCAAATGGAGTTTTTGCAAACTTGTCCTTATGGTTTGACCATTTGGCTCAACCTACAGTCGAGCTGGCTATGGTACCAACTTGTCATGCTCGGAAATTTATCCCAAATTTCTAGACTATTTTGTTATTAAATCCCTGTCCAGAAACTAGCCAGGGTACACAAAATGACAAATTAATACACAAATCCAAATGTATAATAAAGCGTAAAATACTTACAAAAGAGGCACTTAGTCCTCGCACTCAAAAGAAAGTGATAGCAACAAAAAATGGCGATCCTAGCAGGGCTTCAGCTCCACTCCACATGCAAACTCAACTGGGGTCTGAGCCTTGGTCCTCTAACACCGTCTTCAAATCAGAAGCATTATACTTCTGAAAGAATAGGAATTGCAAGGCTAAGTACAACCACCGTACTCAACAAGCCGTGTCGGGAGAATGCAAATAATGCAAGGGGGTACTAAGGATTCATATATAAGGCTATTTTGCAGAAAACCACCATTTCAAAGTATTTAAATATTTGAACGCATTTTAATAAACACGAACCTATCACTAGTCAATTATTATCGAGTCGCGCACCAACGCGATCTTGCCTTAACCCAGGCCAACAAGTGCTAACTTCAATTATTTCAATTTTAAACAGAATTAAGTTCTAACTTGGGTACATTGCTCAGCTTGCCCATAACCGAGGGCGCGGCTATTCGAATAGATTAAACTTTAAGGAGAGGTGTACATCTTTACCCACCAGACATGCCTTTCTCATGTGTTGCGACGTGCCACATCCACCACGGCATACGGACGAATGCCATGACATAACTCATCGTTTAATACTGCTCTAAACAAAGAAGATCGACATAGACTTCCCCCGCTAGGTGCCCTGGGTCGAGCAGACAGTCTATGCCCCCAGGCATCTCGACTCGTTCTGAGCCTTCACTTGCCAGAGACGTCAGCCCATGGCCTCCAACCCTTCTGTAGACCCCCATTTTTGAGGGCGGGAATCATTCGTGTTCATAGTACCATATCCCTAGATCGAGTAGTTTGATACCCACGAATACAGTACTGAATTACCAGGTGCAAGGTGCACGAATAGTCTTACATCAAAAGTATTACAATAATAGGCCCGAAGGTAATATCCATTACATATAGGACCTACTGGTTCGGATACAACCAAAAGCAGAATTTAGATAAGATAGCAGTCGGAAGGCAGCGGCATGTCGATTGCCACAGGCAACGACCGGGGACTAAGACCTAATAGACGCCTTCTCCTTCTTCGCCCACCTCGCAGTAAGCATAAGGGTCCTCCAGTTCTTCGTTTCCACCATGAAGGTTTGTGTGTATAGCAAGGGTGAGTACCCAACGTACTCAGCAAGCCGACACGGAATGATGCACATGATAGGGTCATTCAATGGATGGCTATGGTTTGTTTGCACAAAGCCAATTTTCACAAATCATTTCACAAACCTAACATCTAGCCAGGTCAAGTTTTAGTTCCATAGTATATTAAATCGGTGACGGTTCTGTCTACCATCCATCGTTATGCAAATTGGCTTTAAAATTGATTATGCATTCCCACCCATCATTTTAAAATTGATGAGTCTAGCCATGGGAGGAACTTGTCACGTCGCTCATTAATCGCGAGCACGGCTATTCGAATAGATTGATTACTCACACTACATTGGATGTACACTTTACCCGTACTCCTCAACTGCTCATTGAATGAGCTTTCATCCCTTCATATGGAATGGTCACGGCAAAGCCTTTCGACAACCTCACTTTGGCAGTACCCGCTACATGAACTTAAATCCTCTTACACTCTAGCCGTCCTTTCGTAGCAGTGAGAGGAGTTCTGGCGCTCTCGGGGTAAGGGAAACTCACAAAATTCTCTTTCATTACTCAACACTTAGGCCGCAGCCTTATCTCGATAACCAGAACCACCTCTTCACTCAAGAACCACTATGCACGGATATTGCCTCCGCTTGGCTATCTACTCCGCTAGGTCTATACCCATTCAAGAAGTACGGTTGTACTGGCTCGTTCCAGGTTATAAGTCTCATGGCTTGGTCCTTAATCGACCGGGGACGGTTCTTGCCTTTACCGGAACCCACCCAAATCCATCCATCCGCCCTAGTCTAAAACATTGGTTTTGTACTTTTCATTTTTCCATCAAAACTGTTTTCATCATGATCAAGGCAATGTGGCGCTCATGTCTCCACATGCCGTATCTCAACTACCTTCCCTAAGATAGTTGCCCAAGCATGAAGCTTCTTTGTAAAATCATGAGTATGCACGAATCTAATATAAGCATGGCTAAGCATTTTGCCGAAGATATCCTCCGGTTATATCCCATCGAGGGTTATAAAGAACATTCCTAATGGTAATCAATATCAAGGCATGGTATATCAAGCATAGGTATTCATTTGTGTATAGCATGCATGTTTGAAGTTTAAATCAATATCATTTCGCAAAATAGGTTCAATATGTTCAAAGGGAAGTGTTGACTTGTCTTGCTCGTATGCTTGTTGGACGGGGTCTTCACCGTAGTCAGTGCCTGCTTCCTGTGGACCCCCGTTTTTGAGGCGGGAATCTTTCGTGTTCATAGTACCATTTCCCTGGATCGAGTAGTTGGTACCCACGAATACAGTACTGGATAATCAAGTGCGCATGCACGAATAGTCTTACAATACCATTATTACATTAATAGGCCCGAAGGCATTGTTCATCCCACAGGACCTTATGGTCCGAATACAACATAAAATAGAATTTAGATAAGGCAGCGGAAAGAGGCGGCGGCTCGTCAATTGCCACGAGCAACGGCCGGGGCTAAGGTCTAGTATGCGCCGTCGGTTCCTTCGCCCTCCGGGTAGTACGCGTAGGGGTCTTCGGCTCTTCATTTCCATCAGTGGAGGTTTGTGCGTATAGCAAGGGTGAGTACCAACCGTACTCGGCAAGCCACCACGAATTGATGCATATGATAGGGTTATTCAAAGAACACGGCTAGAGTTATTTTTGCGTAAAGCCGTTTTCACAATTCTTTTCACAAGCCTACCGACTAGCCAAATCAAGTTTTAATTTCATAGTTCATTAACCCGGCGACGGTTCGTCTACCATCCATCGTGATCCCAAGGATGGCTTCCGTCTCCGGTTCGTCATGATTTTACGGGAGTCCACCCCTTCTCGCATTCTCGAGAAGTTGATCCACCAGCGAATGAAACCATCATGCATACCCATCCCAGCAGTTTTAAGTTTTAAAAAAATCTAGCCAAGCGAAAGTCTTGTCACGATGCTCAATATCCACGAGCACGGCTATTCGAATAGATTGATTCACTCACCTTGCGGTGGATGTACACTTTACCCGTACTCCACGACGCCCAACAAATGAGCCTACGCCTCAACACATGAGACGGTCACGGCAAAGCCTTTCGATAACCTTGCTTTGGCGTACCCGCTCCATGAACTTAAGCCCTCATGCACTCTAGCCGTCCTTTTCTAGCGGTGAGAGGAGTTACGCGCACCGGGGTAAGGGAAGTCTTTCCGGATCTTTAAGTTTAATTAACATCGGTTTAATCCCACCATTCATAACAAAGGCCGCAGCCTCATTCTCATCCCATAACCACATCACGAGAGAACCATCTATGCAAGGATATCGCCTCCGCTCGACTATCTAGTCGGCTAGGTCTATACCCATTCGAGAATACGGTTTATGCGGCTCGTTTCCGGCTATCTCATGGCTCGGTCCTTAATTGACCGGGTCGGCACTTGCCTTTTCCGGAATCCACCCAAATCATCCGGCCGCCCAGTCTAAAACATTTGTATAGTACTTTCAATTTCCACCAAACTTAGTTCATCATGGCCATGTGGCGCTCATGTCTCCACATGCCGAATCTCAACTACCTTCCCTAAGGTAGTTGCCCAAGCACGAAGCTTTTTCATAAAGTCATGAGTATGCATAATCTAAGTTTAGCAGGGCTAAGCGGTTTGCCAAAGCTATTCTCTGGTTATTTGATCACATCGAGGGTTACAAGGAATAATTCTAAAGGTAATCAATGACAAGGTATGGCATAACAAGTATAGGTAACTCGTATAGCATGCATGTTTGGAGTTTAAAATAACATCATTTCGCAATTGGGATCAATATGTTCAAAGAGTGTGATGACTTGCCTTGCTCGCACACTTGAGGGGTGGGATCTTCAGCGGTGTCGATGCCGGTTTCTTCGGGCGCTACCCGTACGTGCGAAAGATCAATTGAATTCAGTTAGAATTCAACAAAACACCGAGCGATCGAAAAGAACCACAAAAGCCATGAAAACAACTTCAAAAGTTTTGCCGAAAATTCTACTCGAGTTAGGACAAAGGTTGCGAGGAAAATCCGGGTTTTGGAATCGAACCGATGACCTAGGGTTTTCGCAAAGTCGGCGATCGCAATTAAATTTGGAATTTACGTTTGAAAATATCAGCGAAGAAAATTCGTGCTCAAAATTTGAGGGTTTGAGCACAAAAGCGAAACCTATTTCGATGGCGGGGAAGAATTAAACAGAATCCGGATTGAAAAACGATGCGAAATGGAATTCGGAAACGTCCGATTCCGATTTTTCAAACTTTGCACCGAGAAAATATGCGAGAAAATAATTTATTTTTGCCCAAAATTTTACTCAAGTCATCCCAAAATATTTTTCCAAATTTTCCAAAATTTTTCCTAATTTTCCCTATTTTTCTTTTTCTCTTTTTCTTTTCTTTTTTTTTTTTTCTTTTTCTTTTCTCTCGCGCACTTGTTCAATACCCGCAAGGTGTTCGACCGGTGCCGAGAGGAGAAACAGAGGCGGCGGCGTGAGGAACAAGGCGGCGCAACGGGGGCTTACCGGCGACGGCGGCTCGGGTAGGAGCAAATGGGGCACGGGAATGGACTTGCGCACGGCGGCGCGGCTAAACGGCGGCGGCCCTCGGCGGCGGTGCTCGGGAAGCGGCGAAAAGCGGCGGCGGTGCGGTGAAATCGGCGGGCACCGCCTTTTATAGGCGCGGCCGGGGGCTCGCGCGGGCGCGGGGTGGAAGGAGGGGTCCGGCTCGGGCGCGCGCGCGGGTGACACGCGGCGGCGCACGGGGAGGGGCGGGGCAGCGCGAAACGCGGCGCCAAGCGCCGCGCGGGCGGGTCCGGCGCGGCGTGCGCGCGCGGGTAGGGGCGGGCGTGGCTCGGCCGCGTGGCGGCGCGCGGTGCTGGGGCGCGGGCGGCTGGCGCGGCGATCGCGCGGCGGCGCGGCGCGCGGTCCGCGCGGCGGTGGCCAGCGCGGCGCGTGCGCGCGCGGCGCGGCGCGCGTACGGTCGGGCGGCGCGCGCGCAGCCGGGCCTGGCGACGGTGTCGAACAGTTTGTGACCAATGAACAGTGCATTTTCACTTTTTTCCCGATTTTCTATTTTCTTTTCCCATTTTCTATTTTCTTTCCTTCTAAAAATTCCAAAATAAATCCTAATATTCTAAAAATAATTTTTAACTTTATATTTTAAACTTTTTCTTGACTTTCATTTTTCCATAATTATTTTTCATACTTATTTAAATTCTTTTTCCTAATTTTCATAATTTACCCATTTTTAATAAAAAATACATTTCCCAAATTTGAGTACGCCTCCCGAGAATTTTATTATTTATTTTGTGTTTTAATTTATCTTCTCCCAACCAAAATTTTATTTTATACTTCCCAAACGCGCTTTCGCAAATCCGCACTTTCCCGGATTCCTTTTTAAAACCACGATGCGGCTTTCGCAACACCGTTTTGTCAACTCGAAAACTCCAAATACAGAAAAGGGAATTGACCACGACTAAATTTATGCAAGCGAGTGGCAAATAAGAAGCAACAAACCCGAGAAGAAGCAATAAGCCACGGTTTTTGAAAGTTCTGGTTTTTTTACGTTCCCATTTCGGTTCTCCGATTTTCGAGGATGTTACAAACCTACCCCTAACAATAAATCTCGTCCCCGAGATTTCTTACTTCTTGAGTAGGTGTGGGTATTACGTCTCAGAACTCTTCGCTCTCCGTAGCCTCTTCTTCCGTGTGATTGCTCCATTGTACCTTGTACATGCGCCATGATTTGGTCCGTGTCTTCTTTTACGCCTCGTCTAGTATCTTGATTGGATGCTCAGGGTAAGTAAGATCACTTGTGGACATGGATGGCTTCTAAAGGAGCTTGCTCTTCGGTACTCGCAAACATTTCTTCAATTGTGACACGTGGAACACTTGGGTGGACATCGAGAGAGGTTCTCGGGCGGTTCAATTGGTAAGCCACTTCTCCTCTCCTAGCGCTTATCAAGAATGGGCCCACGTATCGTGATGCGAGTTTCCCTTTGACTTTGAATCTCGGGTTCCCCGTAGTGGTGAGACCTTTAGATACACGTAGTCACCTTCTTTAAATTCCAATTCTCTCTCGTCGAGTATCCGCGTAGCTCTTTTGTCGTGATTGAGCAGCTTGTAGTCGGTCCGGATCAAGCGAACCTTTTCCTCCGCCTCCTTGATTATGTCGGGCCCGAATACGGTTCGTTCACCGGTTTCGACCACATTAATGGGGTTCGGCATCGGCGACCAAATAGAGCTTCGTTTGGCGACATCTTAGGACCGGCTTGATAGCTATTGTTGTAGGAGAACTCGGCGTACGGCAAACATTTCTCCCAATCCTTGGTGAAATCCAACGCACGAGCTCTCGGCATGTCTTCTAGCACTTGATTCGTCCTCTCCGTCCGTCGATCTGCGGGTGGTAAGCGGTACTAAAGGCAAGGTGACGCCGAGTGCCTCGTGGACCTTGCTCCAAAAATGAGATGTGAATTGGGTACCACGATCCGATATAATCCTCTTTGGTACACCGTGGAGACACACAATCCTACTCATATATAGTTCCGCTAGCTTGGCAATTGTTGTAGTTAGTTTTCACGGGAATAAATCGCAGTCTTGGTGAGCCGATCTACTATTACCCAAATGGAATCGTAACCGTCGCGGTCTTAGGTAGTCCTACTATGAAATCCATGCCTATCTCGTCCCATTTCCATTCGGGAATCTTGAGTGGCTGCAGCAAGCCGCTCCGGCGTTGATGTTCGGCTTTCACCCTTTGGCACACATCGCACATGGCTACGTATTCGGCTACATCCCTCTTCATATTAGGCCACCAGTATTCTCCTTTCAAATTGGTACATTTTCGTGCTTCGGGATGTAACGAATATGCCGATTCGTGGGCTTCCTTTAAGATCAATCCTCTCAAACCGCCTCGTTCGGGCACACAGATTCTTTTCTTGTACCACAGATTCCCTTGTCATCTACGAAAACTCCTTAGCGCGTCCGGCGCCATGCGTTCCTTGATTTCTGGGTTTCCTCATTTCCTTTTTGGGCTTCCTCTATTTGAGTTCTCGGTAGGGGTTGGATTTCCGGTGAGTTCACTTCTCCGTGAGGAATCGGGTGCGGATTGAGTCGAGCCATTTCTTCTTGAAGTTCGCGGCCATACCTCCCAATCCCATGTGGTTGCATTGGGCTTTGCGACTCGGCGCATCGGCCACTACATTTGCCTTGCCGGGATGATAGTGGATCCCTAGATCGTAATCCTTGATCAACTCCAGCCATCGCCTCGTCGTAGATTGAGATCAGGCTGAGTAAAGAAATATTTTAAGCTCTTGTGATCGGTATACACATCACGGTGGTTCCCGATCGATAGTGTCTCCGGATCTTCAATGCGTGTACAACCGCGGCTAATTCCAGTCGTGTGTGGGATAATTCTCTTCGTGGGGTCGTAAGCGTCGCGAGGCATACGCTACGACCTTCCCATCTGCATTAACACTCCTCCCAATCCCTTGCCGGGATGCATCACAGTACATCACGAAGTCCTTCCGGTTGTCGGGTAAGGTCAAGATTGGGGCGGTGGTTAACTTTTCTTTTAATTGGTCGAAGGCTTTTTGGCACTTCTCATTCCATTCAAACTTCTTTTCCTTCTTCGAAGTTGAGTCATAGGTCGGGCTATAGTGGAAAACCCTTCGATAAACCGTCGGTAATAACCGGCCAAGCCCAAGAAACTCCGAACTTCCGTCACGACTTGGGTGCCTTCCATTCCATAACGGCTTCGACCTTGGCGGGGTCTCGCTACTCCTCCGCTGAAACCACGTGGCCGAGAAAGCGACTTCCTTGAGCGAACTCGCATTTGCTGAACTTTGCATACGCCGGTGCTCTCGTAGCTTTTCCAAGTACTAGTCGTAGATGCTCCGCGTGTTCCTCATCGTTCTTGGAGTAGATAAGTATATCGTCGATGAATACCACTACGAATTTGTCCAGGTACTCCATGAATACCTTGTTCATCGGGTTCATAAAATATGCCGGGGCATTGGTCAATCAAAGGACATCACGTGAACTCGTATAGGCCGTATCGTGTAGAGAACGCCGTCTTAGGAATATCTCCGCTCTAATCTTCAGCGATGATATCCCGACCGTAGATCAATCTTTGAGAACACTGCGCACCCTTAAGTTGATCGAATAGGTCATCGATCCGGCAGCGGGTACTTGTTCTTGATAGTTACTTCATTCAGCGATCGGTAGTCCACACACATTCTCATACTCCCATCCTTCTTTTTGACGAAGAGTACTTGGGGCTCCCAGGGGAGAAGAGGCTGGGTCGTACGAATCCCTTCTCTTGTAGTTCTCTTATTTGCTTCTTGAGTTCCTCCAACTCGTTGACCGGCATTCGATAAGGCCTCTTGGATATGGGGGCGTACCGGGCATTAGATCGATGATAAACTCTATGTCGCGATCCGGGGCATTAGGGCAATTCCTCGGGAAACACGTCCAGGGTATTCTTGTACTACGGCATTCCGCCTAGAGGTAGCATGGTGAACACTCCCGCAGCTTGTTCACATAGCTTTGGGTTTTGATCCATAGTTATGCTCATCGGTGATCCCACGGGGTGGATACCGTGACTTCCCTTCGATTGCAGTCTATAATTCCATTATTTTTGGTCAACCAATCCATTCCGAGTATGACATCTATGGTTTGGGGCGATAACACCATAAGGTTTGAGAGAAACACCACGTCTCTAATCCGTATGGGCACATTAATGCGAGGCATGGGGTACGGTTATGTCTCCCCGGTGAATGTACCAACATAGGCCTCTTAAGTGCTACTTGGTGTAGGTGGTGTTGTTTGCTTACTTGGGAAGATATGAATGAATGCGAGGCTCCGAATCGAATAAAACTTTAAGCGGTGTAGAGTTGATAGAGAACATACCCATCAATATGCTCGGTCCTCTCTGTGCTTCTTCCGCCCACACATGATTCACTGGCCACGTCGAAACCCGGTGGCGGCCTCGTTGGGTAGCGGGGTCTGAGCAGGACCTCGTCCGCCGCAGGGTGGGGTTTCCTCGGACGGGTGTTGCATTGGCGCCGGTGCGCACGGGGGTGTTGCGTGGTTTTGGGCAGCTATTGGAGTAGTGCCCGAATTCTCCGCAATTGAAGCGCTCACATTCCTTCTTCTGGAGCGGCTAGGGTTGGTGTTGGTGTACGAAGCGAGGTGTAGCCGACTGTTGATATGGTCGGAAGCGAGAGAACGTCCGGTTGCCGGGACGTTTGGCTTCCATCCAGACGGGGTGGCTCCCTTGGGGCGTTGTGGCGTTCCACGGAATGGGCGAGCCATAGCGAGCCTCCTCTTGCGGTTATTGTCTACCACCTTTTGGTCATGCTCAAGCCGGACGACCTTGTTGATGAGGCTTTGGAAGCTGGTGTGATCTGCCCGATCATCGGTCCTCTCGGTTCGTCATTTAGTCCCTCAATGAATTTGTCTATCTTTTCTTCTTCGTCGCGATCACCGGTGGCGTAATGGGCAAGCCGGGTGAACTTGTTCAGATATTCTTGTATCGAGGTGTTCCCTTGATGATGCTGGAACTCGTTTTCTTCATCCTCATAACTGCAGTGGCACAAAATTCTCATGGACGCAGCCGTGAATTCCTCCCATGTTGGTTCGCCGGCGTCTTCGGCTCGTGTCTCCTTGTAGGTGTCCCACCGAGTCACTTGCGGGGCCCTCCGGTGGTTAGTAGCGAAGACAACTCTATCGGCTTCTCGGACTCGACGAGGGTTAGCTTCTTTTCTATCACTCTTAGCCAATCTTCGGCATCCATAGGTTCTTCGGCCGTGGAAAAAGTGGGTGGCTTAGCCCTCATGAATTCTCCCGGACTCGATCCTCCTCGACCTCCTTGATTATTAGCAATCGCTTGGAGTAGCCGGGTCGCAAAGCCATGACCTCCGCCGGGGTGGAGGGGTTGGGTTCCGGCGGGTTTTCGTTGGTTGCCGCGGCTCTGCGACGATGTGCCATCGAAGAAGGGAGATGAATTAAGAGATCGGACTAGTTTAGGTTATAGCTCACGGGGAATTTTTCTTCAAGTTCTTTCGAATGATCTTCAATCAACGAGACAAGGTGAAATAATAATAAGCATACGAATTAAGACATCGCAAGGCGATGCTCGGGTTCATCATATTACATAAGGGGTACACGGATGTACACACACAGTCCTTCATGCCAGGATGGCAACAATAGTTATATCGTCCAACTACATCAACTAATTAAGGGGGATTAGGGAGTGGTTCGTGCCGCCGAGTGGGAAGGTCCTTCCGCCTAGTCATCCAACCATCCGCAAGAGCCGGCGCCGGAAGTGGGTGGTCCGCTGCGAAGCAAACCGAAGTCCCCACGGCTCGGAGGTGGTGGCCTCGGAGTCACGCCGAATCTTCCGACTCGGTGGCGCGTACTCTTGCGAGCGGTGCGGCGGGTGAGGGGGCCTCCCGTGTGAGTCGGCGACGAGGGGAGCTTCCTCCTCCATTGGGTCGGTGTCGCTAGACTCCCATTTAATCTCCATGGGCTCGCCTCGGACTCCGTGTCGGTGTAGATCGGATGGGGTTACCCTCTCCGATCTCGGCTCGGAGGTGCGGTACGGAGCTCGGGGTGGGTCCCATGGACGCGGCAGCGATGGTGTCCACCAGTACGGTGCGGCTCGTGCTCAACATAAAAGCTTGCTCCATCATGGCTTGAAAGGTATCCAAGCATGCTGGAGTCATAAGGTAATAATGGTCGGGCACGGGCGGGGGTGATGGCACAAGCTCGGTGGAAATACTGCGGCGTAGACGGGATGAGTGTGCGCGTTGCTCCTCGGTGGTTGATCTGCTCTTCCGGCTCTGCGAGCTTCCCCGGGCCATGTAGCGGTCAGAGAGTTGCTCATCTTGGGCGCCATTTGCACTGCGGTGAGTGCGGCATGCTTATCTGGTCTCGGCGGCCTTGGTGGCTTGACCGGATCATTGAGGCGTGGCTGCGATCGTTGATCTCGGCGGGGCCTCCTCATAGCTCGTGATCGTTCTTGTCTCGGCCCAACGTGATAGACGCGTGACCATCGGGTTGTAGCGCAGGGGGTAGCCTCCACGGTGCGAGACCGGGTTGCCCTCTTCGCGGTAAGGATGATGCACGAACTCTGTCATTGTGAGTTCGGCACGGTGTTCCGCATTAAGGCGAAGGAAGGCCTCGTGCATCTGAATAGCGCTACGCTAGGTCCCGGTGGTAGCGAGTGTGGAAGCGGTAGGATGTCTCACTCCCCATGCGGGCTTCTATGGATACGGCTGCCTCCCAGCTGGATACATCTCGGAGCCATGTCTTTTGGTGTGATAAGTGGGTGGTTCCGGGTACCTCAAACACCATAGTAGGGACTGAAGTTGTACCACGAACCCCTCATCTCGCGGAATAGTGACTTCCCATGTTCCGTCGTGGTTTGACATCTGCTTTTACAGGCAACTTAGGGTTAGCGGGAGAGAGCTATCATAATCATTTGGTCAAAAGAAATGCAGATGTAGAAAAGATATATTTGCATTTTCGGAAATAATAGTTTAAAACTGATCCTATTGTAGGGATATTTCCCTTTAGCCATCTAGTTAGGGGAAGGGCGCCATTTGGTCTTAGCCTACGGTCGCATGGCTCGATACCGCTCGTGGACCCCGTTTTTGAGGCGGGAATCTTTCGTGTTCATAGTACCATTTCCTGGATCAAGTAGTTGGTACCCACGAATACAGATCTTGGATAATCAAGTGCGCATGCACGAATAGTCTTACAATACCATTATTACATTAATAGGCCCGAAGGCATTGTTCATCCCACAGGACCTTATGGTCCGAATACAACATAAACAGAATTTAGATAAGGCGCGGAAGAGGCGGCGGCTCGTCAATTGCCACGAGCAACGACCAGGGGCTAAGGTCTAGTATGCGCCGTCGGTTCCTTCGCCCTCCGGGTAGTACGCGTAGGGGTCTTCGGCTCTTCATTTCCATCATGGAGGTTTGTGCGTATAGCAAGGGTGAGTACCAACCGTACTCGGCAAGCCACCGAATTGATGCATATGATAGGGTTATTCAAAGAACACGGCTAGAGTTATTTTTGCGTAAAGCCGGTTTTCACAATTCTTTTCACAAGCCTACCGACTAGCCAAATCAAGTTTTAATTTCATAGTTCATTAACCGGCGACGGTTCTGTCTACCATCCATCGTGATCCCAAGGATCGCTTCCCGTCTCCGGTTCGTCATGATTTTCGGGAGTCCACCCCTTCTCGCATTCTCGAGAAGTTGATCCACCAGCGAATGAAACCATCATGCATACCCATCCCAGCAGTTTTAAGTTTTAAAAAAATCTAGCCAAGCGAAAGTCTTGTCACGATGCTCAATATCCGCGAGCACGGCTATTCGAATAGATTGATTCACTCACACTTGCGGTGGATGTACACTTTACCCGTACTCCGCGACAGCCCAACAAATGAGCCTACGCCTCAACACATGAGACGGTCACGGCAAAGCCTTTCGATAACCTTGCTTTGGCGTGCACCCGCTCCATGAACTTAAGCCCTCATGCACTCTAGCCGTCCTTTTCTAGCGGTGAGAGGAGTTACAGGCGCACCGGGGTAAGGGAAGTCTTTCCGGATCTTTAAGTTTAATTAACATCAGTTTAATCCCACCATTCATAACAAAGGCCGCAGCCTCATTCTCATCCCATAACCACATCACGAGAGAACCATCTATGCAAGGATACGCCTCCGCTCGACTATCTAGTCGGCTAGGTCTATACCCATTCGAGAAGTACGGTTGTGCGGCTCGTTTCCGGCTATCTCATGGCTCGGTCCTTAATTGACCAGGGTCGGCACTTGCCTTTTCGGAATCCACCCAAATCATCCGGCCGCCCCAGTCTAAAACATTTGTATAGTACTTTCAATTTCCACCAAACTTAGTTCATCATGGCCATGTGGCGCTCATGTCTCCACATGCCGAATCTCAACTACCTTCCCTAAGGTAGTTGCCCAAGCACGAAGCTTTTTCATAAAGTCATGAGTATGCATAATCTAAGTTTAGCAGGGCTAAGCGGTTTGCCAAAGCTATTCTCGGTTATTTGATCACATCGAGGGTTACAAGGAATAATTCTAAAGGTAATCAATGACAAGGTATGGCATAACAAGTATAGGTAACTCGTTATAGCATGCATGTTTGGAGTTTAAAATAACATCATTTCGCAATTGGGATCAATATGTTCAAAGAGTGTGATGACTTGCCTTGCTCGCACACTTGAGGGGTGGGATCTTCGGCGGTGTCGATGCCGGTTTCTTCGGCGCGACCGTACGTGCGAAAGATCAATTGAATTCAGTTAGAATTCAACAAAACACCGAGCGATCGAAAAGAACCACAAAAGCCATGAAAACAACTCCAAAAGTTTTGCCGAAAATTCTACTCGAGTTAGGACAAAGGTTGCGAGGAAAATCCGGGTTTTGGAATCGAACCGATGACCTAGGGTTTTCGCAAAGTCGGCGATCGCAATTAAATTTGGAATTTACGTTTGAAAATATCAGCGAAGAAAATTCGTGCTCGAAATTTGAGGGTTTGAGCACAAAAGCGAAACCTATTTCGATGGCGGGGAAGAATTAAACGGAATCCGGATTGAAAAACGATGCGAAATGGAATTCGGAAAACGTCCGATTCCGATTTTTCAAACTTTGCACCGAGAAAATATGCGAGAAAATAATTTATTTTTGCCCAAAATTTTACTCAAGTCATCCCAAAATATTTTTCCAAATTTTCCAAAATTTTTCCAAATTTTCCCTATTTTTCTTTTTCTCTTTTTCTTTTCTTTTTCTTTTTTTTCTTTTTCTTTTTCTCGCGCACCTGTTCAATACCCGCAAGGTGTTCGACCGGTGCGGAGGAGAAACAGAGGCGGCGGCAGTGAGGAACAAGGCGGCGCAACGGGGCTTACGGCGACGGCGGCTCGGGTAGGAGCAAATGGGGCACGGGAATGGACTTGCGCACGGCGGCGACGGCTAACGGCGGCGGCCCTCGGCGGCGGTGCTCGGGAAGCGGCGAAAGCGGCGGCGGTGCGGTGAAATCGGCGGGCACCGCCCATAGGCGCGGCGGGAGGGGCTCGGCGCGGGCGCGGGGTGGAAGGAGGGGGTCCGGCTCGGCGCGGCGCGGCGGTGACACGCGGCGGCGCACGGGGAGGGGCTGGTACGGCGGCGAACGCGGCGGCCGAGCGCACGCGCGGGCGGGTCCGGCGCGGCGTGCGCGCGTGGGGTAGGCGGGCGTGGCTCGGCCGCGTGGCGGCGGCGCGCGGTTGCGGCGCGGTGCAGTGGTACGGCGGGCGCATCGCGCGTGGGCGCGGGCGCGCTGGTCGGCGCGTGGCATCGGCGCGCGGCGCGTGCACGCGTGGCGCGCGCGGGCGTGCGCGTCGGGCGGGCGCGGCGTGGCAGGGCGTCGGTGTCGAAGCTTGTGACCAATGAACAGTGCATTTTCACTTTTTCCCGATTTTCTATTTTCTTTTCCCATTTTCTATTTTCTTTCCTTCTAAAAATTCCAAAATAAATCCTAATATTCTAAAAATAATTTTTAACTTTATATTTTAAACTTTTTCTTGACTTTCATTTTTCCATAATTATTTTTCATACTTATTTAAATTCTTTTTCCTAATTTTCATAATTTACCCATTTTTAATAAAAATACATTTCCCAAATTTGAGTACGCCTCCCGAGAATTTTATTATTTATTTTGTGTTTTAATTTATCTTCTCCCAACCAAAATTTTATTTTATACTTCCCAAACGCGCTTTCGCATATCCGCACTTTCCCGGATTCCTTTTTAAAACCCCGATGCGGCTTTCACAACACCGTTTTGTCAACTCCGAAAACTCCAAATACACCGAAAAGGGAATTGACCACGACTAAATTTATGCGGCGAGGCGGCAAATAAGAAGCAACAAACCCGAGAAGAAGCAATAAGCCACGGTTTTTGAAAGTCTCGGTTTTTTTACGTTCCGATTTCGGTTCTCCGATTTTCGGGATGTTACACTTCCTCGGTTGCAATCCGTACGTGCAAAAATCAATTGAATTCGATCGAGAATTCAATAAAATTACCAAGAGATCGAAGAGAACCATAAAAACAACTCCAAATATTTAGCCTAAAATTTTAATCGAGTTTAGGTGAGGGTTTTGGGATGAAATCGATTTAAAAAGCGAGTTTGGGATTTTTAGGGTTTTCGCAAAATATCGATCTAAGTGATTAAGGGAATAAACTTAAAAAAGCGTTGATCAAAAAGAATTGGTATTCAAATTTTTGGAGGTCTCGAAAACCAAAAGAATATATTTTTAATGGCAAAAAAATAGACAAACTCCGAGTAAAAACGAGGTGAGAGCGAGATCTCCGAAATTCTTATTTTTGAATTTCGAATTTGCTCGAGAGAAAACACACGAGAAAAACAATATATTTTTGCCCAAATATTTTTCCTAATTTTTTGGATTTCTTCCTAAATTTTCCCTTTTTTCTCTTTTTTCTTTCTTTTCTCTTCCTTTTCTTTTTCTTTTCTCTCTTTTTACCTCCTCTGTTCACTCTCTCCCTCTACCCCCTCCGTCTAACCCCCTTCCTTCTCCAACGCATCCGGTTGCGGCCGGACGATGGCGGGGCGGAAGCGGCGAGCGGCACGGCGCGCGCGGCGGGAAGCGGCGAGGGCGGCGGCTTATCGGCGGCGACGGCACGGCTGCGGTGCGGTGGCGGCCCGTGGCGACGACACGGTGGTGGTTGCGGCGAACGGCGACAAACAGCAGTGGGAAAGAGAGGGAATGGGAGAGGCGAGGTGTGGGGAGAACGGGCGACCTCGCGTCCCTTTTTAGGGCTCCGACGAGAGAGAGAGGAGAGGGGGCCGGGGCGGCTAGCGGCGCGGCGAGCCACGCGGCGGCGTGGGGTGGCGGGGTCTAGGCGCGGCGAGCGCGGGCGGCGCGCGAGGATGGCAAGGTCCGGCGCAGTGCGCATGTGGCGCACGCGGGACGACGGGGTTTAGGCACGGGCGCACGAGGACGGCGTGCAGCGCGCGGCACGAGGGTGAGGCGGGCGTGCGCGCGCGGGCGGGTCGCGCGACGGCGGTACGGCGTCGAGCACGTGTTGCACAATGAACAGTGTCATTTCCTAATTTCCCGATTTAATTTCCTAATTTCCCATTTTTTTCCTTTCACCTCTAAAATTTAAAATAAAATCTAGCACACCCAAAATTAAGTTGTAAAATGTGTTTTCACCCTTTTACCTGTTTTTATTATTTTAAAAATATATTTTACATATTTAATTTAATTCTTTTTCTAAATTCAAGAAAATGTGTCTTTAATTCAAAACTAATTTCTAAACCTCATATATGTCCTTTTAAAAATATTTTATCACTCATTTTGCTCACTAATTAATATTACACCACGACAAAATAATGTTTTGAACCAAGTATATTTTTACAATATATTTTGTAAATTCACCACCATTTTCTATTTTATATTAAAATTCCCAACTCAATACTTTGAAACTTTTCTCCCCTTTGGAAATTCAAACCATTTGGTTTTTCTCAAACATCAAGATGAATCACTCACTTTATAAATTTTATGCAACAAAGCTGGCAAATAAGAAGCAATAAATACGATGAGAAGCAATGAGCAAAAGTTTTTGTGAGTTCTGATTTTTAATTCCCACTTTTAAATTCTTCAATTTTCAGGGTGTTACACCTTCCTAGGGTTTCATCCGTCCCTATCCATGTCGACGTGTTAAGCCTTACCCATTAGATAGGTGGTAGTACAGGATATGCTTTGACATAGAGGCCCGAAGACCGGTCCTTATGACGGCCGAGGTGCGACTAGCAAAACCAAGCACCCCATGCCCAGCCGAAAACATGTTTGGGGAATTTTGAATGGGACATTTATTGCCATGACTAAACAGCCAAAATTTCCATCACTTACAAGTTATTCCTTAGTCTAATTATTGAAAACATCTAATTATTTCTTAGTCCAAAATTTATTTAATGATTTTTAATTCCAAACGAAAATCGGGTTGTGACAAATCTACCCCCTTACAGAATCTCGTCCCGAGATTTCGGGGCTAGAAAGAAAAAGGTATGGTTGGATTGGGTTGACCGGCTGACTTCTACGGTTTTCTTCGGCTCACACCGATGGAAGCGGACCGAACTCGAACAGTGAACTGCGGCACCAAACTTTGTGTTTCTTGCCTTGCCAAAAGCGCCCTAGCCGGTCTTGAACACTCGAGCTTTGCAATTCCTTTTAGACTGCACACTTCACAACTGCATCTTCGACAATCTGAGAATTCCTTTGACCCGAAACCGATGAAGTTGTTTTGGAAACCTTGAAATTCACTTTCGGGAACCACAGTCTCTCAGTTCTGTTTCGAACTGCTCTTGAGTTTGACTACAAGCATTTCAAGAAGTGGTTTGTGTTAGTGATATGCCCTAGAGGCAACATGGAGATGTTGGATATCACGTCAATGTTTATGTATAAATGAATAAAGTGTTATTCGGTTCCATGAAATAGACATCTTGTATTGATCAATAAGTACGTGACTTATTTATGAGACTCTATATATATGAATCTATTTCTAAACGATCACGATCATATGTCATATTGTTGGAACAAATATGATTCTAAGATCGGCATGTTTATTGATTGATGATCATGTCTCATAGATCATGGGTATGGAGATACCAAATCAATAAACATGGACACATGTGTTGGAGAACACATTGTTGGATAGACCCACCATGAGACACTACGGAATTAATGTGCCATTAGTTGGTCTCGGGTAGTGTTGGTACAAAGTCCTTAAACCCGAGATCACCATGGATTTCAACATGTGTAGTAGCCTACTTTGGGACTACCAAACGCTATTCCGTAATGGGGTAGTTATAAAGGTAGTTTTTGGGTTTGCTATGAAACATGGAGTGGGATGTGAGTGAGCAAGATGGAATTTGCCCCTCCTTTGGAGAGATATCTCGGGCCCTCGAGGTAATAGATTATGGAAATGCATGGCCATGCTCGGTTGATTGAGGAGTCAATCAACAGACGAGATAATCCAATACGGTTGAGTGAATGGTTAAGCTATTGAAGGAATGGCACACATCTTGCCTATAGCTTAACCGGTATCGTGAGGCAAAGGGATTTGTGTACACATTACGGTTCGGAGCCGATATTATATTCTTGTATACTATGGTGTCAATATGTGCCGCTAGGCGCCCTGTTGATAGGTCGGTGAGTTGGACTCGAGCCGATGGTCGGCTAAGTTAGACTATAGCCGAAACCGAGTATACCTGAATCTGGTCGCACGCTTAAGGGGATAAGAACGAGGCATTCGAGTTGGACTCGGATACGGCTCGATCGGATAGGGATCCGATCGGATAGAGTCCTATGGGCTTACGACGTATGGGCGGCCAACTCGTGAGAGACTCGGATAGGATCCGATTCAAAATAGATGTCACACCCCGATTTTCGATCGGGATTAAAAATCGTATAATAATTCATTTTCCAGAAATTATTAAAAAGAAAAGTAAATTATTCAAGTAAAGTAAATAAGGAAATAAAATTTTTCTTTAAAAATTATGGCTGGAAATATTTTTAAATATTCTCCATGCCCTAAAATACTCTCTGAAATTTTTCGTGAAATTTTGGAGCTCAAGAAATAATTTAAATAATACAAAGAGCATTAAAGTAATTATTTAAATAAATTAATTAAACATTAAATGAACTGGAGATATTTTTATTAAATACTTTGGGTGCTCATATATTTTCAGGATTTTTCTTGGAATTATTTGAGCATTGGAAGTATTTATAAAAATTAAAGAAAGTTTGGACCGAAAAGTCTAACTTTCCTCCCTGACGCTACAGTGCCATCTTCCTCCTCCAGCCAGCTTCTCTCTCTCCCGTGCAAACAAGTAGCGCTGTCACACCGTTTGATCTCCCTCCTCAGCGGTTTTCCTTCCAATTAAATTGCGAAAACCGATTCCCCTTCACGTCCTCACCAATTCCCCCATAAATCCTCATTCAATCCCGCATCAATTCGTGGTGTATTTGCAATGCCGAGCTCCACCATGGCCGGCCGTCCCGCCTCTCCCGGCCACGTTCCTCCACATTTAACCGCGTCATAACGTGTTCCCGGCTTTACTCCTCCGTTTCCCCCACTTTCCCCATTCCTCCATTCATCATGTGCGTCAACGGCCGAGCTAAACTCCATCACTCGCAGCTCGCCATTAATGCCGAGCCCCGACGGTTTTCGTCCGTTCCCGCTCCTACTCGGCCATGCTCGAGCGCCCTTGCCGGCTATAAAGATTCCCCACACTCCGGAACACGCTCTCCACTCATTTCCCTCGCGTTCACCCATTCCCGAGCTCCCACACCGTGCGTCGCCCAAATTCCGTCGCCGAGCTCGCGTTTCCGCCGTTCCGCTACACCGTCACTCTTCCCACCGAGCCACCACCATCTCCACCTTTGCAATTCTCGGGAACACCTTCCCGTTGTGTTTTCCCCAATTCCTAGCCGCTTTCGCTCGCCGCCATCGTCCTCATCATTTCCGCCGTCGGTGAGCTCATTTCTCTCTCCCCTTCCTTTTCTTTGCTTAGTTCGTTCGGCACCGTTCGTGATAGCCTCGGTCGCGTTACGGCAAGCTCGTGTGCTGTTCCCGCCGTCGCCGGTGCCCCTTGGCCCGTCGCCGTTCGTTCTCGCGCGGCGTCAAGCCACGTCGGCCTCTCCGTTCCGCCCGTGCGTGCGCCGCGCCACTCGGCCACGTGTGGCGCCGGCTGCGCGCGCTCTCCCGCGCCGCCATGCCGCACATGCCGCCGTGCCGCCGCTCGTCGCGCGCCGCTCTCCACCGTGTGCCGCCGTGTCACCGAAGTCCGTGTCGCCTTGGCCGCCGGTTGGCTACCCCGAGCCACCCCGTGCGGCCTCCATTTTTTCACCGTGCCTATCCGAGCCGCCCTATCCGGTGTCGCCATGTGGTGCACTTTGTTTTCCAAAGCCGGTGGACTTGGTCCACCGTGCACCCGGCCTCCCGTGATGCCGTCGCGTGGGCCTCGCCTTGGTGGACTCGGTCCGTGGTAGGCCGAGCCGTTTTTCCCCATGCGACCCATTTATTCACTCTCCCCGAAAACAAAGTCTATTTTGGCTCTCTCGTTTCCCTCTCACTCCTTTTTCCCCCTTGAGCCGCAGGCCCATAGGTTTTCTCCATCGCCAAAGTCCATTTTCTCTCCTTGGCCTAGCCATGAGAAGTCCAGTTCACCTCCTCCTTTCCGCTTTGTATTCTTACCTCTTTGGACTTGGTCCTCGGAGGGCCGCTACTTTGTGTCGCGACTCTTGGGGCCCGTGTGTCGCACCGGCCTTTTGTGGATGTCGGCGGATACCTATTCCTTGAGAAATCAATTAATAATTGTGCAATAAATCGAATTAATTCCCAGAATTCATTTAAATGGCCCAAAACTTTTAAAAATCATATCTAATCCATACGAACTCCAAATTGGGCCATCCAAGTTGCAAAATTCATCTAAAATTGATCTCTACATGTTTGTTTAATTTTCATGTATTGTTCATTTGGTTTTTATTAGGGTTTTTGCTTGTTTTGCGTGTCGGCGTGTAGACTTCATCGTTTGGATGTCGCGCTCGCGAGGAAAAGAGTCCGAAAATTTGTTTGAAGGAGCAAGGCAAGTCATTTTGATCATATTGCTATCCGAGTTTACGAAATTATGTTTATTTAAATTATTGCATTTTGCTTTATTAAATTCCCGCGTCTATCACCGTTTTTTATTTAGCCTTACCGATTCTCCTTGTTATAGCCCTACTACTTGTATTATGATCCTTGATAACCCTAGGAAAAATAAAACTAGTGAGCACTTTATGTATGTGGTACTCACTAGCAAACATAGGAATATGCTTAGACATGCTTGAATAGAAACAATTAGATGTTTTCAATAATGAGACTAAGGAATAACTTGTAAATGATGGAAATTTTGGGTTGTTTAGCCGTGGCAATAAATGTCCCCTTCAAAATTCCCCAAACATGTTTTTGGTGGGCACGAGGTGCTTGGTTTTGCTAGTCGCACCTCGGCCATCATAGGACCGTCTTCGGCCTCTCGTTGCAAAGCATTTCCGTACTACCACTGTCTAATGGGTAAGGCTTAACACGTCGACTAGTACGGTCGAAACAAAAAGACACGGATAGGGATGGATGAAGCCCTAGGAAGGGTTGAAGCCCATGGGCTGACGTCTCGGCAAGTGAAGGCTCGAAAGAGTCGAGATGCCCGGGGGCATAGACGCCGCTCGACCCTGTGGCACTGGCGGGGAAGTCTATGTCCGTCTTCTTTGTTTAGGGCATACTAAGCGATGAGTTATGTCATGGCTTCCGTCCGTATGCCATGGTGGCATGTGGCACGTCGCAACACGTGAGGAAGACATGTCCGGTGGATAAAGATGTACACCTCGATCGGAGTAAATCTATTCGAATAGCCGCGCCCTCGGTGATGGGCAAGCCGAGCAATGTACCCAAGTTAGAGTTTAATTCTCTTTAAAACTGAAAGATTTGGAGTTAGCACATGTTGGCCTGAGTTAAGGCAAGATCGCGTTGGTGCGCGACTTGATAATAATTTCACTAGAGATAGGCTCGTGTTTATTAAAATGCCTTAAAATATTTAAATGCTTTGAAATCTTGGTTTTCGCAAAATAACCCTATATATGAATTCTTTGTACCCCTTGCATTATTTGCATTCTCCGGCATGGCTTGTTGAGTACGGTGGTTGTACTCGCCTTGCAATTCCTTCCCCTTTCGAAGTGTAGTGCCTCCGAGTCGAAGACGGTGTTAGAGGACCAAGGCTCGACCCAGTTGAGTTTGCTCGTGGAGTGGAGCCGAAGCCCCGCTAGGATCGTCCCGCTTTCCGCTGCAGTTTTCTTCGAGTGCGGACTAAGTGCCTCTTCGTAAGTATATTTATACGCTTTAATTTACGTTTGGATACGTGTATTGATTTGTCATTTTGTGTGCCTGGCTGGTCCGGGACAGGGAATTAATACACAAAATAGTCTGGAAATTTGGGATAAATTTCGGCGTGACAATAGAGTCCCGATCGGCCACTAGTCCCAGTCGGCCAACTCTATATAAAGGAGGGAGGGGTGGAGAGCTGCGGCATGTCAATTGCATCGCGTGCAACAGTCGCCGAGATCAATCTCCGGAAACCCTCCCCACTTTCGAGCCAAACCCTAGCCTTGCATCGCGTGCTAGCACACGGGTGTTCGGCGTTCGTCCCCGGACGTGTGGATACCGCAGAGGCGCCGCTACGTTGCGCGCCGTTGATCGGCTTCGGATCGGCTGCAATCGGAGCGATCGGGCGTGGTGGAATCGGCTGCGCTCGGCGCATCGGAGCGAGGCGTGAGAACGCGGCCGGATGACTCGAATCGGTTGATTGGCGAATCGGCTGTCTCCGGGAATCGGCTACACTGTTCCGGATCGGATTACCCCGATTGGCTATTCCGCTGCACTCTACTCCAATCGGTAACGATCTATCGGCCCTTACTTGCAAGTTTTCTGGGTTTGCGCGGTTAAAAGTTTTTGTTTTTGGCTAGCGTAGCCTCCGCGTCACCCTTCAAGTGGTATCGAGCTAATCTTGCTTAGTTCGGGTTTTAGATTGATCGGAACAAGTTTTGCGCACGGGTTGATTAGATCAATCGGTTTTACGGGATTTGTTGAGGAGAGTTGATGGTAATTGCGTTCCTTGATAGTGTATCGGAACAGCGTAATGTGATTACGTCGAAGCAATTTCCATATAACTCGGTTTGAGTCGGCTTCGAGATAGCGTTCCTTGATAGTGTATCGGAACGGTATAATGTGATTATGCCGAAGCGGGACCGCCGTGTGCGTACCCCTTATAGGTTGTCTCGATGCCGAATCTCTGCGATAGGTAGAAAACGTTTCTACGCTAACGTTTCTGCGATATGGTTATATCTACTTAATAAGGCATAAGTCCAAATCCTTTGAAAAGTTCAAAGAATTTCAGAATGAAGTACGTAATCATTTAGGGAAAACAATCAAGTTTCTACGATCGGATCGTGGAGGGAATACTTGAGCCAAGAGTTTGGTAATCATCGAAAGATTGTGGAATTGTTCCACGTTGACTCCGCCAGAACTCCACAATGGAATGGGGTGTCCGAACGGAGAAATCGCACCTTGTTGGACATGGTGCGGTCGATGATGAGCCAAAGTGATCTTCCGTTATCCTTCCGGGATATGCTCTTGAAACACAATGCGCTCACACTAAATAGAGTTCCATCTAAGTCGTTGAAAAGACACATATGAGATATGGACAGGGCAACCCCTAGTTTGTCTTTTCTCAAAATTTGGGGATGCGAAGCTTATGTAAAGCGTTTGACCGACAAGCTCACACCCAAATCGGACAAGTGCTTCTTTGTGGGATATCCTAAGGAAACTAAGGGATATTACTTTTATAATCGGGAACAAGGCAAAGTGTTTGTCGCCCGACACGGTGTCTTCTTGGAGAAAGAGTTTCTTTCAAGAAGGGTTAGTGGGAGCAGGGTGCATCTTGAAGAAGTTCAAGAAACACCAGAAAATGTTTCAGCGACCACAGAACCACAACAGGAGGTGCAAAGTGTTGCGCCACCAGTTGTAGATACACCAGCCCCAGAGGTCTAAAAGATCACGTCGTGCACCTGACAGGTACACAAGTGCGGAACAACGTGATATATTGTTGTTGGACAACGATGAACCTAAGACCTATGAGGAAGCGATGGTGGGACCCGATTCCAACAAGTGGCTTGGAGCCATGAAATCCGAAATAGAATCCATGTACGACAATCAAGTTTGGAACTTCGTTGATCCACCCGATGGTGTCAAAACCATTGAGTGTAAATGGGTTTTTAAGAAAAAGGCCGATATGGATGGAAATGTTCACATCTATAAGGCGCGATTGGTGGCGAAAGGTTTTAAACAGATTCAAGGAGTTGATTATGATGAAACCTTCTCGCCCATCGCAATGCTTAAATCTATTCGGATTATCCTAGCGATTGCTGCATATTTCGACTATGAGATAAGGCGGATGGATGTCAAAACGGCTTTCCGAATGGAAACCTAAGCGAGGATGTATACATGATACAACCTCGGGGTTTTGTCGATCCAGAATCGCTGAAAAGATATGCAAGCTACGAAATCCATTTATGGATTGAAGCAAGCATCTCGGAGTTGGAATATTCGTTTTGATGAAGTAATCAAAGGGTTTGGTTTCATCAAAAACGAAGAAGAGGCCTGTGTTTACAAAAAGGTCAGTGGGAGCGCAATTGTATTTCTAATCTTATATGTGGATGACATATTCGATTGGAAATGATATCCCTATGCTAGAATCGGTCAAGTCTTCATTGAAAAATAGTTTTTCCATGAAAGACTTAGGGAGGCAATATATATTAGCATTCGGATCTATAGAGATAGATCCAAGAGACTAATTGGATTAAGCCAAAGTACATACATTGACAAGGTGTTGAAAAGGTTCAACATGCATGATTCCAAGAAAGGTTTCTTGCCCATGTCACATGGCATTAATCTTAGCAAGAATCGGTGTCCTCGGACACATGATGAGCGGAATAAGATGGGTATGGTTCCATATGCTTCGGCAATTGGATCCATCATGTATGCCATGCTTTGTACACGCCCACATGTCTCGTACGCTTTGAGTGCTACGAGCAGATACTCGCCGATCCAGTGAAGGTCATCGGATCGCAGTAAAGAATATCCTTAAGTACTTGAGAAGAACTAAGGATATGTTCCTAGTCTATGGAGGTGAAGAAGAGCTCGTCATAAGTGGTTACACCGATGCTAGCTTCCAAACGGACAAGGATGATTATAGATCGCAACGGGTTCGTGTTCCGCTCGAACGGAGGCGCATCATGGAAGAGTTCCAAGCGGGATACCGTTGCCGATTCTACAACGGAGGCCGAGTACATTGCCGCTTCGGAAGCCGCAAAGGAGGCTGCTTGGATCAAGAAATTCGTTTCGAGCTTGGTGTGATGACTAGTACGACGGTCCAATGTCTCTCTATTGTGATAATAGTGGAGCCATTGCGCAAGCCAAGGAGCCGAGGTCACATCGAAGTCCAAACACATACTTCGGCGATATCATCTCATCCGCGAGATTGGGGACAGAGGTGATGTCAAGATATGCAAAGTGCACACGGATCTCAACATAGCCGATCCGCCGACAAAACCTCTCCTCACCGAAGCATGAGGTGCACACAAGAGCAATGGGTATTAGATACTTACATGATTGACTCTAGTGCAAGTGGGAGATTGTTAGTGATATGCCCTAGAGGCAACATGGAGATGTTGGATATCACGTCAATGTTTATGTATAATTGAATAAAGTGTTATTCGGTTCCATGAAATAGACATCTTGTATTGATCAATAAGTACATGACTTATTTATGAGACTCTATATGTATGAATCTATTTCTAAACGATCCCCGATCATATGTCATATTGTTGGAACAAATATGATTCTAAGATCGGCATGTTTATTGATTGATGATCATGTCTCATACATCATAGGTATGGAGATACCAAATCAATAAACATGGACACATGTGTTGGAGAACACATTGTTGGATAGACCCACCATGAGACACTACAGAATTAATGTGCCATTAGTTGGTCTCGGTAGTGTTGGTACAAAGTCCTTAAACCCGAGATCACCATGGATTCCAACATGTGTAGTAGCCTACTTTGGGACTACCAAACGCTATTCCGTAATCGGGTAGTTATAAAGGTAGTTTTCGGTTTTGCTATGAAACATGGAGTGGGATGTGAGTGATCAAGATGGAATTTGCCCCTCCTTTGGAGAGATATCTCGGGCCCTCGAGGTAATGGATTATGGAAATGCATGGCCATGCTAAGTTGATTGAGGAGTCAATCAACGGACGATAATCCAATACGGCTCGAGTGAATGGTTAAGCTATTGAAGGGATGGCACACATCTTGCCTATAGCTTAACCGGTATCGTGAGGCAAAGGGATTTGTGTACACAATACAGTTCGAGCCGATATTATATTCTTGTATACTATGGTGTCAATATGTGCTGCTAGGCGCCGCGTTGATGTGTCGTGAGTTCGACTCGAGCCGACGGTCGGCTAAGTTAGACTATAGCCGAAACCGAGTATACCCGAACCTACGTGGTCGCACACTTAAGGGGATAAGAACAGGCATTCGAGTTGGACTCGGATACGGCTCGATCGGATAGGGATCCGATTGGATAGAGTCCTATGGGCTTACGACGTATGGGCAGCCAACTCGTGAGACTCGGATAGGATCCGATTCAAAATAGAGTCCCGATCGGCCACTAGTCCCGTCGGCCAACTCTATATAAAGGAGGGAGGGGTGGAGAGCTGCGGCATGTCAATTGCATCGCGTGCAACGAAGTCGCCGAGATCAATCTCCACGGAAACCCTCCCCACTTTCGAGCCAAACCCTAGCCTTGCATCGCGTGCTAGCACACGGGTGTTCGGCGTTCGTCCCCGGACGTGTGGATACCGGCAGAGGCGCTGCTACGTTGCGCGCTGTTGATCGGCTCGGATCGGCGCAATCGGAGCGATCGGGCCGTGGTTGAATCGGCTGCGGTCGGGCGCATCGGAGCGAGGCGTGAGAACGCGGCCCGACGACTCGAATCGGCTGATTGGCGAATCGGCTGTCTCCGGGAATCGGCTACACTGTTCTGGATCGGATTTCCCTGATTGGCTATTCTGCTGCACTCTACTCCAATCGGTAACGATCTATCGGCCCTTACTTGCAAGTGTTCCTGGTTTGCGCGGTTAAAAGTTTTTGTTTTCGGCTAGCGTAGCCTCCGCGTAACCCTTCAGTTTGATCTACCTTTTTTGGAACTGTGTGTGCCTTGAGTTTTTTCTTCTTTTGGCTGAACTGCGGCCATGACTGCTTGGCGTGTCTTAGATTCGAGCTTGTTAACTTAGGATTGTTGTAGCTCCGCTAACGGCTTGCAACGGACTCCCTTGATTACAACCCTATCTGTTTCACGGGGTTGAACCTTCAAGCAAAAATAGTTCTGCTAAAGCAACTTTTGACCTCAAGCTTACTTTACTAAGGTATATAGGCTTTAGCCCGATTGTGACTGATGAAGCTACTGCCCTTGAGATTAATCGACCTCTTTGATTTCTGGGAAACTTTGATCCGTAGAACTGACGCTTCGTCATTCCCTCGAAATGAAGTACTGACCAGCCCTTTTTCTCCGGGAAAGGCTTGGAATATACCTTCCAGTTAATGATGGAAAGTTCCTTGTAAAAGTGATTCTGGTTCACCTTTACAATGAGTAGCCATGCTTTTGCCTGACCACGAACAAACACACTGCCAACTTTGAGTTTGTCCCTCATCTCTTTGATTTACTAAGAACCTTGACTTTACCAATGGGACCCTCCTTTGGTCGATTGAAAAGAGGCAAAGACTGTGCACTTTTATTCCAGGGACTTTTGGAACTCAACACTCAACTGATGATTGGGAATCCTTCCGAAAGGGTGACTCTCATACCACTATCGAGCATCCTGACTCTTGATTGACTTTCCCATCGGTTGTAACTAATGACATGACTCTTCTATCTTCTTGCTTTATTGAGGCAGTCAACCTTCTGCTTGGGTTGCTTAGCGGTTGGTCTGTAGAATGAACACTGGCTACTTATCAAACCATGTCTGAAATGGCACTCTTAATAACTTCTTATTCTGTTGGTCCTCGTATCATTTGCTAGTTTCGAATGGTGACAGGTCCCAAACTTTGACGTTGCTTTGACGAAATTGATGAACCATCGGGAACTGCCTTTGAAACCACAAAGGGTTCTTGTTGTTAATCTCACAAGTTCACTTTCAACCCTTGAGTAGAGATGGTTTGCCGAGACGAATTCTCCATAACATACTTGAGTGTCTGGATGTTCTAGCCTGACATTTGGATCAATTCGCTTCTTGATCAGGGTGATGGAAAGTTTTCCAATGTCGTATTCTAGGAAGCATCGAGTTGGTCTCCAAGAACTGGAGTGGCCGCTTCGAACTAAGGATAGCCATTCTCGATCCATATTCATCGCTAGGGTGCAGTTGCTGGAGAAACTTCACCCTGGAGAAACTTCTAAGATTGAGAGTGCGGACCTTTCTCCCATGATGTCATTACCAAACTTTCGTCATTCTTTTCATTTCCTTGAGGTACCCCTAATTCTGACTTTTAAGGAGGTCGCATCAGCTAAACATTACTGTGGTCTGAACATTTGAATTTCTTGATCTGTGTTCACACCACCAGAGTGCTACTACCACTTACTATTTCCACATGACTTCCAAGGTCAAAGAGTTTCGGTAATCCTTATATAATGTTTCACTCGAACATATTGTGCCCTTCCCATACTCTTCAGGTGTCCATCATACGACCCTTTTGATGTATCTCCTAAGGTTAAAGGTTTCAATGGTGTCACCATTCACACTTCCTTGATCGACCGTTTACTTTTTGCGGTTAGCAATTATGTCTTGAGGCCTAACCAAAACTGGACTGAATGGGAAGAATGAAACTCTAGGTTTCATATAACACTGGCGGTTGAACAAGATAACTTGCTTTTGGATGTTCGAGATAAATCATAACATGAGAGAGACTGTACCTCTCAGCCTTTATTCCATAATCCCTTCTTATTACATAACTCGCCATGAAACTTCCCTGTACAAGCGTAAATTTCCTTAAGGATTACACACTTGTAGACTGTTGCCGACTTGACTAGGAGGCGTGTTGACCAGTGTGACGTTCACTCCTGTGATTGTGGCCGGGTTGACTTGGTTTGTCCTTGCTCACATTCAGGTGTTCCAACAGGAACACTGCTTCACATGCAGACACTTCTACCTCGTTAGTAGCTGCAGTAGGTAGGACCTTCTTGCTTGAGGTGTTGCTCTTGATCGGTGGATTGCTAAGCATCTGAGCTAAGGCAACACGGGGCACCTTGCTGGTCTTCACGGTAATCATGACCTGGTGTTGCCGACAATTGCTGCAGTTCTTGCTGAAGGAGAGTATTGTTTCTTGTCCGTTAGGGTGAATCACTGCTTCCTCGCATTGCTTTCCCTGCCGTTGTTGGCTCTGCAGCTTGAGGATAGGTTGGCGATGGAACCTTTGAACCCTTGTTGGCGTCTTTAACGACAATACGTTGTGGTGGAGGTTGCACGTACGGGAGACGACGGGTATCCTATGGCTTACGGGCGCCTTTCGGTTGGATTCGATCCTACTGTTCCAAAACTGAAACAGCTTGCGTAATATTGGTGTTGCAGGCAGTGCCGGTACTTAGAGGATGGTGACGCTTGGGCACTGGACATCTTCTGGGTACATGACCCATTTCCCCACAGTTGAAGCAACGACGAGAATCTTTTGCTGGTCTTGGAAATGGACATTTGTTGAACTAATGTCCTGGATTGCGACAGTTGAAACAAATCCGACCCGTTTTATCACGGCGTGCACTCTTCTGGGTCTGCAGACTCACAACTAGAACTGAAATGTGCACTAGCTTGCGAGCCTTGTTTTCCATGCCTTTGTTACTACTAGTGGTCTTCACAGGGGTTGGAGTTGGTTGATGACTAGGAGCATCATCGCCATGGATGGTACCAACCACAAGTGGACAGACAGACTGTCGGGTTGTCCCATGGTCTTCCTCGTCTTTGTTAGAACCGAATTCAACCGACAGCTCTTGGGCACATGATCTGTTTCCTCACAAAAGAAACATGTGACCTTGCTCATGGGGCATTCTTCCGATACATGGGTGTCATCCTCACAAAGGTAGGTGTGGTTGCACATGATCACAGTGTGTCCAACTTCTCCACAGCGAGTACATGCTTTGAGCTCCATTTCTTTTTCATTGGCGCATTCAAAGATTGCCTCCTCCTCGTCAGAGGATGCCTCTTCTGACTCATCATCCTTTGGCTTGGGTGGACCATAAATCCTGAAATGATGGGTTAGCTGATGTGTATCACGGAAAGTATTCCCTCTCGAGCGTCGGGGAACCTTATCAGCATCTTCGGGGGTAAACTCAGTACCGGTGACGATCATCTTGTTGGCACATTCTATATTCCATTCTGGTGCCTTTCTTTTCTTAGGGTTGGATGGTGGCATACCAAAACTCTAGCTAATTAGTTGACCGGAAACTTTCTTCCTTCGGGGACACTGCATCTCATCCTTGGTCTGTGTTCTGGCGTACAATTTCCATGAACTATGTCTTACATCATGACCTTGCTCCTTATAGCCATAGCAGAGGTCATGTGTTTCCCTTTGGCTTGATGGTGGGGTTGGTGCCTTCATCTCCTGAAAACTTGATGACAAACTCGCGGAAGTGACCAGGGCTAACATCTGCTGCTACTGTTGATTCTACCATTGCATCAGTTGCATCATCATGGGCACTAACTGTGTCTGGTTGGCCTCTACCTGGGATAGGGTTGAGTCCACAGGAGGAGGTGGAGTCCTCACAGGGTTACTCTGAGCTGATCCAAGGGACCTGTTGTGGTCTTGATCCACTGACACTACCCCTGACTTTACCCATCTGTTGCCGGAGAAGAAGGGAGAGGGGATAGAAGAGGTTAAACTAAAGATGAGACCTTAGTCCGCTTGATTACTTATCTGATGTGGGTGTACTTTTATTGTTCAAGTTGATTAGACAAACAACCTAATATGGTCACATCCCCACAACTGATGTAAACCATACACCTGCACACAACAAACAACACACGACCTAGAAACTACCGGTACTATTCTTCCTGGGAGGATTGGGTTCAGGCCAGCTCCGGGAAAACTTCGCTTGAAACCTCAGGAAGCGCTGACTCTGAGCTGCTTGGCTTGAACTCCTTGCTTGAAACTTGGATTGGACTTGGCTTTCGGATGGCGCTCCAAGCTTAACCACTAGAGAGTTGGAGGGGAAAGGAGAGAAATTTGACAAAACATTTTGCAAAGACTCGAGAGGGAGAGAAAAGATATTTTCGCAAATAAGGTTTTTACAAAACTACTCCTTAAGGGTTTTGACCATTTGGCTCAACCTACAGTCGAGATGGCTCTCATACCAACTTGTCACGCCCAGAAATTCAAACCCAAATTTCCAGACTATTTTGTTTATTTAATCCCTGTCCAGGCATCAACCAGGGTACACAAAATGATAAATCAATACACGAATCCATACGAATAGATAAAGCGTATAAATACTTATAGGAAAAGAGGCACTTAGTCCTCGCACTCGAAAGAAGGGAGCGACAGCGGGAAAAGATGATCCTAGCGGGGCTTCAGCTCCACTCCACAGGCAAACTCAACTGGGGTCTGAGCCTTGGTCCTCAAACACCGTCTTCAAGTTAGAAGCACTACACTTCTGAAGGGGGAAGAATTTGCAAGGCTGAGTACAACCAACGTACTCAACAAGCCACACCAAGTAATGCAGAAAATGCGAGGGAAGGCAAGGAGAGGCTTGGGGCTACTTTATGGAAAGGCGGTTGCAAAACACTTTATTTCAGAAAATGAAAAAACTGTTGAATAGTTAGGTCAATATTAATCATCCACTGAGCAACGTTACGTTGAACAGGCCCAACCAATTCCCACCTAGTCTAATCCAGTTTATTAAGCCAATTTATTAAGGATGGGACTAATCATGGTGAAGCTGATCGATCGCCCATAACCGTGAGCACGGCTATTCGAATAGTTTTTACTCTGATCAGAGGTGCGTTACTTTACCCACAAGACACGATTCCACACATGTTGCCATGCCCCCGAAGTATCGCCACGATACTGCAAACGGGGGTAATCATGACAAGACCTATAGCATAACTCCTCCTAACCAAGCGAACCACACCAAGGTTTCGCCCCCACTCCCGGACCCTGGACGTGGGCAGCCCCCGAGTGCCTCGGTGAATCCGGCAGCCCAGCAACCCTTATACCGGGGCCGACTGCGACTCCATCACGCTCACCCTTGCCGGTGATCGTTGGCTAGGGAAAATCTATACTACAGATCCAACAGTTGTCCATTCTTCCTTGTGGTAAGCACTGTAAGTCTTCTAGGTGTTTCCCATGAACTGGTCCTTAATTGCCATGGGTGCGACATGCCAAAACCATGCACCCACAGCTCACCATTTAGTCATATTTTAGTTGGGATATTACAACCAATAAAACATGGCCACGTGTTTCGAGCTTGCAACTCATCTAAACTAAGTTTAGATAGTGCAATTATTCTATTTAATGAGCTAGTGGTAATTAAGCATGGCTAAGCATATAATCCTAGCAAAAGTCACGAAGTGACTAAAGCTAGTCAAATTATCATCAAATGTTTGACAAAGGATGGTTATGAAGAGGTATGGCACAAGCAAGCAGGTAGGTAATTCCAACATTTCATGTAATTCACAAAACATGCAATTTTATTTGCAAAAAGTGAAACATTTGTAAAATAAGTTCAATATGCTTCAAGGGGAGTGTGACTTGCCTTACTTCTTCCAACCAACTTTCGAAACGATGGAAACTACACGCTGGCACGCAAAACGAGGAAAAAACTCTAATAAAAACAAAATAACAGTACATGAAAAAGTAACAACATGTAAAGCTCAATTTTAAATAAATTTTGTAATTTGAATGGCCCAATTTGGAGTTCGTATGAATTAGATATGAATTTTAGAAGTTTTGGACCATTTAAATAAATTCTAGAAATTAATTAAATTTATTGCGTCATTTTTAATTATTTTTGAATGGGAAAAGGCTGATGGTGACGTCGTGCCAGGCGGCGTCGGCGCGCAGCGGCGGCGCGGGGTTCACAATGGACTCGGTCCACGGGACCGGTCCACGGGTTCGCCACGTGGACGGCCGGATCACCCCGAAGAGGATCGTGCGGCCATGGGAACCGATGGCCCCGATCCGGCGAGAGACACATCGGACGGCTAGGGCAGCTTGTGGGTGGAAGGACCGACGGCCGGCCGGCTGACAACGCGGCGGCAACGCATGCGCCCCGATGGTCGCCGGCGGCGGCCATCGGCGCGGCGGCGAACACGGGAAGCGGCGAAGGAGGCGAAAGGAGGGGAGGGGCTCACCGGCCGGCGGGAAAGAACGGTGGGCAGCGAACGGCGACGGCCGGGGATCGGGACGACGGCGCGGCGGCGGTCCGGCCGTGGTTAGCGGCGGCGAAGGGGCGGTCGGGGCTCGGGGAGACGCCGCGGAGCCGATGAAGGGGATGGCGCGGCTCGGGAACGGCGGCGGCGGGAAGTGGCTGCCGGAGCGCTATGGCGGCGGCGGCTCGGGTCGCACGGTGGCGATCCAGGCACGGGAAGCGGCGATCGGGGTGCGGCGGGATACGGGAGCGCGGTGGCGGCCTTTGCACACGGCGGCGGGGCTCGGAACGGCGGTGGCGCTCGGCCGGAGTGCAGCGACGAGTGGCCGAGAGAGGGGAGACATGGGGAGAGGCGGTGAGACCGCGGTGGGCTTGGGAAGATTGGGAAATGGGAGAGGGAGCTCGGCGGGGCGTTTTATAGGCTTGGGGAGAGGCGGTGGTGACCGAGGGCGGCGGATATCACGGGCGAGAGGCGTGTGGCGGCGGCGTATGGCGCGTAGTGGTGCTTGGCGATTTAAGGCGCGTGGTTTGGAAATAAAGGAAACGCGGTGGCGTGATGGGTGCGGCGTTAGATCGAGCACGGGATGAGCGGGGCGGCGGGAATCGCGGCGGCAAGGCGCTCCTTGCGGCGGCAATGGTGGCTGGGCACGAGGAAGGGGATGACAGGTAGGGCCCACATGTCATCGGCTCGGAGAATGGAGGGAGGCGAGACGAACTTGCTAGCGCGCGTGAGCGGAACGGGCCGTGGCCACCTGGGCCACCTTGGGGAGACAGAGAGAAAAGGTGCACGTGCGGGAGGGGAGGAAAAGCGGACTTTCAAGGAAAATGGGCCGAAACCAGCGAGAGAGCAGGAGAGGACTTTTAAATTTTTTTCTTTTAAATAAATCGCATAAATGGTTTTGGAATTTTTATAAATACTTTCAGTGCTCAAATAATTTCAAGAAAATTCTTGAAAATATAAGGATACTCAAGGTATTTAATGAAAATATGTCCACACCATTTAGTGATTAATTTATTTATTAAATAATTACTAAATGCTCTTTGTATTATTAAAAATCTAGAGCTCCAAAATTTCACGAAAATTTCAGAGAATACTTCGGGCATGGAGAATATTTCAACAATATTTCTAGCCATGATTTTTAAAGGAAATTTTAATTTCCTTAATACTTTCACTTGATAACTTCCTTTGCCTTTTTATTTAATTTCGATAAATAATTTATTTAATAATTTTTAATCCCAAACGAAAATCGGGTTGTGACACCGCTACTCCACAAGGTCAAATGGAGGCCAACAAAGACTACGGTGAAGAAATTGATCCCACACCGCTAAAGAAATAAATGAAGGCACGTTCCTCTCCTCTGCAAATAACAAATGACAAACCTGCGGCAAGGGGGAGAGAAAGAGCCCAAGTCAAGGCGAAGGCCTCTCGTCTACAACCAAAGAAGCTAGAAACGAGTAAGAACGTACCTCCGGTGGCGTTGTCACTAGGCATGCCTTTGGTTGGAGACGACGCCCTACGCCCTACGAACGATGGGCAACGCATGCAGGAAGCTCCACATGTACTATATGGAGAGGACAAGCAAGAGGACGAACAAGGAGACTAACATCGTAGGCTATCACGGTAAAGAACCATTTTTTGGGCCTGAAAACTACATCGCCATAGACTTCAAGGACTTATTCGACCTCTACAGACTACGAGCGGTGAACACAAGTCTATTCAAGTGCTACTCCTTGTAAGTATTCTTGCGTTTCTCTATCTTGGTAAAAACAATCCTTATAACATGCTTAGCGTTTGTCTTATGTGTAGGCTTAGTTAGAAGTGGTGCCAGAGAAATGCACCGGAAGTGGCCTTCTTGGATCCACAAATTGTCTCGGTCGCCAATCTTGATCATGATAGAAAGTCCATGATGGACTACATTTTTAAGACCTTGCTGGCCCAACAAGACAAGGAGTACTTTCTCTACGCCTATAATCAATAGTAAATGTGTACCTTAAATATATGCAATTGCATGACACGTAGTGCTTTAGAATTTAAATTTCAGTATATTAATGTCGTAATGCCCATTGGATCTTTCTGGTCATTACACCAAAGTGGAGCACATGCCACTACGTAAATTCCAAAGTCAGTAAGACGTATGACTGGACCCCGATCCAAGAAGCAATCGACGAAGCGTGGGGAACATATATGGAGAAAGGAAAGCAACATAGCAATTATCAACAAACCCTCATCGACAAAAAGGACATCCCCGTCAAACAGCAAGTAGGCAATCAGTGTGGATTCCATATGTGCCACAACATGTGATTCGTGTACAACAACAAGTTCAAGACTATGACTGAATTTGAGGTTTGTAATCTCAATTGTAATAGATATTAACTAGTTTGAATTATATATATCGATCGATTAATTTTAAACTAATGTACATGTACAAAAATATATCCAAGTCTGCGCCTACTTGCTTTGACGAGATTGGAGAAAAGATAGCAGACTTTATAGTCAAAAACATGAAATAGCGGACTTTTTGAACATTTTGGAATTGATGTCAAAGACATATAAATATATAACACTGATGATATTATTAAATTATAATTTTGTCTAATATGTTTTATACTTGAAATGTGAAATATATGAATAATGGATGTGCATGTGAATAGATGTATGAGAATGTTAGATGTATGTGAATGTATGTGAAATATCTCTGTTTCTATCATTTTTGCAAGGGCATGGCTAGCAAAGGCCTGAGGCTAACCAAAAATAATAATTTTTTTGGGAAATACTCATTGGTGACGGGCTTTAAATTAAGCCCGATGGAGATGTTAGTCATCAGTGATGGGATTAAGTAAAAGCCCGATTGAGAAGTCTGTCATCCGTGACAGACACTAAATAGGGCCCGTTTGAGATTAAATCATTGGTTTCGGGCCCTTGTTTGACTGGTCTTATGAGTCAAACATATCGGTGACGGGCTGTAGTTTAGACCCGACAAAGATAATTGCATCGGTGACGGGCTTTTGCCCGACAGAGAAACTACTCACATCAGTGACTTTGCGCCATGACGGATATCATGCCCGACACAGATGAGGGTTACCATCCGATTAAGATGAGGATGACCGTTGTAGCGTTAGCTCATAAGAGTGTGTACATGAGCATCTTTGCTTTGTACTATGTTACTTAAACATACGTTTATCAAATATCATGATCAAATTCAATATATGGAGAAAAAAATATACATGGATAAAATAAACGATAATAATCAGAATTTGATGATAGCATTCGTGTATAGTTGAATTTCTTATTATTTCTTTACTTAATACCAAATTTGATTAAGCATGTTTGTGTAGGGCAGTGTGATGTCATAATATATCTTATTTTCCTTTGCCAAAAACTATTATTTATTTTATGGTATTTTATAATTACTAGCAATTATGCTCGTGTGTTGTAACGGGTGAAGTCGAGGCGCGCCACGGATGAGGACAGGAGGTAGGGGCGCAGGCACGGCGTGGGAGCTCCCAGCAACGACAAGAGGGAGGGGCGTAGGTGTGGCGCGGCACGGATGGGGACGGGAGTGAAGAGCGTAGGGAGAGAGGAGCGCATGAGGTCTTTTTTCCATTCAAGCCTTCTTTTTCTTTTCAGCATTGTGATTACGAGATAATTTTATAAACACTCAAAAGTAAAATAGCCAGGCAAACTAAAATTTTACGTCAAAAACCCAAAGATAGTTATAGATTTGGATCCTAAGCACTAAATATCGTACGGAGGTACGTGCTTTTAAAATCCACCGCTAGCTGTCAGGTGCACTTAAATCTACCGCTAGCTCTTAAAGTCTCCTGGGATTTAATTCTGAGACTGTTTGGTAGTCTATCAGGTGCACTTAAATACAAGATGTATGTACTTACAGTCCTCCATGCATACTGTTCGACAATAAAAGACATATAGTACACATTACCACGGAGATGTGTCATCATTGCCCTTTTTTTCAACATTTTTTCCAAACCAGCATACAGCCACAATTACTGCTAATTTCTACTCAAACAATGGGTGACAGTGGGATTCCAAATTGTGGTATATTTTTTCTGCAAGATAAATTAAGAAATATTTTGTATTTTCCTGGTATAAATTGATGGTGAAAGTATAATTTGGAGACCGTATAAAAATCTTACATGCTTTAGCACCGAGGGAGTATAATACACATTTCTTATCTTCTAGCTGAATGTACGTGTATATATGTGTATATATGCGCGCGTGTAGCAAAACACGTACATCCAGCTAGCAGATAAGAAATGCATATGTAATTAAAACACACATATAAATGCATATATATATATATATATGTATACACACATATATGTATGTATACGTATGTATATATATGTATGTATATATAAGAGATATTTTACCGGCCAACTTATTGCAATAGGGTATATTCACTTAATTTAATTTTATACATGGGCTATCTATTTATACTAATTTGGTTGTCTTTTAACATTAAATAATTTAAAGGTTAGTATGCAAAGTCTAAAATAGGACCAGGTGGGTGGTAGATTCACTGCCTCCACCACTCCTTTTATTTAAATATTTTTGATGAAATGTGTTACCCACCTTATTGCTAGGTATTCACCTTAATTAATTTTATATATTGCTAAATATTTAGATTTTGTTGTCTTTTAACATTAAGAAATTCAAGGGCTAGTTTACAAAATCAATAATGGGACTTGGCGGGTGGGCACATTCACTCCCATGACAACACCTTCTTTGAAAGTAGTATAGATAAATGTTTGTTTTTTTAAAAGAAGTATAGATAAATAAGTAATACATTTCGTACACAACAGTACTACATAATCGGTTTTTTCAGACGAGGCCCCCATTAAATTGCAGGCGGGCCATAAGTGGCCACGCGTGTAAAAACCGATCCCTTTAGGGCTGGTTGATGGGCCACATGTGATAGTGCATTATCACATACGACCCTTTAGGCGGCTCGTATGCGATGATGGCCCATATTATCTCCTAGCCCTAGCTGAAGCCATTTGAACCCGAAGTTTCTCTCTCCAAAATGAAGGAACAAATAGAAGAAAGGTTTTCAACTTGAAATCTTGTCTTGAATTTGCTTAATTTTGGTAAACAAAAGGTAACATACTTACTTACCTCCTTCATTAGTCTCCATTTATTTCAGATTTCATCGGTGTAATGCGAAGATATTCTTATTTTTATGACAGGACTTTTTTGAGCTTTTTTGCAAAATCTAGCTCAAATATAATGTTTTTATGAGCAAATTGTTATTGTAATCACTAGTACATACTAGCTACTTCAATGTAATGTTGCATTAATTTTAAGGAGATACATGTATTTTCATGTTTTGTAGGAAATACTAGAGTTCTAATTATTTTTGCACTTTAACTATGTATAGATGAATCGGGCATGGATGTACGAGATTTGAAGAACTCATTCGACGTTCATGAAGAAAGCATCCAAATTTGTTGACCAGGCTAAGGCATATGCTGTGAGGGAGAATATGAGATAAAATTTTTTTCGTTCTTTGGTTATAAGAATCATAAATTACTGAGAGATCCCAGTAAAATATTGGGGCACATAGTGGAACGTGGATTCATGGACGTTTACAAGGTTTGGACCTATCACGGGGAAATCTCCTAAAGATGATGGTAATGCAGACGATGAAGAGTTCAATTTCCAAATAGATGAGGTGGTGAATTTTACAGTCAAGGACATGGCTCGTGAAAGGATGGACAAAGATGGTTCCACCGGTAGTGATGATTTGGTGGCTGGTTTTGATCTAGAGGATATGTTGTGACACGCTGAACCAAAGGTGCTAATGGGCAAAGCACAAGGGTGAAAGAATTTGGAGGCATTAGAGAAGTTAGTGAAGGATCTTCTTTGTGACGAATCTAAGGGATGTGATAAGGATTTTACAGTGTTGCGTTTGATGCTTGAACTTCTTAGATTAAAGGCTAAGCACGGATGGTCGAGAGTAGCTTCAATGATTTGATGGGTCTCTTGAGAGTTTTGCTTTCGGAGCCTAAGTTTTTGCCATCCAAAACGTATCAAGTGAAGAAACTCATGTCCATTATCTCTAAGTTCCAAAAGATTCACACTTGTGTAAATCACTATGTACTATACCATAAGGAATATGCATACCTGGACAGTTTCCCAACGTGTAGGACAAGTCGGTACAAAACATGAAATGGGTCCTTTGATACCAAGGTTGTAGACCCTGATTCCTCCGAGCATACATAGAAAAAGAATCCGACCATGGTGATGTGGTACCTGCCACTGAAGGATCGCATGAAGCGTCTGTCCTTAAACCCTAATGATGCTGAGTTGATGAGATGACATCAAGAGAACCGAAAAACAGATGGTATGATTTGACACCCCGCCGATGCTCGCCAGTGGAAGACCTTTGATTCAAAACATCCAGAATTTGCTAAGGATCCAAGAAATGTAAGGTTTGTGTTAATCACGGACGGAATGAACCCATTTGGTGACCTAAGCAGTTCACACAGCACCTGGCCAGTTCCGCTCACCATGTACAACCTTCCTACATGGATTTGCCAGGAACGAAAGTACATTCTTATGACTATCCTTATACAAGGCTTGAAACAACCTGGCATCGACATAGATGTCTTTCTTGAATCTTTAATGGAGGATATGGAAGATCTATGGAAACAAGGGCTACGACTATGGGATGAGTACGGACGGGAGCACTTTACTCTACGTGTTATCATATTTGTTACCATCAATAACCTACCTGCAAAATTTTCCCTATCTGATCAGATTAAAGGGAAGATTGGATGTCTTATCTATCTAGATAACACATGGTACATATATGTGGCATCCTTAGGCAAGACAATATATATGCGGAATCGATGGTTCTTACCCCCAAAACACAAGTATCGTATGATGGCCAGATTTTTCGACAAGACAATAGAGAATAAGACTGCCCCTGAAACATGAAGTGGTACTTTTATGTTTAAAATGACAAAGAATATTAAGGTCGTTTTCGGGAAGGGAAAGAAGAAGGCACCAAAGAGGGAGAAAGCATGATAGGAAGAAAATACATTGCCATTCAAGAAGCACTCAATTTTCTTCAAGTACTTTCCATACTAGAAGGACCTAGAGATTCGTCGTGCAATTGATGTTATGCACTTCGAGAAGAACATATTCGATAGCATCATCGGCACCTTACTAGACATCCCGAGTAACACGAAAGATGGACTGAAGTCACGTAATGACCTAGTAGATTTGGACATAAGACCTTCACCCAAAAGAGCTGGCAAATGGAAAGATCGAGATTCCTCCGCTTGTTACTCCATGACACCAGAAGAGAAAAATGCATTCTGTAGATGCTTGCATTGGGTGAGAGTGCCTACTGGTTTCTCATCAAACATCAACATGCTAGTCTCAATGAATGCTTTTACCATCTCCAGATACAATGCTCATGACTATCATAGGATGCTAACGGTCTTCCTACCTATTACTACAAGGGAAGTCAAACCAGTTCACACTAAGGTAGTGATAACAAAGTTGTGTTACTTTTTTAATTGAATTTCATAGAAGGTATTTGGTCCTCTAGAATTAGACCCACTTCAAAAATTTGCAATAGAGACCATATGTCAGCTTTAGATGTATATCTGTCCATCTTATTTCAATATGATGGAGCATCTGATTGTTCACATTGTTCCTCAGATTATTCAACTTGGTTCGTTGTACTTACATCAAATGTGGGCGTATGAGCGATATATGTCGATTATGAAAGGTTATGTCCACAATTGTGCTCACCCAAAGAGATCGATGATAGTGGGATACACAACTGAAGGGGTGGTTGAGTGTTGTATGGATTACATAAAGGATGTTAATGCCAGTGGGATACCCGTGCATAGACACAACAGAAGATTAACTGGAAAGGGGACTGTAGGCAAGAACTGGTTCTTCGATAACGATTACAAAGTAGTGTCGAAGGCACACAGCAGCGTACTATAACAGCTCGCTATTGTTGAGCCCTTTATTGAACAACACATGCAAGAGATCAGAACCTACAACCCCACACGATCTGCTGATTAGGTCTCAAAAGAGTAGAAGCATCGGTTCCTTCAATGGTTTAAGGATCAAAACCTGCCAGTTGGTGATTCTGTGGAGGAAAAAACATTACAAAGGCTGGCATCTCGCCTGTCAACTCTTGTGATGTCATGGCAAGGGTATGACATCAAGGATATACCTTTTACATGAATACAAAAGACAAAAAAGGCATAGCCCATAATTGTGGAATTCTTATCGAAGCGTTTGACACAACAGGTGAGAAGAAATCGTATTATGGGATCATAACTTGACTAGAGACTGAACATCAAGATCCTTGTGTTTCAATGCCAATGGGTGAAAGACACAACAGGCGTTTCCCTGGATTACTACGGGCTAATAATTGTCGACCACAGTAAAACAAGGCACAAGGATGATCCATGGGTCCTTACTAAGCGTGTGACGTAGGTTTTCTATATAATGGACCCTTCTGATGAGAAGGACATAACTGTATTACCAAAGCTACACATTGTAGGCATCGATAACATTGAAGATGAACATGTGGCTAATCACAACCAGTACGATGACCTACCATTTTTCACCGATCTTCCTAATATGATCAAGCTCATAAAGCACGCCCTTAACGAAGAGAATATTCTGTATGTGCGCCCCGATGGTGTTGCAAAAACTGTTAAATGATAGTTCCTTTTGTAATGAATTTTTTTAAAAAATACTATGTACTGAAGGTCTAATGAATGTGTCTTCAAGGTGTTAAGATGAATATTGGAGGGATATGTTAGTTCCTTTATTTTTCTAGACAAATCAGTTGATTTTACTCATTTTACATGACATTTATAGATGTTTTAGACCATTTTTAAAAATTATAATTGTAATTAATTAATTAATTATGCTTTTTAAATATATAATTAGAATTGGCATATATTAATTATGCTTTTTGAGACCATTTCCGCATGCCGGTCATTAAGCTGCCCGCATGCGATGATCCACCTCTCTATAAACAGGATGGGATTTTCCAAGTCCCGGAGCTCGTGAAAACCTAGATACTAGGGTGCTGAAAAAACCCATGCTGCCGCCACCACCTCTCCTCGTGTCGGTCGCTGCCTAGTCAACCCCGCGCTGCCCTCGAGGACCTCCACGCCACCCTCATTGACCCTGCAGCACCCTCCTTGACCCGTGCTGCCTCATCCACGCCAGCCACCATCGCTATCTTCCACGCCGGTCACCATGGTCCTCCATGCCGGCCGCTGGGTCACTGTCATCCTCCATGTCGGCCGCCGCCGTCCTCCACGCCGACCCCATCGACCCCATGCCACCTCTCCTCGCCGTGCCCTTGTCGACTGTTACGCCCAGAAATTCAAGCCAGAATTTTCGCACCTAATTTATGCATTCAATCCTCGTCCAGAAATCAGCTAAGGTACACAAACCGATAATTATTGATATTACAGAATCCACGTCTTAGAAACAGTATAAAAGATTACATAAATGCATCAGAAAAGAAAAGACTAACTAAACTGAAACTCTAACTCTTGCTACAGAACTCCAACACACCACAGGCAACCTTGACGTCGGACGCAAGCCTAATCCTCGTCGAAACTTTCCTCTACTTCAACCTCTGGCTCTAGTGGAGAAAATTAAGCAAGATTGAGTACTACCCACTGTACTCAAAAAGTCATACCGGAAGAAAAGGTATAATGCAAGATAATTCACAAGGAAGAATAGGGTCTCATTTGAATAAACAATATTTTAGAAATAAAAATAGTTAAAAGCAGTAAATTAGTAATAATAATTAAGCAATATTAAATAAACACTATCCAACGTTAAACCCACATTGCAACAGGCCCAACCATCCATCTATACTAGTCAAGTTCCATTAGTTAAATTATTTACTTAAATGAGACTAATCGTGGTGAATCTGGTTGATCGCCCATAACCGTGGGCATGGCTATTCGAATAGTTTTAATATGATCATAGGTGTACAACTGTACCCACAAGACATAGCCCCACGACACATTACCGCGTGCCGGTATACCACCATGATACCTTGGAAAGGGACTGTGACAGGACCCTCCGCATAACCCCATCCAACCAATCGTACCACACCAAGGTTGCGCCCTCACTCCCATCAGGGTAATGTGCAGCCCCCCTCCCCGTGTGCCGCAGTGCATCCGGAAGCCGATCAACCCTTAAAACCAGGGCCGACCCAACTCCATCACGCCCACCCTCACTAGGGTACATTGGCTAGAGACAGCTACACTATGGATCCAGCCATTACCCATGCTGCCTTGTGGTATGCACGGTAATTCTTCCAGGGTTTCCCGAGAACCGGTCCTTAATTACCATGGGTGCTACTATCCAAAACCATTGCACCCACAGCCCACCATTATCATATTTTAATATTATTAGTATGGTATCATATACTTAACATCACCTGAATATTAATGTCCATTGTAATATTTGATTAGTGTGATTCCCTTAAAATGAGCTAATTGATCTAAGCCAGGCTAAGGATGTCCTAAATCAATATCTAGTCATATTGAGCCCAAGTTATCAATGGTAGGAGGTAATCAATTCCTATGGCTGAGTACAATAGGTATAATAGTCCCATGAAATGACATTCTAAAACATATGCAGTACTTGAGAGAAATGAGACATTTAAATAAAAATAGATTCAAAATGATCAATGTAAAGTATGACATGCCTTGCTCTGAAGATTGAGGAACTTCAGCGACTACTTCGAAGTAAACGGGATCGCTGGGATTATCGAAATCTACATGACAAACAAAGCACTCAACAAAACATGCTAAACGTTTACTAAAATAGCAAAATAAACTATTTATAATAGATTTTTGACATTTTTCTGGATTTAATGAAATTTGAATGGACTAAAACCAAGCTTGGATTAAAACGATATGAATCTTAGAAGTTTAATTGCAATTTTTAAACTAAATAGAAAAGCCTAAATTAATTATTGCGTAATTAAGTCCCTACTGACGCCAGTGGCTGACATGGGTCGGGTAGGGCTGACGTCAGAATTGCGCAAGCGCTGACGTCGACGGACGCGACGGCGCGACGCCAAGATCGACGTCACCGTTGACGTCGCCAAGTGGCGCACGGGCTCGGTCCATGGTGGACCGATTCCACGGACGACGGTGGTGGTGGCATGCCACATGGCGCGATCGAAGCGGCGGTGCGGGCTTGCGGGATCGGACGGTTCCGATCTACCGCTCGGTAGATTGGACGGCCGAAGGGGTTAGGGTTTTGGGGTGGCGGTGGGGCAGCGACGGGACGACAGCCGAGCTCGGGACAGCCAACCATGGTCACGCGGCGGCCGGCCGACTTGCCGGCGACGCAAGCGATGGTAGCGGTCGGTGGCACGGGGTTGGGGAAACAGCACGGTGCAGGGCTAGGGTTTTCGGGATTGGCGGCGCAAGCACACGAGGAATGACGGCGACGCACTAGACCGAGGGAGAGAGGAGACGGGGTTCACCGGCGTTGGGGATGAAGGCAGCGACGCACGGCGACGAGATTGGGCATCAGCGATTTTTGGGCTAAACTTGATCAGGAAAAAGCAAAACCAAGAATAGACATCCTCGGCTTCGTTTATATAGGGGAAGGAGACCGGATCGGGTATGGGTTGGCCGGGGATTTCTCACCGTCGAAACATACTCAGAGAGAGAGAGAGGGATATGCGGCGGCGGTTAGGGTTGGGCTAGCTCGGGTTCGGCCTCGGACGGCGCGAGGCGCGGAGCTGTAGCGCGGAACGCGACGCTAGGGTTTGTGCAATGGACGGATGGGATGCGTGGGACGTCGCGATTTTGCGCAGCGTGGGCGGCGGAGATGGCACTGCGGTGGCGTGGCGCCGGTGAGGGCTTGGGCGCTGGGATATTGATATATTGATATATTTGATCTATATGGATATCTTAGTATAAATTGGTATTGGAGTACTAGCCGATACATGTTACATTTACGACATAGCCTATGCTATAAATAAGTATAATCTCTGTCTTAGTGTACTTTTTGACCTAAGTGGTTTATACTGTCTCGGCATGCTATCGATCTATCCCAATCACTTGGTTTAAATGTATTTCGAAGACATAGATTATATATTTTGCATATCTATAGCCGATCGATTAGATCTAATTTTCCGTTTGACGATTCAGTGCATATTGCATTGACTCAATATTGAACGATACGTCATCGGCCATTAGCTGATCGGCTATCGTTTACGGACTAACTCTATTTTCTTTCTTTGTTTCTTGATGGTTGCAGGATCAAACCAACTGGCATGCCTACAAAACTAAAAAGCAAGATTTGAACCTGCACTAGAGTTAAGGAGATCTCTCAGGCCAGTGCATGATATTTTTACCGTCAACACCCATGCTCCTCCAAACTCAAGCGCACATGCTCTCAACATGTCTTCCAGAATTTGACTTACTCTCTCAGTTTGACCATCAATCTGCTGCTGATAGGCCATACTGAAGATCAAATGGGTACCGAGCTCTTGCATCTTCTGCCAGAACTTGGAAGTAAACTGACTTCCTAGATCAGACACGATTTTCTTAGGTACCCCATCTAAACACATGATCCTAGCAAGGTAAAGCTCTGCTAACTTCTTTCCCGAATAGGTGGTACGTACCGGTACAAAGTGAGCCACCTTCATGAGTTGATCTACGATGACCCAAACTGAATCATGTCCTGACGATGTCCCGGGTAAACCTGTGATGAAATCCATTCCAATCTCTTCCCATTTCCATTTTGGGATTTGGAGGGGTTGTAACAGTCCTGTGGGCCGTTGATGTTCTGCCTTGACTCGTTGGCAAACATCACAGAGTGCGACGAACTCAACTATTTCTCTCCTCATAATGACCCACCAGAACTTCTCCTTGAGGTCTTGACACATCTTTGTACTACTCGGTGTCACATACCAGCAAATCATGTATGCAGTAGACCATGGAGTAAAGTGTAATGTAATTATGAACTAAAGTTTCCCTAGAGAAATATGGCTAGTTGATGTCTTTGCATATAAGAAAAACTTGCATATGCATATTAGAGACACAATCCTCTTTCAAAATTTAGACAAAAAAGGTTTAAGAAGAATTTAGAAAAACACCCAAGAAAATGAGAGGGACATTGAACAACCACCTAAAACATTTAGGAACACATTATGAAGTTAGGAGAATGAGTTAAATCAAAAATATAGACTTAAACCTACAAAATTTTTCGAAGTATTAAAGCTGACAAACTGAGCTCTGGAGACATCTTTGAATTAACACCATAATTAAACCGGTGATATTTAGGCGGCTAAATTTGTCAGTATTATAGATCAAGTCATGCTTTACAACTTTGCCATTGGGCACCACCCCATAATCGGTCTGGAAATGTACTTAAGCGGAGCCTAAAGTTGTAAACTCAACACAGCACACACAGACTTGGAAAATTTTCTAGGATTTAATTCTTCTTCACTCCCTCCCTGACAAGTGGGTCGTTCTGCCCGGTAGGACCACGGAGTCAGTCGCACAGCAAAAATCCACAGGCCCGCAGATCAGACAGCTCGCGCCATGCGCCCGGGCACGCGTCAGCCGCCGCGGCTTGCACCTCTCCTCCCCCTTCCTCGCCGGCGACCGTATTTATGCCCGACCGGCCGACTGCCACTATCTTTCCCTCAATCTTGTCCCGTTCCACGGAGAAGCCGAGACTGCCAACCTCGAGAGCAACGAGAACGACTGGGAGAACCTCGCCGTCGGCAAGCCAAGATCTGTCCGCCATTGATGCTCGGTGAAGTTATCCCTTGAACAATGCATGTTTCTTAATCCTCACTCCACCTTCTCTCTAATGACCCCAATTTCATCGCCAATGGTGCAGCTGACAAACGGGAACGCCACCGCACCATAGCAAGAACTCAACGCGCTCTGTGCCGACTGCCGCCACACACTCGCTCGTCGATAGCCATCCATAGTGAGCCATTGCCGAAATCCTCTCGCCAACGAGTTTCCTAGCATCTAACAATGGTGTAAACTGAAGGAATTGCAGTGAGGTGTACCGAAAGGTGAAATCCCCTTTTCTTCCCCAACTCCGACCGTCGCCATTGAACCAAGCTTCCTCCCTCTCTGGTAAGTGCTGGCGAAATTCTCTTTGCCCTGAGCAACACTAAGTCCACCTGAATTATGGCCCGCAATCAATTTTAACAGCCAAACGTTGAGGCAGCCTACCGACAATCACCCGAGACGAAGACCGCCGCTGCCTCGAGACCTCGCACGGCGCCACCATCAACCCGAACACGCCAGAGCCCAGCATTCGCTCGGTAGGTCTCCTGTGACCCCTAGAAGCTAAGCATTGTACATGCACAAGCACAAATCGAGCTTAAAACCCACATACATCCTTCACGAAACACGGCGCCGCCCGTACCATCACCAACAACGATTCCAGCAATGGCAGTGTACGGGAGAACCACCGTTAGCTTCGCTGTAGTCCTCTCTACCTTTTTCCTTTTGGTCAAGACAGCTGACCGGTCGCCATTCGCCGCCGGCGCCGGCGAGAACGTCGCCATGCGCCACTGCTCTGTCTCTCACTCTCCGAGTCACAGACAGCAGGGGTCCACTTAGTCAGGCGCCATCGAGCCGTTTAAACACTTAGCCGATGCTGACATAGGGGGCCCACACATGTTAAAAAAGAAAGGATTTAAACCAGGAATAATTTTCTAGCAAAAAATGGCTCAAATTTGAAAATTCATATAAAATCAAAAATAGCATATTTTGGACTGGGATAAATTTTGTTAGTTTCACAAGGTTATGAACTTTAATACCAGGGAGCATAATCATCTACTCATAGTGAAGGAATTATTTCTAAAAATACATTTGTAGATCTAGCAAACCTAGGGTGAGATCAACTTATTAAAATCATAGGAAAATCATCTAAACTCCAAATCAGGTGAACTAAAGTCCTGTAAAACCAGCAAAAGATATTCTTCATTTTGAAATTATGAAATTAGGTACTTTCGAGACAAATATGTCACTTAGGAATTAAATAAGGAAAATGATTTTTCTTGTACACTTCAACTTCCAAAAAAATTGAAGGGACCCCATCCAAACTGCTAAAAAGTTAAACTAAATTTTGTTAGGACCACATTCTCATGTCTTACTAACTAAAATATTTGACATACCAGCAACCCAATAGGTTAGCTCTGAATAATTTTAAGAATCATATAGTTACATACTTGACATATAGATGACTTTATAAACTTTCCACTTTGGTAGAAATTATTAAGATAGGAACTCTACCCAGAAATTCAACCTAAAACTAAGCACTTTCAATTCATACATTGCATTCATCTTAGATCATGAAAGTTTTCGTGGGTGTTTGTAATCTAAAGTGTTGTATGTATACATTAGAAGAGTTGCCGACGTTTTTTGACGAACCTTTGTATTTGGACGAGCAAGAGGAAGGAGAACCAGGCAAGTCCTCACCTCCCCCTTTGAGCACTTTGAACCCAAATTTTTGGAGGTTATTTAAAAAGTGGTGGGAAACTATGCATGATGTTTGATTATGACAACACTAAAAATCTTGAGCAGGATTATTAGAACAACTTCCTATGTTGCATGCCTCCCCAAACTCCTCATAATACATTTGCCTTATTCCTAACCCTAGGAATGAATCAAGATTCTATTATGTGTATGAAAATCTAAAACTCTGAACGATAATGCTTAGTCTTGCTTGTAGTGTTATTTTCCATGAATATTGAGCAAAGTATCTATGATTTGTTTTAAAGATTCTCTTCTAAAAAGTATATTGTCATAAAATGGTACTTCCTAAATAAAGATGGAAAATTTGTGAATTTTAAGTTTGGGCCACAAGTGGTGTACATATGGTGACTAGTTGTATACCGATAGGGGGAGTGTGTGTCCAGACTGCCCTAAGGACTTCACTCAATGTATGTTCATCTCGAATACAGTACAGCCACATGTGCTGGTATGGGATAGCTTAGCTTAGTGTACTATTTGTGGTTTAGCCTTACATTTAGGTAGGCCGAAGAGTATGAGTTTGAATAACTCAGAGGAGCTTCTTTTATGCCTCGATGAGGCAGCGACTAAGTCTGTCCAATACAACGGTATTGTGCCACGTGGGTGGGTTCTTGTCGTGTCCGCCCCTACGACGTTGAGTTCAAGCATGGGCCCGCCACTTAACGGTTCTATGTCGTACTTCCAAAATGGCATAGGATGGAGAAAACACATATCATGCTGGTGTAAGGCTAAATCATAAATTTTAGAAGTGCTTTGTTGTGTATAATAAATCGAATACTCAAGTATCGCGTGCCATGCTTTGCATGATTATTATGTCACATCATGTGGGTAAAGTGTACACACTCTGCAGAGTTAAAACTGATCTATTAGCCGTGCTCATGGTTACGAGCATCGTGTGAATATGTCGAGAGTATAGACTTGTGCTTTAAAAAATCCTTCTTTAAAGTTGATTGTAAATGCTCAAAGGTGATGATTACTTATGTTTTATTCCTTTGCTGCCCTGAAATGTAAAGAGACGCTCAGATATATGCAATAATATCTACCAAATGCCCAATTTAGTAAAGGATATGCTTGCTGAAATTTATTTCAGAAAAATCATAAATTTACAAAGGGGCTTTGCCAAATAAAACTTGCTTTATGCTAAAAGAATTTGATATGAGCCTACTTTGATGATGCCATACATGTAGTATGTAGGTTTGATGGTTGCTTGCTAGCAGGGCCGGCCCTGACTTTTTTTAGGCCCGGGGCAAAACCAAAATCTGGGGCCCTTTACACATGCATGAAATTGATAGTATCAAATGTAAATACATGTATGCAAACAGTTAGCTATGCAAAAGCAATATTCATATGTAACAATTCATTAATGTAAAACTACCTTAAAAGTTCCTTCTAACATTCCTCGATGCAAAGTCATTGATGATGGAATCAATATCAATCTCATCCAAGAATCGCTTCTCAATGCATAATGTTGCCAAACCATTTAACCTCTCTGAGACATTGTAGATCTCAAATAGTTCTTCAACAATTTTAGTTTTGAGAAGCTTCTTTCAGCTGGATTAGTAATTTAGTATGTGTGCCTCACCGAGTTACTGCCCGCTGTTTGTTGCCGATCGTCGATTCGTCGATTCGTCACAGAGATCGCAGCAGCCAGCAGGAGCACAGCACGTCGATCCGCGTCGTCGCCGTGCCGTCTCGCGTCCGCTCCGTCCGTCCGCCCGTCGGCACCGTTCGCATCGCCGCCGCGCCACGCAGTCGTGGAGCCGCGGACAAGGACTCGTGGCGTGGAGTCCGAGTCACGTCTCGCGTGTGGCTTGTCGTAGAAGCTTTTCATGGAGGCTGCGATCGAGTAGTGGACTATTGGGCCAACCGAGCTGGGTGCTTGTATACTTGGCCATGGGGTGGGGCCCCGCTTGATTGGGGGCCTAGGGCGGCTGCCCCGCTTGCCCGTGTCCAGGGCCGGGCCTGCTTGCTAGTATAACTCATTGTACTGACACTTGTTCATATGTTTGTTTTTGGGTTGTTTGCATAGACATGTCTGGAGGTGAGTTTCCTCCTGAGGAGGATGAATTCGCTGAAGATGCTCCATTCTTCCAAGACGGTTCTTACTAGGGTATCCCCTAGTCAGTCGAAAGAAAGATCCTCTGGGCTGAAGAATGCTTCCGCATGTGATTAGCTTTCTATATGTATATTTGGCCTAATGGCCATATGTAATTAAGAACTAGTGTGTTGCACTTACTAAAGTTAGTAAGTTGAACTTTTGAACTTAGAGATACCTAATGCTTGGATGAAAGTGATTAGTATGTTCCTTTCGTTAGGATCATGTTAATCATGAGTATGAGTTAAAGATAATTGAGACAATATAGATCTTTAGACATTTGGTGTCAAGTCTCCTGGTTGTGTAACGCATCTGGTCGCCGCCATCGAGTGGTTTGACGGGAACAACCCAGGCTGAAGTTGACTGACAGGCTAAGGGCCCAACAATATCTCATTTATCTCTCTCTCGGAGCGTTGGATACCTTATTATGTTTATGGGGAGAATTGATGCGCTCTAATCATCCCTTAGATATAATAAGAGGTCCGGATGCGTCCCGACACCCGGATGGATTGAATATTGGGTTTGATGAGCTTCCAAAAGAATCTATTTCTTTAATTCTTTATCTTCGGAACAAACAATCTCTTTCACATCCAGATTGTTCCATGCTCGTCCTCAGTGAAGTCGCGAGCTTTTGTGACTCTCATGTTCTTCTTGAGTTCAGTTATCTCAAGATCTAACGCCTGAGTAGCCCGAATTTGCTATATGAGAGTGGACTGTGCATCCAGAGCGGTCACAAACCCAAATTCCACAATCCGTAGGTTCAGGCACTCAAATTCTTGCTGCAACTGGTTACACATTCCTTCTATGTTAATGGTGTTGCAGTAACTTTTTCGGCTCAAAGCGTCTGCTACCACATTAGCTTTGCCAGGGGTGATAGTGTATGCCCAAGTCATAATCTTTGATCAATTCCAACCATCTTCGTTGACGAAGGTTTAATCCGGTTGGGTGAAGATATACTTTAAACTTTTATGATCCATGTACACTTCACAACAGTTGCCGATTAGGTAGTGTCGCCAGATTTTCAAGACATGGACCACTGCGTCTAACTCCAGATCGTGGGTTGGATAGTTGTTCTCATGCGGACGCAAATGACAAGAGGCGTATGCGACCACTTTGCCTTCTTGCATCAACACACATCCTAACCCTTGGCGGGACACATCACAATATACTTGGAAATCTTTCGTCAGATCTGGTAGTATCAAGACTGGCGCAGGCACCTGTTAGTGATATGCCCTAGAGGCAACATGGAGATGTTGGATATCACGTCAATGTTTATGTATAAATGAATAAAGTGTTATTCAGTTCCATGAAATAGACATCTTGTATTGATCAATAAGTACGTGACTTATTTATGAGACTCTATATGTATGAATCTATTTCTAAACGATCCCTGATCATATGTCATATTGTTGGAACAAATATGATTCTAAGATCGGCATGTTTATTGATTGATGATCATGTCTCATAGATCATGGGTATGGAGATACCAAATCAATAAACATGGACACATGTGTTGGAAAACACATTGTTGGATAGACCCACCATGAGACACTACAGGAATCAATGTGCCATTAGTTGGTCTCGGGTAGTGTTGGTACAAAGTCCTTAGACCTGATATCACCATGGATTCCAACATGTGTAGTAGCCTACTTTGGGACTACCAAACGCTATTCCGAATCGGGTAGTTATAAAGGTAGTTTTCGGGTTTGCTATGAAACATGGAGTGGGATGTGAGTGATCAAGATGGAATTTGCCCCTCCTTTGGAGAGATATCTCTGGGCCCTCGAGGTAATGGATTATGGAAATGCATGGCCATGCTAAGTTGATTGAGGAGTCAATCAACGGACGGATAATCCAATACGGTTCGAGTGAATGGTTAAGCTATTGAAGGGATGGCACACATCTTGCCTATAGCTTAAGCGGTATTGTGAGGCAAAGGGATTTGTGTACACATTACAGTTCGAGCCGATATTATTCTTGTATACTATGGTGTCAATATGTGCTGCTAGGCGCCGCTGTTGACGGGTCGGCTGAGTTGGACTCGAGCCGACGATCGGCCAAGTTAGACTATAGCCGAAACAGAGTATACCTGATCCTACAAGGTCGCACGCTTAAGGGGATAGAATAGATATTCGAGTTGGACTCGGATACGGCTCGATCGGATAGGGATCCGATCGGATAGAGTCCTATGGGCTTACAACGTGTGGGCGGCCAACTCTATGAGATACGGATGAGATCCGATTCAAAATAGAGTCCTAATCGGCCACTAGTCCCAGTCGGCCAACTCTATATAAAGGAGGGAGGGGTGGAGAGCTGCGGCACGTCAATTGCATCGCATGCAACAGAAGTCGCCGAGATCAATCTCCACGGAAACCCTCCCCACTTTCGAGCCAAACCCTAGCCTTGCATCGCGTGCTAGCACACGGGTGTACGGCGTTGTCCCCGGACGTGTGGATACCGGTAGAGGCGCTGCTACGTTGCGCGCTCTTGATCGGCTTCGGAATCAGCTGCGGTCGGGCGCATCGGAGCGAGGCGTGAGAACGCGGCCGGACGACTCGAATCGGCTGATTGGTGAATCGGCCGTCTCCGGGAATCGGCTACACGTTCCGGATCGGATTGCCCCGATTGGCTATTCCGCTGCACTCTACTCCAATCGGTAACGATCTATCGGCCCTTACTTGGAAGTGTTCCTGGTTTGCGCGGTAGAAAATTTTTGTTTTCGGCTAGCGTAGCCTCCGTGTAACCCTTCAGCACCAACTTCTTTTTAAGCTCTTCAAAATTCTTGTTACACTCTGCGAACCATTTGAATTTGTCATCCTTCTTCAGCAATTGCATCATTGGTTTGGCAATTCTACAGAAATTCTTAATGAACCTACGGTAATAACCCACAAGTCCAATAAAACTTCGAATCTGAGTAACTGTATTTGGTGGGGTCCACTTGGTAACTGACTCCACATTCGACGGATCCACGGCTACTCCTTGGGAATTTACAATGTGGCCGAGGAACTGCACTTCCTTTAACTAGAAGACACACTTGCTAAACTTGGCGTAGAGGTTATGATCTCTCAAATTCTCGAGCACTAACCGAAGATGATGCTCGTGTTCCTCCTTGGTTTTGGAGTAGATCAAAATGTCATCAATGAAGACCATGACAAATTTGTCCAAGAATTCCATAAACACCTTGTTTATCAAGTTCATGAAGAAGGCCGGTGCATTGGTAAGTCTGAAAGACATGACCGTACACTCGTACAAACCATAACGAGTGATGAAAGCGGTCTTGGGAATGTCCTCTTCTCGGATCCTCAATTGATGATAGCCTGATTGTAGGTCTATCTTGGAGAATACCTTTGCCCCCTTGAGTTGATCAAACAAGTCATCAATTCGCGGTTGTCGATGGATGGGTCGGCAGTCCTCCAAGGGGGATCTCCGAGGAGGTGAAAGAGAGGGTGGTAGAGAAGCTACCCTCCGACGGATCCGATGGTCATCTCGAATCTAACGATGAGCCAAGAAACAAGACACAGAGAGTTGTACTGGTTCAGCCCTCCCAGAGGATAATAGGCCTACGTCCAGTTTGTGGTGTTCTTCCTTGGGGCGGATGATGAACCAGAGTTACAAAGGAGTGTCCTTCAGTCCCTCTCTCTCGGCCTCCCTGCCCTCCCTTTTATATCTCAAGGGGGACAGGAACAAATGAACTTGGGGGCCAAGAAAGCTAAGACTAGGTCCTGCTAGGTCCTGTACACCGTGGGTATCTTTTACTCCCGTCACCACGGGACCCCGCTTCGTGCCGCCGGTGGTGTCGATGTCTGCCAGCCGTCTCCTTCCTCTTCCTATATGCCTGCCAAGTTTCTTCCCGAGGATGCTCGTGGTCGAGCAACGAGTCGGGGTCGAGAGAAGGGGCCGAGGTCGGACTCCAGGGAAGGCCGGAATGCTCGACTCCCAGGGGGTCGGGCTCTCGGTCACATCCCGAGGATAATCGGTTTGACTTCTGTTGGGGTTCAATCTAGGTTTTTGAGGCACAACGGGGTGATACCTCTCACAGCAGCCCTCGAGCCTAAAGAGGGATGAAGCATCCATCCTTAGGGTCAGAGTTCTTTCAGAGTGTTGTCTTCAATGGATCTCTAGAGCTTTGAGCCAATGTTTTGGCAGGTGCACCACCTAGATGCACCTGTCGGGTGTAGCCCCCGAGCCTAAGGGCGAATGGAACATTCGGCCTTAGGGTCAAGCTTTCTTCCAAGGTGTCGATCCGTAGCAGTTTTCGTGAATCGAGATTTTATAGGCGCACCGCCGAGGTGCACCTAGCAGGTGTAGCCCCCGAGCCTAGGGTCGGATGGCACATCCGAGCCTAGCATCGAATAATCAAGAGTGTTTTGTCAATCTTTCAATGATCCGAGCGATGCTCGAGGTCCACCAAAAAGGGGTTAGCCAAGATGAATAGGTCTGCCGCCTGGAGGCATTTGGCTGTCCCTGCTTCGACCAAGGGGTAGGCAATTTGGCCTTCAGCCACTGAGTCGAAGAGTCCACTTCCCAAGGGCAGTGAGGATGGGTGAGGTGTTCGGGGCTACAGGCCCTGGGGCTCGAGGTAGCCCTGACCTCACTTGTAGACTAGCTCAAAAGCCCTCATTCGAGTCGTCAAGATCACCACCCTAGGACGGTGAGGAACAAGGTTATGATCGAGACTACTGCCCAAGGGCGTATGGTAGCCTTGACCTTACTTGTGGACTAGCTCGAAAGTCCACACTTGAGTCGTCACGACCACCGCTCTGGAGCGATGGAACTCAAGGTTATGGTCAAGACTACTGCCCGAGGGCGCATGGTAGTCCCAACCTCGGCCGGGGACTAGCTCGGAAGTCCACTCTGAGTCAAAGGAATACATCACCTTTAAGTAATGGAGACGAGGTCAGGACCACCGCCCGGAGGTCGTCTACGAAAGCTACATCCCCGTCGGCGTTACTTCCTCCAACAAGGGGTGGCACGCGGAGTGGTTCTACATGAGAACCACGAGTCGGCCCTCAGTGAGGACATCCACAAGGAGCCATTGCCCAACCTCAACTAGGTGGGCACCTATCGCTCCTACGACCAGGATCAGGTCGACAAGCTCGTTGAGCTGATCAAGGACCTAAGGAGGCGGGGTCTGAGTGGCGTCCACATGGTGCGCAACTTTGCCCTCCGCGATATCCAGCCTTGCATGCACAGGGAGCGCGTAGCGTACCTGTGCTCGGGCAGCGCGACGGTGCCCGAGGAGCGCGTGCGCCACCGCCTGTCGGGCTTCTTTCGAAGCACGACAGGTTCCGGTGAAGGGGGCCCGGAGCCTTTCTCGACGGACAACCCTCCTCCGGCGGTAAGATAACCCCTTTCTTTGTTTTTGAAAGTTTTTGTTTTGCCCGATGTCTCACTCGCCGGGATCGGAACCGATAGGGTCGGGAGGTATACGTGTCCCTGGCCCCGATCCTTGGAGCCCACTCGGTCGACATGCCGAGGGTCCGGAGGCCTTCCGTAAGGCCTGAGGAGAGGGGGAGGGGAAAGGGTCTCAGTCTCCAAGAACGGTAGGAGGAGTCCGGCGCTGCAACGCTGAGAGGCACCAAGCGAAGGTTGGTGCTCGAGTCCTCCTCCGAGGAGATATACAACGACTCGTCTGACTCGGACGTGTTGAGGGCGAAGCCCACGCCGCCACCAAAGAAGATGGCGAAAGGGATCTGCCTCAGGATCAAGGCGTAAGTGTAATCCTCAAACCTAAGTGAAGTTGGTCCCCTTCCTTTTGTGCTGAAAGTATCCTTCTTGATCAGGCCCGTCGAAAATGTCAGGCCCCGCATCGAGGCAGCTCTGGGGACGACCAGGGTCGTAGTCCTCATAGAATTTTGATTACTATTTGCTGTAATGGCCCTGAGTAGGAAAGACAGAATATTTTTTTCTAATGTTAGGGTCTCATGCCCTATCCTTTTGCATTGCCATGCCAAAGGGTGTTCGACTGAGGCATGCATAAGTTCAACTTTGCCTACTCATATTATTCTTGACGTTTAGGCCTTAGAAAATGATCTTCGCCTCGAATAGCTGGGAGGATACTCTAACCGGACTTCGACAGGTTTCGAATCAGCCTTTAGCGTAACTGTCGTTTATTTTATGAGCTAGGCGAAGTGAAGAGTCTCGGAAGACCAAATCTCCCGAGTAATTTGATCATACGTTGGGCCATTCTCGCGTTTCAACTTCAACACAAGTTTGACTCTAGGAGGGAAAAACCGACTCTAACCAGAGGGGATGGGATTGAAGCAAACACGTTAGGCAAAGACGTATTTCTTTGATACTCAGGAAAGAAGCCGTATTGGCAAGTAGTCACTGACTCGATCGATAACATTCTGTCCTAAGAGCCTGGAGCACGTGGGTCGAGGCTGCGAAACTCAGAGCTGGTCTTGAGCACTTGCGTAGAAGTTATCGAATCGTTTGGTCGTTACTTGTCAGTCGGGAAGCATCGCTAAGCCCTCGAGCGGCAAAGGCAAGCTCGATAAGCATCCTACTGGAGAACCTTGACCATGGCAGGTCGGGTTCGTGTAGCTCAAGGTTGGCCATAAGCAATGCGCGGGAGCTGTCGAGGGCGTGTTGCCAGCTCGGCGGCTGAGCAGAACTAAGATAGAGAATGCAGGAACATGCAAGGATTATGCTTTTTGGAAATTGAAAGATGAGGGAAAGAAAATGTATCTGTTTGAAGACTTCGATGAAAAAAGTAGATCTCCATCAGATCGCTCTAGACAAAGAACACTGCACCCCTGCCTGGCGCGCCAACTGTCGACGGATGCATTAGCAGTCCTCCAAGGGGGATCCCCGAGGAGGTGAAAGAGAGAGGTTGGTAGAGAATGTGCCCTCCGACGGATCCGATGGTCGACTCGAATCTAACGATGAGCCAAGAAACAAGACACAGAGAGTTACAAAGGAGTGTCCTTCAGTCCCTCTCTTTCGGCCTCCCTGCCCTCCCTCTTATATCTCAAGGGGGGCAGGAACAGATGAACTTTGGGGCTAAGAAAGCTAAGACTAAGAGAGACAAACAGTGGGATACAAAGAACATCTGATAAAGTACATGGTTGTCTGCTAAGTCATGTACACCGTGGGTATCTTGTACTCCTGTCAGCCCTAGGACCCTGCTTCTGTGCTGCCAAGTGGTGTCAAATGTTGCCGGGCTGTCTCCTTCCTCTTCCTCCGTGCCTGCCAAGTTTCTTTCCGATGATGCTCGAGGTCGGGCGACGAGTCGGGGTCGAGAGAAGGGGCCGAGGTCGCACTTGGGGAAAGGCCGGAATGCCCGACTCTCGGGGGGGTCGGGTTCTCGGTCACATCCCGAGGACACTCGGTTTTACTTCTGTTGGGGTTCCATTCGAGTTTTTGAGGCACCCCGGGGTGACACCTCCCATAGCGGTAGAGGGTACTTGTTCTTGATAGTAACCTCATTGAGTGTGCGATAATTGACGCACATTCTCTTGGTCTTATATTTCTTCTCTACAAATATCACTGGAGCACCCCAGGGTGACGTGCTCGGGCGAATATAACCTTTTTGCAACTGTTCATCAACTTGCTTCTTGACTTCCAACAACTTGTTGGCTCCCATTCTATATGGTCTCTTATGAATTGGGATAGTTCATGTTACTAGGTCAATCCAAAATTCGATTTCTCTTTTTGGTGGCATCTTGGTTAGACCTTCCGAAAAAACTTAAGGATATTCTCTGACTATGGAGATGTCTTCTAATTTCATAGGGATCTTTGTTGCTACTTCAGATAATTCCCTAGTAGAAGTCTGATTTAAACTTGCTACAGTCTTTGATGGCATGGGAGAACGGAAAACAATCTCCTCTCCTTTTCCATTGGTTAACGTGATCGTATGACTAGCACAGTCAATCCCTCCCTTATGTCTTGACAACCAATCCATCCCAAGGATGACATCTAGGCCTTTTGATTTAAGAAGGATAAGATTGTCTAGAAATTGGGATCCTTGGATTTCTATTGCTACCGAGGGACAGTAGTGAGCGGTGTCCAAATGATTTCCAGGGGTTTGAACCCGCATAGGTATCTTAAGTTCCGCTACTGATAACCCATGTGCCCCAACAAACTGTTTGGAAATAAATGAATATGTAGCACCATAATCAAATAATACTGTAGCAGGAGTGAGATTCACAGGAAACGTACCCAGTATAACCTTGGGCGTAGCCTGCGCCTCCTTGGCAGATGCATGATTGATGCGCGCCTGGATGAATCTGGGTCCGATGTGCTTCGGCTTCGGACACTTGTCCACAAAGTGCCCAGGCTCACCACAGTTGAAGCAGACTCCCGGCTTTCCTCCGGAGTCCTTCCTTGGAGGTTGTGGCTTGGGCTGTTGCTGGGATGACGCTATTGGGGGACGAGGAGTGGGATTGCATTGTTGTTGTCCACTGCCACTACCACTACTGCCAGCTTGAAAATTTCCTGGGTGATAAGGCCGATGTTGACGGACAATCATGGTGGTAGGTCCATCCTGACCTCCGGGTATGAAACGCAGTCTCTGCTGATTTCCCTATTGTTTTAGAGGTTTAAACTGCATTGCCTTTCTTTTTTTGAGCATCTTGTTGCACGGGTGATAAAGCCGATGCTGGCGGACAATCATGGTGGTAGGTCCACCCTGACCTCCGGGTATGAAATGCGGTCTCTGCTGATTTCCCTGTTGATGTGGAGGTTTAAACTGCACTGCCTTTCTTTTTCTGATCATCTTGTTGCGCTGGTCTTCCTCTCGAATGGCCTTGTCAACCAGCTTCTCAAAGTTAGCATTTTCTCCAGAGATCAGCTTGTCTGTGAGTTCATCATCAAGGGTGGCTAGGAACTTCTCCTGCCTTTCTCCATCAGTGTGCATGTCCTCTAGGGCGTAGCATGCAAGACAGTTGAACTCATGCAGGTATTCAGTAACTGACCTATTGCCCTGCTCAAGAGATTGGAACTCCCGTTTCTTCTGCGCGACTATTCCCGTAGGAATGTGCGCTATCCTGAAGCTGCGACAAAACTCTTCCCATGTGACTGCTGCTCTAGCTGGGCGAGTGACCAAATAATTGTCCCACCAAGCAAAAGCAGGACCTTACAACAAATGTGTAGCAAAAGAGACTTTTCTCCTGGTCCGTGCATTGTAGGAGATCCAACTTCTTCTCGATGGCATGATGCCAGTAATTGGCGTCCATAGGGTTAGTGGTGCTAGAGGAAGTTGGTGGCCGGACATGAAGAAACTCTGGCAACTTAGATTGAGGTGGCGGAGGAGCAAACTGATTGTTTTGCTACTTCTACATTTGTTGCAATATATGCTGTTTCATTTGCTGGTGTTGTTGTTGCATCTGCTGCATCATAGCAGCCATCATCTGAGTTTGCGAGGCAAGCACCTGAGCGATAGTGGGGTTCTCAGGTGGTGGTGGAGGAGCGTTGCCATTGACATCATGGTTGTTGTTGTTGTTCCCTGACTGCCCATTGTTGCTGTTAGCTCCACTGGTCCTGGTGTTCACCATCTGGAGAAGTCAACCAAACGAAGAGAGAGAACAAGAAAAACAGACTGACTTAGAAACTAAACTTTATTGTTTGAATTAACTGCATTGTTTTGATCTTAATTAAAACAAGTAAAACTCATGCAACATCCTTAATTGGACAGCCATATCACACTTGATATAGACTGCCAGCTACCCCACACACAGCAAACCTAACACACAGCAACTACCAAGAAGACAAACTAAGGAAAAAGGTAAAACTAAGGATAGCGACTAAAGCGATCTGAGGGGCTCCTGCGGGCGGTGGAGTCAAAACTGCTCTCCTGAGAGTCTTCCTCCTCCTCGGAATGACTTCAAAAGATTTCCATCTTCATGTCTTCACTTGGCTCTTCAGAGCTTGAGCTGCTACTAGAACTAGAAACAGTGATCCAGCCGATGTTGCCACCTCCGCCCTGGTATGCCAAAGCCGGCACGAAAGCGAGGACGGGTCCTATAGCGGGAGCCAGAGCCAGAACTAGTGGAGCGGGAGGAGCTGATGGAGGCGCAGGAGGGGCTGGTGGAGGAATCCGAGGCGCCAGCTGGATGTGCACAGGTGCAGTGGTGGTCTTCCGGGGCGTAGTGCGGATCCTGACGCCACCTGGTGCTGGAAGTCCTTTCAACTAGGCGACCTCCTTCTTGAGACGAACCACCTCATCCCGAAACTCAGGATCCTTAGCATCTTCTTATCCTTCAGAGCCTTGGCTGCCTTATGCAGGTCAGAGTGCATCCGGTCCAGTCCCTTGATCACCATGCACATGCGGCCAAAAATAGAGTCATTTTCATCTGCCGTAGACCTAAAAGTGTTGATGTGAGAGGAACTGCCATAACGGGGATTGTAGCGATAAGCAGAGATGCGAAGGTCAAAGTCGTGCATCTCCCTCATCCTAGCCAACATCAGATACGTAGCTTCCTGACATGCGTGCTCAGCTATGCCTCCTGAAGCTATGACCTCCATGTTGGGAATACAAGTACCCACAAAGCCATGAACCTCCAAATGGACACGATGAGACAGCTCGCCACTGAGAGGTGTGTGGGTAGTGTACTCCGGAGCGTCAGTGTACCAACTGCCAGGGCCATACGAGCCAACTCTGCGACAAAACCCACCAGACCTTGACCATGGTGAGTAGCGGGAGAACCTGCCATCTATAGAAGACAAAGGAATGAGAATCAATGCATGCTCAAAACCAAAAAGACCTTAGATCCATTTTCACAAATTATAAAACCCTAGACTGACTTTACCTTTTTAAAAACATCCCTTTTTAAGGAAAAGACCAAGATTTTTTTTCAAAACTTATGCAAATGAAAGGATTTTAGAGGGCTCTTAGGGGTTTTTCCAGTTGGCTTGTCCTACGGTCAAAGGCTGGCTCTAATACCAGCTTATCACGCCCAGAAATTCAAGCTAGAATTTCCGCAGCTATTTTGTGCATTCAATTCTTGTCCAGGAATCAGCCGAGGTACACAAATCGACAATTATTAATATTACAGAATCCATGTCTTAGAAACAGTATAAAAAATTACATAATTGCACCGTACAAAAAATACTAACTAAACTGAAACTCTAACTCTTACGACTGAACTCCAACACACCACAGGGAACCTTGATGTCGAACGCAAGCCTAATCCTCGTCGAAACTTTCCTTTGCTCCAACCTCTGGCTCTGGTGGGGAAAATTAAGCAAGACTGAGTACTACCCACTGTACTCAACAAGTTATACCAGAAGAGAAGGTATGATGCAGGATAATTCACAAGGAAGGATAGGGTCTCATTTGCATAAACAACATTTTAGAAATAAAAATAGTTGAAAGCAGTAAAACAGTAATAATAATTAAGCAATATTAAATAAACACTGTCCAACGTTAAACCCATGTTGCAACAGGCCTAGCCATCCATCTATTCTTGTCAAGTTCCATTAGTCAAATTATTTACTTAAATGAGACTAATCACGGTGAATCCGATTGATCATCCATAATCGTGGGCACGGCTATTTGGATAGTTTTAATCTGATCAGAGGTGTACAACTGTACCACAGGACATAGCCCCACGACACATTACCGCGTGCCGGTGTACCACCATCATACCCTGGAAAGGGACTATGATAGGACCCTTTGCATAACCCCCTCCAACCAATTGTACCACACCAAGGTTTCGCCCCCACTCCCATCAGGGTAATGGGCAGCCCCCCACCGCTCACTGTCGACCCTCGTTTTTGAGGACAGGAATCATTCGTGTTGATAGTACCATATCCCTGGATCGAGTAGTTTGGTACCCACGAATATAGTTCTGAATTACCAAGTGCAAAGTGCACGAATAGTCCTACACCAAAAGTATCCAGTACATATAGGACCTACGGTCCAGATACAACCAAAAACAGAAATTAGATAAGATAGCAGACGGAAGGCAACGGTATGTCAATCGCCTACAGGCAACGACTGGGGACTAAGACCTATTGTGCTCCAATGACTTCATTCATCCTGGTAGTAGGCATAGGGGTCCTCCAGTTCTTCGTTTCCACCATCTGAAGGTTTGCGCATATAGCAAGGGTGAGTACCCAACGTACTCAGCAAGCCAACACGGAATGATGCACATGATAGGGTCATTCAAAGGGCCGCTGTGGTTTATTTGCACAAAGCCAATTTTCGCAAATCATTTCACAAACCTAACATCTAGCCAGTCAAGTTTTAGTTTCAAAGTATATTAAATCGGTGACGGTTCTGTCTGCCATCCATCGTGATACCAAGGATGGTTTCCCGTCACCGGATCATCATGGTTTTTCTGAGGAGTCTATCCCTTCTCACAGGTCGAGAAGTTGAGTCCACCAGCACATAAAATCATTATGCATACCAACCCATCATTTTAAAATGTATGAGTTTAGCCATGGGAGAAACTTGTCACGTCACTCATTAACCGCAAGCACGGCTATTTGAATAGATTGATTTACTCACACTGCAGTGGATGTACACTTTACCCGTACTCCGCAACTGCTCATTGAATGAGCTTTCATCCCTCTATATGGGACGGTCACGACAAAGCCTTTCGATAACCTCACGTTGGCTGTACCCGCTCCATGAACTTAAGTCCTCATGCACTCTAGCTGTCATTTCCTAGCAGTGAGAGGAGTTCTCGCATTCCCGGGGTAAGAGAGAAAACTCACTTATTCTTTAAATCATTGTTAAGTTCAGTTTATTATTCACATCAAGGCCTTTTGTCTCATCACGATCATGGGCACGCTACCATTGGTAGGCCCAGGGCACTCTACCTATTGATAGGTCCCCAACTCAACACCTACAGCTGAACCACTATGCAGGGATACTGCCTCCGCTCGGCTATATCTACTCCGCTAAGTCTATACCCATTCGAGAAGTATGATTGTACTGGCTCGTTCTAAGTTGTAGTCTCATGGCTCGGTCCTTAATTGACTAGGGATGATACTAGCCTTTCTCGGAATCCACCCAAATCCAACCATCCGCCCCAGTCTAAAAACATTGATTTTGCATTTTTGGTTTTCATAAAAACTCATTTCATCATGTTTTAGGCAATGTGGCGCTCATGTCTCCACATGCCGTATTCCAACTACGTTCCCATAAGGTAGTTGCCCAAGCATATAGCATTTTGTAAAAATATGAATATGCAAGATTCTAGTATAAGCATGGCTAAGCATTTTACCGAAGATATCCTCCAGTTGTATCACATCGAGGGTTACAAGGAATATTTCTAAGGGTAATAAATATCAAGGCATGGTACATCAAGCATAGGTATTTTGTGTATAGCATGCATGTTTTGAAGTTTAAATCAACATCATTTCACAAAATAGGATCAATATGTTCAAAGGGGAGTGTCGACATGCCTTGCTCGCACACTTGTTGGCCGTGGTCTTCAACGTAGTCGGTGCGCTCCCCGGTTGCTATCCGTACGTGCGAAAAATCAATTGAATTTGATCAATTAAATAAAATACCGAGAGAGTGAAAAGAACCATAAAAACAACTCCAAATGTTTAGCCTAAAATTCTACTCGAGTTCGGACAAGAGTTTTTGGGATAAAATCCGAGTTAAAAACGAGATTGAGATGTTAGGGTTTTCGCAAAGCGTCGATCAAATTTTAATTAAGGGAATATTTTTTTAAAAGCGCTAGATCAAGAATTAATGCTCGAGGTTTTGGAGGTCCGAGCACCAAAAGAAACATATTTTTATTGGCGGAAAAGAAATAGACAAATTCCAGATTAAAAATGACGCGAAACGAAATCTTCAAAAATCCGATTCGATTTCCGATTTGTACCGAGAAAAATACACGAGAAAACAATATATTTTAGCCCAAATATTTTCCCAAATATTTTCTAAATATTTTCCTAATTTTCCAGAATTTTTCCATATTTTTCCCTTTTTCTTTCTTTTTCGTTTTTCTTTTCTTTTTCTTCTTTTTCTTTTTTCTTTCTTTTTCCTCTTTCTTATTCCTTCTCCTCTACGTGTTACCGGCGCCCTTTCCTTCTGTTTCGGCCGGTGGCCGACACTAGCACGAGGACGGTGGACGGCTCGGGGCTTACCGGTGACGGCGACGGCAAGGGGACGCGGCGGAGCACCGACTCACGGCGGCGACGGTGCTCGGCGACTATGGCGGCTTGCGGCGCCGGCGACGGTGGCGCACGGCGGCTAGGGTTGCAGCAAGGGGAAAATGGCTAGGGGAAGGGGTGAGGACGGCGGCGAGGTGGGGGAAAACTGGGGGAGTTCGGTCCTATTTATAGGCGCGGCGGGAGGGAAACGGGGGGGGGACCGGTGCGGCGGTACGGCGGCGGGCACGCGGCGCACGGGTTGGCGGGGCCGGCGCGATGAACGCGGGCGACGCGCGGGGTCGGGCGGGCGTTGGCGCGTGGCGCGCGCGGGCGCGGGCGCGACGGATGACGCGCGGCACAGCGAGGGCGGGGTCCGGACGACGAGCGACGCGCGGCGGCGAGCGCGGCGGGTCCGGCGCAGCGATGTGGCGCGCGGCACGAGGCCAGGCCGGGCGTGGCCCGGCGCGGCGCGTGCGCACGCGAGGGTGAGGACCGACGGTGCGGGCGACGACACGTGGCGCATGTCGCGCACGGGCGCGGGGTGTAGGACCGGGCCGAACACCTAGCGACACATGAACAGTGCACTTTTCCATTTTTCTCGATTTTAAATTCTAATTTCCAATTCCTATTTTCTTTCACTCTAAAAATTCAAACTAAAAATCTAATATTCCCAAAATTAATTTAAAAATATATTTCCAAACTTTTCACCCACTTTTATTATTTAAAAATATATATCTCCTTATTTAATTTAATCCTTTTTCTTAAATTCCATAAATCACAATTTTAATTCCAATTAATTCTATACTTTATATAAATCCTCTAAAATATTTTATTGCCCATTTTATTTTCAAATCAATATTACACAACCACCAAAATAACGTTTTGTTCCCAAATATATTTTTATGAATCCATAACCTTTTTCCTATTTTATATTAAAATTCCCACTCTAAATTCCAAAATTTTTTCCCGAGGGAAATCCAAATCATTTGGTTTTTCTCAAACATCAAGACGAATCGCTCACATCTAAATTTATGCAACCAAGCGGCAAATAAGAAGCAATAAACACGATCAAGAAGCAACAAGCAAAAAGTTTTTGGTGAGTTCCAATTTTTAATTCCCGGTTTTAAATTCTTCGATTTTCAGGGCGTTACAAACCTACCCCCTAACAATAAATCTCGTCCCCGAGATTTGGGGTCAGTTCGCGATTGGGAATCGGTCGGTATAATCAGGAGGGTTTCATTAGGACTACTCCCTAGCAGGGTGACAAAGAGGTTGGCTGCTTAGGGTGACACAGGAATCTATTACTGAGTTTCTAAGGGTGGTTCACTTTGATTCCTTGTTTCGGATAACATGATGCTGCCAGCTCTTAATCCATGAGGCATCCTTCAAGCATGCAGGATTCAGTAGGTCTCTAATTTCCTTAAGTTGTATAATAGACTTGCTGTTCTAAACTGTTGGAACCTTTAGCTGCAGATGGGTGGCGATCTTGGTAGGATTGCAGTCGTGTGATTTTGGTGGACGACAAGAGGTTATCTAGGGAAGGCTTGGTTTTACCGTGCTTCAATATAGTGTCCAATCTGAGGGTCCAGTGTTTTTTCACTCTACCCCCTAACAATAAGCTCAAGCTTGCCTTTTTAGGGTAAGGGTTATATCGGCGTTTTCAGGCTTGGTTGGCATCCTTACCATTCCTAGATAGAGTTCAACGCACAAGTTCTTATCATGTCCTCAAGATCTTGGCTTGCCTTTTTTTTTGGGTCTATCCGTCGATCTCACGAGCTTACTCTCAATCCTTGGGTAGGAATGGTTCACCGGGTTGGGTCCTCTGTATGATATTCGGGGCTGGATTTTCCAAGTCATCGTTTGTTATTTCTTCGCCTCTGGGTACGGTGATTTTCCTTGTGGTTTGCTCATACCTCATTGTGTCTTGGTCTAGCGTTATGCTCGTCGGTGAAGTCCTTGGGGAGGTCATGGTGACTTTCTCTTGGTCATAGGTTATCTTGTTCCCAGTCAACTAGTCCATGCTAGAGTGATACTGAGGGTCTATGGCGGTATCATGTCATTTGAAGAAACTACTATGTCTCTACTTCTGATGGGCATATTGGTGCCGGTATGGGGTACAGCTATATCTCTCCTGGGTGAATGTACTATTATGGGTCTCTTAAGGTCTACCAGACGTAGGTTATGTTCTGTGCTTATCTTTGAGGTTATGAAAGAATGCGGATTTCCAAACAAAACTTTGATTAGTGCAGAATGGATAGAGAACATACCCATCAGCACGATCTGGTCCTCCTGAGCTTCTTCTGCACGCGCGTGGTTCACTTGGCCACGGCGGAATCTGGTGGTAGCCTCCTTCGGCTGGGGCATTCTGAACAAGCTTCTTCCGGGCGCTGGGGTAGGGGTTCCTCTCACAACCGTGGCGTTGGCTCCAGTACGGTTGGGTGTGTTGTGCGGTTCGGGACATTGATTGGCATAATGCCTAAATTCACCGTAGTTGAAGCAATTAACATTCCGCTTTCCCGGTGTTGCCAAAGTGGGGGTCGGGGTGCGGAAAGGTGTTGCCGGTGGCCTGCTAGCATTGTTGGGTGCAGAGGGACGATTGGCTGCTATGATGGCTGGTTTCCATCCTATTAGTGTTGCTCCTTTGGGTCGCTGAGATGTCCATTGAATTGGACAGGCTAGAGAAAGCCTTCTCTTTCGGTTGTTTTCAACCATCCTTTGGTCATGCTCAAGCCTCACGACCTTGTTGACTAGGCTTTGGAACCTGCCGTGGTCTTGACCAATCATCGGTCCTCTCAACTCATCGTTCAGCCCTTCGATAAATTTATCCATCTTATCTTCTTCGTCCGCCAGGTCACTTGTGGCGTAACGAGAAAGCTGTGTGAACTTGTTAAGGTACTCTTGTACCGAGGTGTTGCCTTGGCGCAGCCTCCTAAATTCATTCTTCTTCATTCTCATAACTGCGGTAGGTACAAAATTTTCACGGAAGGCAGCCGTGAATTCCTCCCAGGTTGTTTCTCCGGCATCTTCAGCCCGAGTCTCTTTGTAGGTGTCCCACCAGTCACTTGCGGGACCTTCCAACTGATTGGTGGCGAAGATGACTCTGTCAGCTTCCCGTACTCGGACGAGAGTCAACTTCTTCTCTATTACCCTCAACCAATCTTCAGCATCCATTGGTTCTTCCATCATGGAGAAGGTAGGCGGCTTGGCTCTCATAAACTCTCCTAAGCTTGATCCTCCACGTTGTCCTTGGTTGTTGGCAATGGCCTGAAGTAGTTGGGTTTGTAAAGCCATGACCTCCGCTAGGGTGGAGAGGTTAGGCTCTGGCGGGTTTTCGTTGGTTGATGAGGCTCTACGACAGTGCGCCATCTGAGGAATATAGATGAGGTAAGAGATTGGATCGACTAAGGTCACGGTTCTAATCGATTTTTTATCTTCAAGTTGTTTTTAAGTGATCTTTTGCACACAACAAGCATGGTGGAATAAACTCGTTTAAGATATAACATAGAACTCTATATTAGTTCATAGATGTTACATCATAGGGATACATTGGACATGTGTAGTCCCATAACACTATACAACAACACTAACATCGATCTAGGGTCTTCATACATAAAGGGGTAGGGGCATGGTCGTTGCTGTCTTACTTCCTTTCAAAGCAAGACCAGGGCTGTTGCAGGTTTCTCGTCTAGTTATCCGGGTTGTTGCCTGATCTGGGGTTGCCATACCCTGGATGCGGGGGCTGTTCATTCCTTGCCAATTCCTCTCGGTGGATGGCAATGTGTCGCAGGAAGGCTGCTTGGGCAACGCCCTGAATTGCAGCTCCCAAAGTACCATGGTGGCAATGCCTTCCGAGGCAAAATTCCAATCCGTAGGCAACGCGGGGCTGGATTGCTATGGTGGCTTCCCATGCTGGGTAGTTTCTGGTATCATGTCTCCTGCTCCGGTAGGTAGGTGCGACCGGGTATCTTAGGCACCGCAATAACTGCTGAAGCTGTAACACATATCCTTCTTCCAACAGGATCTCAATCTCCCAAGCTCCAACATGGTCATAGTTCGACATCTATTTTTTTGAAGATAGCTTAGGATTAGAGAAAAGTAGTAGTAAAATCAAATGTTTGTAGAGGAATGGAGTTAAGGGTGTAAGGAAAAACATATTTGTTTTGTGAAAATAGTCTATATTTTCAAAATAATCCTATGTAGGGATATTTCCCTTTAACCAGCTATTCAGGGGTGGGACGCCAGTTGGTCTTATCCTACAGTCGCACTGCTCTGATACCAGCTCTATCGACCCCCGTTTTTGAGGACGGGAATCATTCATGTTCATAGTACCATATCCCTGGATCGAGTAGTTTGGTACCCACGAATACAGGTCTGAATTACCAGGTACAAAGTGCATGAATAGTCTTACACTAAAAGTATTACAATAATAGGCCCGAAGGCAATATCCGATACATATAGGACCTCACCGGTCCGATACAACCAAAAAGAAATTAGATAAGATAGCGGACGGAAGGCAACAAGATGTCAATCGCCTACGTGCAACGATCGGGGACTAAGACCTATTGTGCTCCAATGACTTCATTCTTCCTGGTAGTAGGCATAGGGGTCCTCCAGTTCTTCGTTTCCACCATCTGAAGGTTTGTGCAAATAGCAAGGGTGAGTACCCAACGTACTCAGCAAGCCAACACGGAATGATGCACATGATAGGGTCATTCAAAGGGCGCTGTGGTTTATTTGCACAAAGCCAATTTTCGCAAATCATTTCACAAACCTAACATCTAGCCAGTCAAGTTTTAGTTTCAGAGTATATTAAATCGGTGACGGTTCTGTCTGCCATCCATCGTGATACCAAGGATGGTTTCCCGTCACCGGATCATCATGGTTTTTCTGAGGAGTCTATCCCTTCTTACAGGTTGAGAAGTTGAGTCCACCAGCACATAAAATCATTATGCATACCAACCCATCATTTTAAAATTTAAGAGTTTAGCCATGGGAGAAACTTGTCATGGCAACGACTGGGGACTAAGACCTATTGTGCTCCAATGACTTCATTCATCCTGGTTGTAGGCATAGGGGTCCTCCAGTTCTTCGTTTCCACCATCTGAAGGTTTGTGCATATAGCAAGGGTGAGTACCCAACATACTCAGTAAGCCAACACGGAATGATGCACATGATAGGGTCATTCAAAGGGCGGCTGTGGTTTATTTGCACAAAGACGAGTTTGAGATGAAAGGGTTTTCGCAAAGCGTCGATCGAATTTTAATTAAGGGAATCTATTTTTGAAAAGTGCGGGATCAAGAATTAAAGCTTGAGGTTTTGGAGGACCGAGCACCAAAAGAAACATATTTTTATTGGCGGAAAAGAAATAGACAAATTCTGGATTTAAAACGACGCGAAACAAAATCTCCGAAAAATCCGATTCGATTTCCGAATTTGTACTGAGAAAAATACACGAGAAAACAATATATTTTAGCCCAAATATTTTCCCAAATATTTTCTAAATATTTTTCCTAATTTTCCAGAATTTTACCATATTTTTTCCTTTTTCTTTCTTTTTTCTTTTTGTTTTATTTTTCTTCTTTCTCTTTTTTTCTTTATTTTCCTCTTTCTTATTCCTTCTCCTCTACCTGTTCGACCGGCGCCCTTTCCTTCTCTGTTTCGGCTGTGGCCGGCGCTAGTCCGAGGATGGTGGACAGCTCGGGCTTACCGGTGACGGCGACGGCAAGGGGAGGCGGCGGAGCACCGGCTCACGGCGGCGACGGCGCCGGGCTGCGGCGGCTTGCGGTGCTTCGGCGACGGTGCCGCACGAGGGCTAGGGTTATGGCGAGGGGAAAACGGCAAGGGGAAGGGGTGGAGGACGGCGGTGAGGTGGGGAAAAACGGGGAGTTCGGTCCTATTTATAGGTGCGGTCGGGGAGGGAATGGGGAGAGGGGGACCGGTGCGGCGGTACGGCTGAGGGGCACACAGTGCACGGGTTGGCGGGGCCGCGCGCGGCGAACGTGGGTGACGCGCGGGGGCCGAGCGTGGCGTCGGCGCGTGGGCGCGCGCGGCACGGGCGGTACGACGGATGACACGCGGCGCGGCGAGGGCGGAGTCTAGTACGGCGGGCGACGCGCGGCGGCGAGCGCAGGCGGGGTCCGGCGCGGCGATGAGAGCCGCAGCGCGAGGCCGGGCCGGGCGTGGCACGGCCGCGGGCGCGTGGCGCGCGCGAGGGTGAGGGCCGTACGGCATGGGCAACGGCGCGCGGCATGTGTCGCGCGTGGGCACGGGGTGGAGGACCGTGCCGAACACCTAGCAACACATGAGCACTGGACTTTTCCATTTTTCCCGATTTTAAATTATAATTTCCAATTCCTATTTTCTTTCACTTTAAGAATTCAAAATAAAAATCTAATATTCCCAAAATTAATTTAAAAATATATTTCCAAACTTTTCACCCACTTTTATTATTTAAAAAATTATATATCACCTTATTTAATTTAATCCTTTTTCTTAAATTCCATAAATCACAATTGTAATTCCAATTAATTCTAGACTTTAGATAAATCCTCTAAAATATTTTATTGTCCATTTTATTTTCTAATCAATATTACACAACCACCAAAATAACGTTTTGTTTCCAAATATATTTTTATGAATCCATAACCTTTTTCCTATTTGTATTAAAATTCTCAACTCTAAATTACAAAATTTTTCTCCCAAAGGAAAATCCAAATCATTTGGCTTTTCTCAAATATCAAGACGAATCGCTCACATCTAAATTTATGTAACCAAGCTGGCAAATAAGAAGCAATAAACGATCAAGAAGCAACAAGCCAAAAGTTTTTTGTGAGTTTCGATTTTTAATTCTCGGTTTTAAATTCTTCGATTTTCAGGGCGTTACAAACCTACCCCTAACAATAAATCTCGTCCCCGAGATTTGGGGTCGGGTCGCGATTGAGAATCGGTCAGTATAATCAGGAGGGTTTCATTACGACTACTCCCTAGGAAGGTGACAAAGAGGTTGGCTACTTAGGGTGACAGAGAAATCTATTAGTGAGCTTCTAAGGGTGGTCCACCTTCGGGAAGACGAACAGGCTTGACGCTGTGAACCACGCGCCTGACGCTGGGGCACCGCTGCAGGATGCTGCGCCACGCCACCACCCAAAGGAACGGCGAGTGGGCGAGTGCCCGGCGGCCGGTGACCGAGAGCAATCCTGCCTGTTCTGTTGGCAAGCGCCAAGACCGAGGCTTTACGTTCGCTAGGGCGATAGGCCCACTCGCGTTCATCGAATATCGAATGAACGGAGATGTAACATGGGAAGTTCCCTTTTTCCATAGTTTTATTATGTATATAATGATACTAAGAAATTTCGCACATTGAGGGCCATCCAGTTGGTTTTCTCCAGCTAAAGAGGGTAATGAATAGCAAATATCCATGTACCTACATATACAAAATCCGATAGATACAGATATGGGTTTAAGTCTGTGCAACGGACACACGCCTGAGTTTGCCTCTACCCAGTAGATAATTGCTAACGGGTGTAAAAAAATGATATCCATACCCGCATACCCATCATACCCGCTCCAACTGCTGTCCTTTATTTATGTTAAATTGTTATTATGCCATGAGATGTTAGACACTAAAACTTATTTATTTGCTTAGTCAGACCTTTATATCATGGTTTTTGTTTTTTTCATGATGGTTGTTTAATGTGCTGAAAACTTATTATTGAGATGGTTGTTTCATACAAGCACTTACTTGATAAATTGTTGATGTTTATATGTTGCTATACGGGCACAGACATGCCTGCGGGCATGCGGATATCCATGGATAGCGGGCACGGGCATGGTTTTTTGCCCATGATGGGTGGCGAGTATGGATTCGGGCATGGATTTTTCCTCGCGGGTTTGAATATCTCAAGTGTGTATCCGCATGGATTTACCCGTTTTCATTTTTACTCCAAACAAGGCCTCTTTTGTTTTGATGAAGGGGCATAATTGACACTATTATACATGATCACAACAAAAAAGACGCATGTTTTTTGTTATATGGTTAAGAGCAAAATAAAAATAATATTACAGTGGTGTATATATATTCTACTACTGTACAAGTAATACTAAATACTAATATTATCACTAGTAGACTCAACGGTAAATGAAAAAATCCACATAACCCACATAAAATTTATGCGAAAGACCCTCTAGCATGCCCAACTTTAAAACCCAACATGTAATGCACAAAATTGCAATAGTGTTCATACTAAAGTGACATTTTAATTTTTGCATTACTATTATAATTAGAAGATCTAACTACAGAGTAAATACGTACATTGTTTATTTTCCGAACTGTGGTGGTTTATATTAAAAAGAAACCAACACCACTGTTACAACTTACTAATTTATAATTTCAAATCTCCAAAATTAAATCAATAAAAAATATTAAAGTGAATCAATGATATCACTACAACAAAGTTGGTCTACTGTGACGAATATCCGTATGACAAAGTATGTAATTGTCATGTATAATGTTCTCTTTGTGACAAATAAAACCATGTCATAATCTTTATTGTTCTCACAGGTTAATGAAATTATGTCATAAAATATTGAAAGAATTTCGTCATAGAAATCTAGAAAAGAAAGGTAAACCACCGTTCAATGAAAATCGATGACGTTAATGTTACTCTATGATTACTGCATTATGACGAAGAAGTCGTTCGTCATATATTTGATAGCACAATGTTCTCATAAACTCTATGATGATTTATTAATCGTCATAGATTCTTTAAACATATCTAGTTCCTACTGCAGCAACCTTCTCCCTTTCTCCATTCTTACTCCGACAGGTCGACATTGAAAATGAAGGGAGAAGTTAGGGGTGCTGTGATCTACTCTATCTTTTCTCCTCTTATGTTCCACCATGGTTCTTGGTATTGTTGACCTATACCAATAAGAAGGTGAGTTGTGTTGTTTACATTTTTTATATTTAACTTTGTGATTTCTTTGAATCCTACAAATTATAAATGTCAAAGTCAATTGCCTTTCTTTCTTTACTTTACCAATCCCATTCTCTTAAGTCCTCTGTACCTGGTCTCAACAAAATTTGTTGAGGACTCTACTTTTCTGCACTAAAGGTGTTCGATGAAATGCCCAGAGGAGACAATTCTTTGTTCCTGTACTTTTTTATTCTAGTGTAGAACATAGGTTTTTCTGTAAGTGCTACCCTAGTAACACAATGGAAAATCCGTATTTTTTTACAATGAATTATTTTGCCTGGAATATGGGGATTGATATCAATATCAATATTTTTGTTCTTAGGGTCAAATGGATAAAAGTTGGATAAATGATTTGCCATTCACTCACTACGCCGGGTCAGGTCATTTTTGATGGACTCAAACCCTCACCTCTAACGGGTTCGGCCACTGCTGGGGAAACCCTTTATAGTCCCTGTTTGCAACATATTTTAGTCTTGGGTTACAAACCGGAACAACGAAAATAAGACTAAAGATGCCTATCTTTAGTCCGGAGTGAAATAACCAGGATAAAGATGGATCTTTAGTCTCGGTTGGTAACACCAACCAGGACTAAAGATATAGGCGCCACATGGCTGGCACTGCAATCTTTAGTCCCGGTTGGTGTTATCAACCATGACTAAAGGTCTTTTTTTGTTTTTTCATTGTTTTTTGCTGCTTGCATATTGACATCCCTAAATTGAGTTGCTCCCGACATCCTCAAATCCCCATAGAAAATTGACATCACAAATCAAATGAATACACTATGTTTGACATCACAAATTCACATATCGAAAGTACATCACAAATCAAATTCATACTCGAATGAACATCATAAAATTCTCAAAAAAAAGAATGAACATCACAGCGCTTGCCTCCCACCGGATCTGGCAGAGGAGAGGGCTTTGCCACCGCCCACCGCTCCTGGAGAGAATGAGGACAGACAGAGGAAGAGGAGGAGGAAAGGGAGGAGGCGCCGCCGCCTCCTTCGAGCCATCAGGCCGCCGTCATCTCCGAGCCATCGCGCTGCAGCCACCTCCGAGCCGTCGCCATCTTCGAGCCGCTATCACCTTTCCTCCCGCTAGATCTTGCGGAGGGGAGGGCACCGCCGCCACCTTCGAGCCATCGGGCCGCCGCCACCTCCGAGCTGTCAGGCGGCCGCCATCTCCTCCCTATTTACACCCAAATTTGGCACATAGGATCGAAATTAATTAGAATTGCCAAAATTTGGAAGTCCACCGGGTTTCCTTTGGATGGCCGGTCTGACTGCCGTGTATGGGCCGGTCAAACCGCAATCTATATCTCGGTCAGACCACCGGCATGTGGCCCGTCTGACCAGCAGAGTTCGAGACCAAGTTTGTTTTCATTGGTACTCGGGTTTCCTTGCCCCGTAAGGTATATTTTGGGTTCCTAAGGTTTCTACTCCGAGTTGGACGTGGAGGAAGACCTGTAGGAGGCAAGTCCAACCCCTATTTAAGGACCAAGGCCGGTTCAATTGAGGACACACAATCTAGTCTCAAGTTTTTAGCCAATTGAATTGTTCTTTTGCGTTTTCATATTAATTCCAAGTAGTTCATCCATCTTTGTCGATTTGCGCTATAAATCGTCTGCCGCCACAGCGAGAGTGCGACATCTCTTTGTAGGTTTGTCCTAGAAACCTTTTGTTTGCCCACGAGAAGGGTAGTTATCCATCGTTCTACTTAAAATCGGCTCCACTAGCGGATTTAATCTACAAAACCCATGTTGGTGTTTACACCAAAAATTGGCACTTAGGAATTAAAATAGGAAAGATTGCCAATATTTGGAAATTTGCCGGTTTCTTCGGAGAGGCCGGTATGACCGCCGTGTATAGGCCGGTCAGACCGGGCAGTGGGGCTGGTCAGACCGAAGGCATATGGCCGGTCTGACCGGCAGAGTCCGAAACCTAGACGACTTCATCGGTTTTCGGGTTTCCTTTCTTCATACGGTTGTATTTCGGGTTTCCAAACATGTTTATCCCAAATAGGACGTGGAGAAGGGTCTGTAGAGGGCAAGACCAACCCCTATTTAAGGGTCAGGGCCGGTTCAATTGTAAAAAAACAACACACAACATAATCAATCTATTTGAATCGTTTTCTTTATTTTCAGCCATATTTTTCTACTTTGCCCTAGTTTAGTCCATCTTTGTTGATTTGCGCCGTAAATCGTCCGCCGCCGCTGCGAGAGTGCGACAATTCTTTGTAAGTTTGTCTTGAAAACTTTCCGTTTGCTCACGAGACGAGTAGTTATCAATCTATCCATCTAAATCGGTTCCGCTAGCCGATTTGATCTACAAAACCCACTTTGTTCTAGTTCTTGCTAGATTGAAGTGGTTGGCGACTCCGTACCAAGAACCACCGCAAATCTTTAGGTGAATCGATCGTGTTCGTGCCTTTGTCAAAAAAGGTGCCAACACGATTTTTGGCGACTCCGCTGGGGAAGACACGACGCCAACTCGGATTCGACGCCGCCATGTCCAAGCAAGCGGCGCAAGACGTGGAGCCATCCAACGTCGTCCACATCTCGTTGGACGACCTGGATGGAGAAGCTCGCCAAATAATGGAGGAGCGCATACGAGCAATCACGCAGGAGGTGCTAGATCAATCTTGCACCAAAATGCGACAGGGCGTCATCATCAAGCCCGGGAGCCTGCTCAAGGTAACTCGTGGCGAGGTAAGCGCTGATCACATCTCTATGCCTATTCAAAAACTTGTTGCTAGTACGGTGGATGAGTCCGTTACCGCCGCCGTGAACAATAAGGTTGAATCCGCTATGGAGGCTTGTTTTAATAGGTTGTTTAAAGCGCACATGAGTGGTAAATCCGGTCTTCCCGCGACCAATTTGCCGCCTACCTCGGTTTCAGGGGGGAACCAAACCCCTGTGAACCACATATTTAGTAAAACCGACGGGGCGATTGCCCAAGGCCCCGGCGAAAGTAGTTCTGCCGCCTCTGTCGGTCTGACCGGCCCTACGGCCGGTCTGACCGGCCCTCACTACGTCGGTCCGATCGGCCCTACGGCCGGTCCGCCGGCCCATCATATCTCGGTTTGACCAGCCCGACGGCGGTCGGCCGGAGCACGCGGCGGTCTCACCGGCCCTATGGCCGGTCGGCCAAGGGCGCCTTACGTCGGTCGACCGGTTCACCCTACATCGGTCAGACCGCCCGTCAGGCCGGCCCGCACCCATACTACACCGGTCTGACCGGCGGCTATCTGGCCGGTCAGACCGGGCCCATGGCCGGTCAGACCGGCGCTCTGGTGCCAGTACAGGAGATAGATCCTATCACGGGTAACTCGGTGCTATACCATGTTCCCGCGCACGACTCTCCTGTGGCTACTGTCCATGCACCAATTCCCCCGCATGTCCCCAATCAATACAATGATCCTAATAGGGGATATCCGCGCGACACGAGGGATGGCCAATATGACAATATTGCACCACAACAGCCACCTTTTAGGCCACCGGTCGTAGCCGACCCGCCTAGGCCTGAAAATATGGAAGAACAAATTAGAAACATTATTAGAGAGTCGTTCGGAATTGAGCCCGGGAATCGTGCTAAGGTTTACCAAAAGCCGTATCCCGACTATTTCGATAACATCCCATATCCTCGTGGTTATAGAGTCCCTGAATTCACCAAATTCAGTGGAGATGATAGTAGGACCACATGGGAACATATCGGCCAATTCTTAGCGCAATGCGGGAGGCTAGCACTTGGATGCTTTTAAGTTGCGCTTATTTTCGTTATCTTTATCCGTCTTGCTTTTACTTGGTTTACATCTTTACCGGCTAACTCTATTCATACTTGGGCTCGGTTAGAACAGAAATTTCATGATTACTTTTATACCGGTGAAACGAGCTTAGACTTTGCGACTTGACATCGGTAAGGCAAAAACATAATGAATCATCACAGATTACATTAAGAGGTTTAGAGATGCTAGAAACCGGTGTTTTAGTTTGAGCATAACCGAGAGACTTGGCCGACCTCGCTTTCAATGGGTTGCTTACTTCCATTAAAGAAAGGTTGGATGGCCAACAACTTCTCGATGTTAGTCGTAATGCGAAGGCTCGCTCGGGAAAGCCGGGTCGGGGATGCTATAAAGTTTGTCAGGCCCAGTGATAAGAAACCTCATGTTAGCATGATCGACTGTCGTACTAGTGATTCTGAGTCTGATGAAGGCGATCATGACATATATGTCACCGAATGGTCTTGGACAAACAAGAACAAACCCTTTGTTTGTTCTAGTTTGACGCCGACTCCTCGCAAGGATCGGCAGAGTGAGATTAAGTACAGTTTTGATGTGGCCAAGTGTGATAGGATTTTTGACTATCTTTTGCAGGAGAAACAGATCAAATTACCTAAAAGGCCATGTCATACCCTCATTAGAAGAATTAAAGCGCCGTTCTTATTGTAAATGGCATGATTTCTATTCACATTCTACTATGAGTGTAATGTTTTTCGTCGACAGGTTCAATCGGCCATAGATGAAGGACGATTGAAGTTCACCGAGGGCCCGAAGATGAAGCTTGACAGCGATCCTTTCCCGGTGAATACCATCGATCTTGATGGCAAGAAGGTGTTGATTCGGCCAGAGCAAGCCAAATCAGCTAAGGGGAAGGAAATTGTCATCGGGGAGCCTAGGCCCAAGATGCTTGTGCCAAAAGGCCCGGAGGTTGGGACGTGGAAAGAGAACAAGGCCAAGACACCTACGTCAAGGAAGCCGCACAAGCCCAAGGTGACCTTTGACATGCTCCTTGACAACTACAAAAAGAAGAGTGCCGAGAAGGAGCGCACCAAAGGAAAGAGACCAAGATCGCCTCCTAAGGAGTGATTTGGTCCTTCATCGAAGGTTTTGGAGCCGTCGTTTCCTCATCTCCCTCAGGTTATGCCATGGGGACCATGCCCGATGCCGCCTCCAGGTTATCCGTTCCCTTACTTCATGCCTTGGGAGGCACCCCCGCCTATGTACAACATGCCTCCAATGCAGGATCACCAAGGATGGAGAGAGGGGAGAAGATCACCGCGAAGGCAGGCATCTACTTCTAGTAGAGGCCGGTTCCCCACTAAGGACCAGCTTGATGGCGAGAAAAGAGCACACAAGCGCGTCAAGCCTGAGGAGAGGGCTTCGGAGGCGATCACGATCAAGATAGGATCGTATGACGTGCTGCCATCCGGTAAGGAGGCTAAGTTGATATTTGGCCCTCGAACCGAAGTCACAAGAGATGCCGCGCAGAGGACGGTCGGACCGCGTCCCGGCGGTCCGACCGCAGTTCAATAGCCGATCGACCGAGCTTTCGGCCGGTCGACCGCACGTCTGCAGCCGGTCGACCGCGCCATCCGGCCGGCCTAATGTTCGCTCGGTCGACCTCGACACAGTCGTCGGTCGACCGCGGGCACAGCTCGGTCCGACCGGCCGCAGGCCGGTCCGACCGACGTCCTTGTCGAAGGATACTGGAGTGACTCCTCTTCGGGTAAAGGCAATGGGGACATTATTTGCCTCTGGAACAGAGCCAAATCCTAGGTGGATGCCGGAATTTGACGGCTACTCGAAGAGAAGGTTGCGGCGTCCTCGTGCTTCGAGTTAAGAGAGAAGGAAGCCGAAGAGAGGAGAGACGGGAGTTCGATGAGTTACGACCACGCCCGCGAAGGAGTGGAAGCGTAAGTCATCAATCGCTCAAAGCCGGTGGTTGTTCAAAAGGATGAACAACCGGCTGTGGAAGCATCGTCCGGCGAGAGCATGGAGGTCAACATGGTTTGCATGTTGCCCATGGTGTTTTGCGCCATGGATGAGGCCAAAGTCGCTCAAATGTCACTAGGTCCAAAGGATGCGGTCTTCGAGAAGCCCGACGAGTCCAACCGTCACATGAAGCCTCTCTATTTGAAGGGCCACATTGATGGGAAGCCGGTTTCGAGGATGCTAGTGGACGGAGGCGCCGCGGTGAACCTGATGCCTTACTCTCTCTTCAAGAAGTTGGGTCGCGAAGAGGCGGAGTTAAAGAAGACCAATATGCTTCTCAACGGCTTCAACGGCGAATCAACGGAGGCGAAGGGGATCTTGTCCGTCGAACTTACGGTGGGGAACAAGACGTTGCCTACCGCCTTCTTCATCGTCGATGCACAAGGTAACTATAGTGTCATCTTGGGGCGGTGTTGGATCCATGCCAACTGATGCGTCCCATCTACTTTACATCAGTGCCTAGTACAATGGGATGGTGATGAAGTCGAGGTAATTCAGGCGGATACATCGGCTGAGGTTGCCATGGCCGATGTTTCTGTGGGATGGAAACATGGAGACATGCAGTGTTTATTAGGGCTAGATCTTTTTAGTTTTGACTTTATTAGCGTTTTCAAAGAAGGCTTTGTACCCATTTCTGTAAAGCCGGCTAGTTTAGCACGGCTTGGTGATATTACTTTGTATGATGAATAAAGCAGCCAATTTGGATGGTTACAAAAGAGAGTTCAAGAATATCGGTCAACAAAGAACGATATTGGGGAAACTATAGAGGATTTTGACGAGGTAGAGAAGCTCGGTCAAGGGTTCACATCAGCAGACCCATTAGAAGAAATAGATATAGGAGATGGGAGCGTACCAAGACCGACTTTCATAAATAAAAACATGAGAGCCGATCATAGGGTTAAGATGATCGAATTGCTTAGAGAATATAATGACTGCTTTGCATGGGAGTACCATGAAATGCCCAGACTTAGCCGTGATCTTGTTGAGCATCGGTTTCCAATAAAGTTAGGGTTCAGGCCTTATAAACAACCTCCTCGTCAGTTTAACCCACTTATATATGATCGCGTCAAAGAAGAGATAGACCGATTGTTGAAAGCGGGGTTTATTAGGCCATGCCGGTATGCAAAGTGGGTGTCCAATATAGTACCGGTAGAAAAGAAGGGGAGCGGCAAAATTAGGGTTTGCATAGATTTTAGAGATTTAAATAAAGCCACTCCTAAAGATGAGTATCCTATGCCTATAGCCGACATGCTAATAAATGATGCTTCGGGTCATCGAGTCATTAGTTTTTTAGATGGCAATGCCGGCTACAACCAAATCTTCATGGCAGAGGAGGATATGTATAAGACAGCCTTTAGATGTCTAGGATTTGTCGGGTTGTTTGAGTGGGTAGTTATGACATTTGGGTTAAAGAATGCCGGCGCAACGTATCAAAGGGCGATGAACCTAATTTTCCATGATTTGTTAGGTTTTATCCTAGAAATCTACATTGATGATATTGTAGTCAAATCGGATGATATGGATGGACATATGGCCGATTTGAGGTTAGCTTTTGAGAGAATGCGTCGGCATGGTTTGAAGATGAACCCGCTCAAGTGTGCCTTCGGTGTGTCGGCAGGAAAATTCTTAGGATTCATGGTGCATGAGAGAGGGATTGAGATTGATCCTAAGAAAGTTGAGAAAATTCAAGATTTCAAAGCGCCGGCATGCAAGAGGGAAGTTCAGAGGCTGTTAGGTAAAGTGAATTATTTGAGAAGATTCATATCTAACCTAGCAGGTAAAATCGATGCTTTTGTGCCTATTCTACGTTTGAAGAGAGAAGCCGATTTTACTTGGGGGGCAGCACAACAGGAGGCGTTTGAAGGTTTGAAAAAATATTTATCTACTCCACCCGTAGTGCGAGCTCCTAAAGCCGGGATTCCGTTTCGGCTGTATATTGCTGCTGAAGACAAAGTTATTGGAGCTGTTTTAACTCAAGAGGAAGACGGCAAGGAGTATATAATTACATATTTAAGTCGCCGTCTTCTGGATGCTGAAACGAGGTATGTATTTGTAGAGAGGCTTTGTCTTTGCTTATACTATGCTTGTACCAAGTTGCGTCATTACTTGTTATCTAGTACATGCATAGTTGCTTGTCAGACCGATGTCATTAAGCACATGTTGCAAAGGCCAATTCTAAGTGGTAGGATTGGCAAATGGACGTATACATTGATTGAATATGATTTGGCCTATGAATCATTGAAATCTATGAAGGGCCAGATTGTAGTGGACTTTATAGTAGATCATCATATAGATGTTGATTGTGGAGATGAAGTCCGTTTAGTTAGCGTTACACCTTGGAAAGTCTATTTTGATGGCTCTTCATGTAAGGAGGGTCAAGGCATAGGTGTAGTTTTAATTTCGCCCAATGGTCAATGCTTTGAAGCATCGTTTCGTTTAGAATATTATTGTACAAATAATCAAGCCGAATACAATGCTTTGTTATTCGGTTTACAAGTGATGGAGATCGTCGGAGCTACACATGTAGAAGCGTTCGGTGATTCAGACTGGTGGTGCAACAAGTTGCGGGTCTACAAATGCTTCGACGTATCATTGAACAGGTATTTAGATCAATGCCTAGATATTATTGCGTTTCGATGAATTTACTATTAAGCATATTGCTAGGAATGAAAATTCTAGAGCAAATGACTTAGCTCAACAAGCATCTGGTTATAGCATCAAAAGAGGCTTATTTTTCATATTAGAACAACCGGTGCTTGATTATAATTTTTTGAGCGAAATTGACAAAGAGGCAGGCTGTAGGCGGTCTGACCGGTGCACTATCGCCGGTCTGACCGTGGATGGCATCGGTCCGACCGGCGTTCGTGGCCGGTCGACCGTGGTGGTGCTTGCCGGCGACCGGAGTTGCTTGGCCGGTCGACCGATTTCACGAAGGTCTTGGGGGCATAATCTTCTCAATACGGGGCCGAATTAAGTGGTAATTCGGACGTGTGTGCCCCGGGAATAGTGAATGATTGGCGAATTCCTTTGATTAGCTATTTGAAGGATCCTAGTCTTAGGGTTGATCGAAAAATTCGGCGGCAAGCATATAAGTATACTTTGCTTGATGAAAAGCTATATCGCCGAAATATAGATGGTGTACTATTAAAATGTTTAGATGCCGATCAATCTAAAGTTGCTATGGGTGAAGTTCACGAGGGAATTTGCGGGACTCATCAATCGGCCCATAAGATGAATTGGCTGCTCAGAAAAGCAGGGTTCTATTGGCCGAGGATGATTGATGATTGCTTCAGGTACTATAAGGGATGTGAAGCTTGTCAACGGTTCGGCAATGTTCAATTGGCGCCGGCTTCGGTGTTGAATCCTATAATTAAGCCATGGCCGTTCCGGGGGTGGGCTTTAGATTTTGTTGGTCAAATTTATCCTCCGTCTTCAAAGGGGCATTGGTTCGTGCTAGTTGCGACAGATTACTTCACTAAGTGGGCTGAAGCCGTGCCGCTCAGGAATATGACGCATAAGGAGGTAATTGATTTTATTCTGAAGCATATTATTCATAGATTCGGTATTCCTCAAACATTAACTACATATCAAGGAGCTTATTTTATGTCTAAAGAAGTGAAAAGTGTTGCCGAATCTTATGGAATTAAGCTATTGAGTTCGTCTCCTTACTACGCTCAGGCTAATGGACAAGCCGAGTCTAGTAATAAGACGTTGTTGAAGCTAATCAAGAAGAAGGTCGAGGAACATCCGAGAAGGTGGCATGAGGTGCTTTCTGAAGCTTTATGGGCGCACAGAATATCCAAGCATGGTGTTACCAATGTGACCCCTTTTGAACTTGTTTATGGGCAAGAAGCCGTTTTACCGGTTGAGGTAAATCTTGGTTCTCTTTGATATATAAAGCAAGACGATTTGTCAGCCGAAGACTACAAGTCCTTGATGGGTGATAATCTTGATGAAATGGTCGACAAACGTTTGAAGGCTTTGGAAGAGATAGAAAAAGAAAAAAAGAGAGTGGCCAAAGCCTACAACAAAAGGGTGAAGGCAAAGACGTTCCAAGTGGGAGATCTAGTGTGGAAGACTATTTTGCCTTTGGGTTCCCGATCTAAAGAATTTGGTAAGTGGTCGCCAAGTTGGGAGGGACCTTATCGGATATATGGGATCGTTCGAGGCAATGCATATTTCTTGGAGACACTTCAAGGAGAACGGTTTCAACGGGCTATCAACGGTAAATATCTAAAGAAATACTTCCCGAGTATTTGGCAAGATGCTTAGGGAGTTGTGTGGCCGATAAATGAGTTATCATCCCAAGTTAAAACATGTCTTATGCTTTTAGATTCACGGTGTTCATCATAAAAGGCAGGGGGCATGTGTTTACACCCAAAATTGGCACTTAGGAATTAAAATAGGAAAGATTGCCAATATTTGGAAATTTGCCGGTTTCTTCGAGAGGCCGGTCGACCGCCGTGTATAGGCCGGTCGGGCCGGGCGGTGGGCGGTCGGGCCAGAGGCATATGGCCGGTCTGACCAGCAGAGTCCGAAACCTAGACGACTTCATCGGTTTTCGGGTTTCCTTTCTTCATACGGTTGTATTTCGGGTTTCCAAACATGTTTATTCCGAATAGGACGTGGAGAAGGGTCTGTAGAGGGCAAGACCAACCCCTATTTAAGGGTCAGGGCCGGTTCAATTGTAAAAAAACAACACACAACACAATCAATCTATTTGAATCATTTTCTTTATTTTCAGCCATATTTTTCTACTTTGCCCTAGTTTAGTCCATCTTTGTCGATTTGCGCCGTAAATCGTCCGCCGTCGCTGCGAGAGTGCGACAATTCTTTGTAAGTTTGTCTTGAAAACTTTCCGTTTGCTCACGAGACGAGTAGTTATCAATCTATCCATCTAAATCGGTTCCGCTAGCCGATTTGATCTACAAAACCCACTTTGTTCTAGTTCTTGCTAGATTGAAGTGGTTGGTGACTCCGTACCAAGAACCACCGCAAATCTTTAAGTGAATCGATCGTGTTCGTGCCTTTGTCAAAAAAGGTGCCAACAGTTGGTTTAGTTTTTTTTGCTTGATTGAGGTGGTTGGTGACTCCATATCACCGCAAGGCGTTTAGGTGTCCCAATCGTGATTGTCTTCTTGCCAAAAAAGTTGCCAACATGATTTTTGACGACTCCGCTGGGGAAATCTGCTCAACGTCATCTCAACTTCGACGCCACCATGTCAAAGCAAGCCACACAGGAGGTGGATCGATCCAAGGGCATCCACATCTCATTGGATGATCTTGGTGGCGAAGCACACAAGATCATGGAGGAGCGGATCAAGGTGATCACGTAGGAGGTGTTGGACAAGTCATGCACTAAGACTCGTCAAGGTGTGGTGCTCAAGTCTGGTACTCCGCTTAAAGTCGTCCATGATGAGGTAAGTACTGATAATGTTGCACTTCCTATTCAAAAACTCGTAGCAAGTTCAATAGATGAGTCTGTTACTGCTGCTGTCAATAATAAACTTGAACTTGCTACAGAAACTTGCTTTAATAAGATGATTAATGCTTATATGAGTTCTAAGTTCGATTCTCTCAAGGCCGATTTACCATGTACCTCTGCTACAAGTGCTAGCCAAGCCCCTGTTCATCAAATATTTAGCAAAACCGATGGGGCGACCATGCAACAAGCTGGGGGGAGAGTTCTGCCGCTCCTGTCGGTCTGACCGGACCTTCGGCCAGTCCGACCGATGCATCCTATATCGGTCAGACCGACCAACAGGCCGGTCCGACTGCCCCCTTCATCGGTCTGATCGACGGCTATATGGCTAGTCAGACCGGACCCCACATTGCCGGTCGGACTTGGCCCTGGGCCGATCAGACCGGTGCATTGGGTGTCGGTACAGGACATTAACCCAATCACGGGTAATTCGGTTTTATATCACGTTCCTGTACAAAATCCTCCTATAGCTACTGTTCATCCACATATACCTAATCAATACAATGATCCTAATAGAGGTTATCCACATGATACTAGGTATGGCCAACATGGCAATATTGCACCACAAAACCACTTTTTAGGCCACCAAACTTACCCAATCCACCAAGGCCTAAAAATATGGAGGAAAGGATTAGAAACATCATTAGAGAATCATTTGGAATTGAGCCAAGGAATCATGCTGAGGTTTACCAAAAACCATATCCTGATTATTTTGATAATATCCCATATCCTCGTGGTTCTAGAGTTCCTGAGTTCACTAAATTTAGTGGTGAGGACAATAGGACTACATGGGAACACATAGGCCAATTCTTAGCACAATGTGGTGAAGCTAGTACCTCCGATGCTTTTAAATTGTGTTTGTTTTATTTATCTTTGTCCGGTACTGCTTTTACATGGTTTACTTCTTTACTGGCAAATTCTATTCATACATGGGCTCAAATAGAACAGAAATTTTATGATTATTTCTACACTGGTGAAACTGAGCTTAGGTTAGGTGATTTAACATCAGTTAGCAAAAGCATAATGAGAATGTCACTGATTATGTTAAGAGATTTAGAGATGCTAGAAACCGGTGTTTTAGTTTGAGTATAACTGAAAGAGATTAGGTTGATCTTGCTTTTAGTGGTTTACTTGTTCCTATTAAAGAAAGATTAGATGACCAACAATTTATTGATGTTAGTCAACTCATGCAAAAGGCTCTGGCTCAAGAAAGGCGGGTTAGGGATAGTAAGAAAGCCTAATGTTGGTATGGTTGATTGCTCTAATGATAGTGATTCTGACAATGATGAGGGTGATCATAGTATATATGTTGTTGAGTGGTCTTAGACTAACAAGAATAAGCCTTTTGTTTGTTCTAGCTTGACGCCGATTCCTCACAAGGATTGGCAGAGTGAGATTAAGTATAGTTTTGATGTGGTCAAGTGTGATAAAATTTTTGATTATCTCTTGCAAGAGAAACAAATTAGGTTACCTAAAGGCCATGTCAACCCTCATTAGAAGAATTGAAGCGTCGATCTTATTGCAAGTGGCATGATTCTTATTCTCATTCCATTAATGAGTGTAATGTGTTCTGTCGACAGGTTCAATCAGCCATAGAGGAAGGACGATTGAAATTTACTGAGGGTTCCAAGATGAAGCTTGACAATGATCTTTTTCCTATCAATGTTATTGATTTCAATGACAAGAAGGTGTTGATTCAGCCGGAGCAAGCCAAATCTACTAAGGGGAAGAAAGTTGTGATTGGAGAAGCTAGACTCAAGATGCTTGTGCCCAATAATCCAGAAGTTGGTGTTTGGAAGGAGAATAAAAATGGAGCTTCAAGTTCAAGAACTCCACGGAAACCAAAAGTGTCTTTTGATATGCTCTTGAACAAGTATGAGAAGAAAAGCATTGAGAAGGAGCGTAGCAAGGGCAAGAAAACAAGATTACATCCCGAGGAACGATTTGGTCATTCACCAAGAGTATTAGAGCCACCATTCCCACATCATTCTCAAGTTATGCCATGGGAACCTTGCCCAATGTCGCTGCCAGGTTGTTTTTTTCCTTACTTCATGCCATGGGGGGCACCACCGCCAATGTATGATCATATGCATCCAATGCAATTATATCAAGGATGGGGAAGACCGAGGAGATCAGCACATGAGCGTTTATCTTCATCAAATGAAGATCGGTTTTCTCCAAGAAATTGGTTTGAGGAAGAAAGGAGGGCACATAAGCGTACTAAGGTGAAAGAGAAGACTTCGGAGGTGATTACTATCAAAGTAGGGTCTCATGATATGCCAATACCTTCTAAAGATGAAGCTAAGACAACTTCAAGTGATCAAACCGAAGTCGGGACAAGTTTTGCGCAGGAGAGTAGTCAGATCAGGCCTTCTGGTAGGTCTGAACGAAGTCCTACGGCCGGTTTGACCGGGCCTGTTGGCCGGTCTGACTGTTGCCCCTGTGCTGGTCTGACCGGGCCTTCTGGCCAGTCTGACCGATTACCAACACCGGTCTGACCGCCGATCTTCTGAAAATGGTTTGGGATTTGCTTCTTCTTCGCGAGAAAATAATAGCGGACACTATATACCTCCTGGAACACAACCAAAGTCAAGGTGGATGCCTAAGAACTTGACGGCTATGCAAAAGAGAAGGTTGCAACGTCTTCGGGCATATGAGTTGAGAGAAAAGAATGCTGAAGAGTGGAGAGATAGAAGATTTGATGAGTTGCGACCGCCGCCAATGAAGGAGTGGGGACCCAAACCATTGAAGATTGAGGAGCCGGTAGTTGGTCGAGAGGGGATGGAAAGGAAAGAGGATGAGCAACCGGTTGTCAAGTCATCACCAAGTGAAGACATGGACATCAACATGGTGTGCATGTTGCCTATGGAGTTTTGTGCCTTGGAGGAGACCGAGGTTGCTCAGCTTTCACTAGGTCCAAGAGATGTGGTTTTTGAAAAGCTCGATGAGTCTAACCGTCATATGAAGCCTCTTTATGTCAAAGGTCATATTGACGCTTTCTAGGATGCTAGTGGATGGAGGTGCTGTCGTGAACTTGATGCCGTATTCACTATTCAGGAAGTTGGGTCGTGGAGAAGATGAGTTGAAGAAGACCAATATGATACTCAACGGCTTTAGTGGTGAATCAACGGAGGCCAACAGAATCTTGTCCGTGGAGCTTACCATGGGAAACAAGACGTTGCCTACCGCTTTCTTCATCGTCGATGTGCAAGGTAACTATAGTGTTATTTTAGGGCGTTGTTGGATTCATGCCAATTGTTGTGTTCCTTCTACCTTGCACCAATGCTTAATTCAATGGAACGACGATGATATTGAGATTGTTCAAGCGGATACATCGGCTGAGCTTTCAATGGGCGATGTTTTAGTGGGATGGCAACATGGGAATATGCAATGCTTATTGGGGTTAGATCTTTCTAGCTTTGATTTTATTAGTGTTTGCAAAGACGACTTTGTACGTATCTCTGTAAAGCCAGCTAGCTTAGCACGGGTAGGTGATATTACATTGTATAATGAAAAAAGAAGCCGATTTTACTTGGGGGGCAGCACAACAAGAGGCGTTTGAGGGATTGAAGAAGTGTTTATCTACTCCACCCGTGGTGCGAGCGCCTAAAGCCAGAATTCTGTTTCGATTATATATTGCCGCCGAAGACAAAGTCATTGGAACCGTTTTGACACAAGAAAAAGATGGCAAGGAATATATAATCATGTATTTGAGTCTCCGTTTTTTGGATGCTGAGACGAGGTATGTTTTTGTGGAGAGACTTTATCTTGGCTTATACTATGCTTGTACCAAGTTGCGTCATTACTTGTTATCTAGTACTTACATAGTTGCTTGCCAAACCGATGTTATTAAACATATGTTACAAAGGCCAATTCTAAGTGAGAGAATTGGCAAGTGGGCATATGCGTTAATTGAATATGATTTGGCTTATGAACCTTTGAAATCTATGAAAGGCCAAACTGTAATAGATTTTATAGTAGACCATCATGTGGATATTGCTTATGAAGATGAGGTTTGCTTGCTTAATGTTACACCTTGGAAATTTATTTTGATGGCTCTTCGTGCAAAGAGGGTCAAGGTACAAGTGTACTTTTAATTTCGCGCAATGGTAAATGTTTTGAAGCATCGGTTCGTTTGGAGTATTTTTTATGAAAAATCAACCCGAATATAATGCTTTATTGTTCGGCTTACAAGTGATGGAGATCATTGGAGCTACACACGTGGAGGCGTTTGGTGTCTCAGAATTGGTGGTGCACCAAGTTGCCGGAGTTTACAAGTGCCTTGATGGGTTGCTAAATAGGTATCTTGCTCAATACTTGGATATTATTGCCAATTTCGATGATTTTGCCATTAGACATATTGCTAGAAGTGAGAATTCTAGAGCAAATGATTTGGCTCAACAAACATCCGGTTATAATATCAAAAAGGAGTATTTTTAATACTGGAAAAATCGGTGCTTGATTATAATTCTTTGAGCGAAGTTGGCGAGGACGTAGACCATGGGCGGTCTGACCGGCGCATCACTGCCGGTCTGACCGCAGGTGGCCGGAGGTCTAACCGGCCTTGTATGGCCGGTCTGACCAGACAGGAGGAGTGGTCTGACCAGCATTGCTTGGCCGGTCAGACCGGGTACACAAAAAGTGCTGGGGGCATAATTCATCTGATATAGAGGCCGAATTAATTTTAAATTCGGACGTTTGTGCCCTGGAAGTGGCAGAAGATTGGAGAATTCCTTTGGTTCAATATTTGAAAGATCCTAGTCTTAAGGTTGATCAAAAAATTCGGCGGCAAGCATTCAAATATACCTTGCTTGATGAAGATTTATTTCACCGAAATATAGATGGGGTTCTATTAAAGTGCCTAGATAATGATCAATCTGAAGTTGTTATGGGAGAGGTGCATGAAGGTATTTGTGGAACTGATCAATCGGCCCATAAAATGAATTGGTTGCTTAGGAGAGCGGGGTTCTATTGGCTGAAGATGGTTGATGATTGTTTCAAATATTATAGAGGATGCGAAGCTTGTCAACGGTTCGACAATCTTCAATTGGCACCAGCCGCAGTGTTGAATCCTATTATTAAACCATGGCCATTTCAAGGTTGGGCTTTGGATTTCATTGGTCAAATTTATCCTTCATCATCAAGGGGGCATCGGTTTGTGCTACTTGCGACGGATTACTTCACCAAGTGGGCCGAAGCCGTGCCGCTCAAGAATATGACTCATACAGAGGTAATTGACTTTATTTTGAAGCATATTATACATAGATTCGATATTCCTCAAACATTGACTACGGACCAAGGAGCTTCCTTCATGTCCAGAGAGGTGAAAATCTTTGCCGAATCTTATGGTATCAACTTGTTGAGTTCTTTTCCTTACTACACTCAGGCTAATGGACAAGCCGAGTCAAGTAATAAAACTTTGTTAAAACTAGTCAATAACAAGATTGAAGAACATCCAAGGAGGTGGCATGAGGTGCTTTCTGAAGCATTATGGACGCATAGGATATCTAAACGTGGTGCTACCAAAGTAACCCCTTTTGAGTTGGTCTATGGACAAGAAGCCGTTTTACCGGTTGAGGTGAATCTTGGCTCTCTTTGATATATAAAGCAAGATGATTTGTCAGTTGAAGACTACAGGACCTTGATGGGAGAAAGTCGTGATGAGGTGATCAACAAGCGTTTGAAGGCTTTGGAAGAAATAGAGAAAGAGAAGAAGAGAGTGGCTTAGGCATACAACAAAAGGGTGAAGGCAAAGACGTTCCAAGTGGGAGATTTGGTTCTCGATCTAAAGAATTCGGAAAGTGGTCACCAAGTGGGTAGGGCCTTATCGAATATGCGGAATCGTTCTAGGGAATGTGTACTTTTTGGAGACACTTCAAGGAGAGCGTTTTCAGCGAACTATCAACGGGAAATACCTGAAGAAATACTTCCCAAGTGTTTGGCAAGATGCTTAGCATGTACTATGGCCGGTAATATGGATTATCGCCCTGAGACAAACATGTTCTATGCTTTTAGATTCACGATGTTCATCATAAAAGGTAGGAGGGCATGTGTTTACACCCAAATTTGGCACATAGGATCGAAATTAATTAGAATTGCCAAAATTTGGATGTCCATCGGGTTTCCTCTGGATGGCCGATCTGACCACCGTGTATGGGCCGGTCAGACCGCAGCCTATATCCTGGTCAGACCGCCGGAATGTGGCCGGTCTAATCGACAGAGTCCGAGACCGAGTCTGTTTTCATCGGTACTCGGGTCTCCTTGCCCCGTAAGGTATGTTTCGGGTTTCCTAAGGTTTCTACCCGAGTTGGACATGGAGGAAGACCTGTAGGAGGCAATTCCAACCCCTTTTTAAGGGCCAAGGCCAGTTTAATTGAGGACACAAAATCTAGTCTCAAGTTTTTAGCCAATTGAATCGTTATTTTATTTTTTTCATATTAATTCCAAGTATTTCGTCTATCTTTGTCGATTTGCACTATAAATCATCCGCCGCCGCTACGAGAGTGTGACATCTCTTTGTAGGTTTGTCCTGAAAACCTTCCGTTTGCCCATGGGTAGTTATTCATCGTTCTACTTAAATCAGCTCCACTAGCCGGTTTAATCTACAAAACCCATCTTGGCTTAGTTTTTTTTCTAGATTGAAGTGGTTGGCGACTCCATATCACCGCAAGGCGTTTAGGTGTCCCGATCGTGATTGTCTTCTTTCCAAAAAAAGTTGCCAACACTCTCCTCCCACCGCCGTCGCCGGAGCAAGAGAGAGAGCTGAGAGAGGGAGAGAGAGAGGGAGAGGGGAGGAGTCAGAATAAGTGTGTCACATCTGTGTGAGTGGATTATATACACACACGTCCATCTTTAGTCCCAATTACAAAAAAATCATTTTTAGTCCCGGTTGGTAATACGAACCAGGACTAAAAATGATTTTTAGTTTCGGTTGGTGTTACCAACAGGGACTAAAGATTTTCGACGGCCTAACAAATTCTGACAAGAAATAAACCAAGATGAAAAATGATCTTAGGTGAACCTAGTATGGCTCTCCTTCGAGCCCTCCCACCTCCCACGTTCGCCTCCGCCGCTGCTACCTACTCATCGTCTACCGCTGGTCTATCCGCCGCCCTTCAGCTCTGATGATGTGGCACTCCTCCAGTGATCTCTCGGCCTCGAGAGTTCAACCATGGGATCATCTTTAGATCTGGCCGATCGCCTGGATTTTGACGTTGGACTAGAGTTCCAAGACTCGGTTCACCGTCTTTTCAAGTCTCCGGTACACCACCCTTTCCCTAACCCTGATGGTTCTTTTCTTCTCCTGGTCACCTTCTGCCGTCATCTTTTCCGTTTAAATGAGGATTCAGTTGTTCTTGCCCTCCAATCTTGTCTGGGAGGTCGGGCATTGGATTTCCACGTCAAATTCTTGAGCAACAATCATTTCCGCTTTTCTGTATTCTCAAAAGCGGTTGGGTTTCATATCTATCAGCTCTGCAGAGTTATTACTTCATCTTTCGATTGTTATTTTCGTCTCTGGAGCAATGGTATCCCTCACCGAGAGAAGGAAAACGTGCCCGGGAATTGGAACAAAGTAGAAAGAATGGACTAAGGTTATTTCAAAGAAAGCAAAGCATGCAGCTTCCACAATCAAATCACAGAAAAGAGTTCGCTTTGCAAAAAAATCTTGTCCTTCCTTCTCCCACACGGGTATCTGCCCATAATCAATCTTCCTCGCCTCAATTGATTCTTTTTGGTGCCGTCGCTACACCCCTTTCCCCCATAACTTCCTTTAAGTTTGGCAAATCCAATTCCCTACCCAAAGGTGATGTTTCGCAAGATCAAACCCCTCATAAGCAAAATTGTCTTGATCACGTAATCAATAGGAGAGGCCTTCCAGTGTCTTTTCCCCATGTTCTTCAGGCTTAATAGGCTTCAACCATTCCATTTTGAAATCTCCTAAATCCTAGGCCTTGTTTCCACTGCGGAAGTTGTAGGATCGAACTCCCAAACTAAGCCAACCAGGGGGGTGAATGGTTGGTACACCCAAAAACAAATCTCAGCGGAAATCAGACTTACCCTTACAACTCGATGGCGTGCGGTCTGACCGCCTGAACCTGCCGGTCTGACCACTGTGAAGGGTTACGCGGAGGCTACGCTAGCCGAAAACAAAACTTTTTACCACGCAAACCAGGAACACTTGCAAGTAAGGGCCGATAGATCATTACCGATTGGAGTATGCAGCGTAATTAGCCAATCAGGGCTATCCGATCTGGTACTATGCTGGCCGATGACAGCCGATTCCCGGGGACAGCCAATTCACCAATCAGCCGATTCGTCGATGTAGCCGATTCGCCGAGTCGTCTGACCGCGTTCTCGCGCCTCGCTCCGATGCGCTCGACCGCGGCCGATTCCTCCACACCGATCAACGGCGCGCAACGTAGCGGCGCCTCTACCGGTATCCACACGTCGGGAACGAACGCCAAACACCGTGTGCTAGCACGCGATGCAAGGCTAGGGTTTGGCTCGAAAGTGGGGAGGGTTTCCGTGGAGATTGATCTCGGCGACTTCTGTTGCGGATTCGGTTCAATGCGATGTAGCAACTCTCCACCCCTCGCCCCTTTATATAGAGTTGGCCGACTGGGACTAGTGGCCGATCAGGACTCTATTTTTAATCGGATCTCATCCGAATCTCATAGAGTTGGCTGCCCATACGTCGTAAGACCATAGGACTCTATCCGATCGGCTCCCTATCCGATCGAGCCGTATCCGAGTCCAACTCAAATGCCTGTTCTTATCCCCTTAAGCGTGCAACCCTGTAGGTTCACGTATACTCGGTGTCGGCTATAGTCTAACTTAGTCGACTGTCGGCTCGAGTCCAACTCAGCCGACCTGTCAATAGCGACGCCTAGCAGCACATATTGATACCATAGCATACAAGAATATAACATCGGCTCTGAACCTGTAATGTGCACACAAATCCCTTTGCCTCACGATACCAATTAAGCTGTAGGCAAGATGTGTGCCATCCCTTGTGTTTACAAAGTGCAGCAACAGCACTCCTCATAAAATTTCGAGCAAACCTCGAAACCATAGATTTATCTCAACTCTAAACTCTCTAAAATTTGATACAAAGAGGCCACGCCTCCCCTCACTATTTATACACAAGACACGCAGCCAAAAGCCATCTCAACCAAACATGTTACAATAGGAGAAATAGGATTTTCAAAATCAGCTTTAAAAACTCTCCCATAACGAGAAATGTTCAACACAGAACCACCACAAAAATCAAATATTTTACTTCCAGTTTTCTTGAAATGAACTTCAAAATTTTCATCAACAATTTGAGAAACTGAAAGTAAATTGTACTTTAAATCCTCGACTAAGGCTACCACTTTCAATTCAAATTTGTCACTTACCTTGATAGATCCGATAGCGAGAACGACACTTGTAGAAGCTGAAGGGTTACGCGGAAGCTACGCTAGCCGAAAACAAAAATTTCTACCGCGCAAACCAGGAACACTTGCAAGTAAGGGCCGATAGATCGTTACCGATTAGAGTAGAGTGCAGCGGAATAGCCAATCGGGGCAATCCGATCCGGAACAGTGTAGCCTATTCCGGAGACAGCCGATTCGCCAATCGGCCGATTCGAGTCATCCGGCCGCGTTCTCACGCCTCGTTCCGATGCGCCCGACCGCAGCCGATCAAGAGCGCGCAACGTAGCGCGCTCTACCGGTATCCACACGTCCGGGGACGAACGCCGTACACCCGTGTGCTAGCACGCGATGCAAGGCTAGGGTTTGGCTCGAAAGTGGGGACGGTTTCCGTGGAGATTGATCTCGGCGACTTCGTTGCACGCGATGCAATTGACGTCCCACAGCTCTCCACCCCTCCCTCCTTTATATAGAGTTGGCCGCGGGACTAGTGGCCGATTAGGACTCTATTTTGAATCGGATCTCATCCGTATCTCATAGAGTTGGCCGCCCCACACGTCGTAAGCCCATAGGACTCTATCCGATCGGATCCCTATCGATCGAGCCGTATCCGAGTCCAACTCGAATATCTATTCTATCCCCTTAAGCGTGCGACCCGTAGGTTCAGGTATACTCGGTTTCGGCTATAGTCTAACTTAGCCGATCGTCGGCTCGAGTCCAACTCAGCCGACTGTCACAGCGGCGCCTAGCAAGCACATATTGACACCATAGTATACAAGAATATAATATCAGCTCGAACTTGTAATGTGTACACAAATCCCTTTGCCTCACGATACCGTTAAGCTATAGGCAAGATGTGTGCCATCCCTTCAATAGCTTAACCATTCACTCGAACCGTATTGGATTATCGTGCGTTGATTGACTCCTCAATCAACTTAGCATGGCCATGCATTTCCATAATCCATTACCTCGAGGGCCCGAGATATCTCTCCAAAGGAGGGGCAAATTCCATCTTGATCACTCACATCCCACTCCATGTTTCATAGCAAACCCGAAAACTACCTTTATAACTATCCGATTACGGAATAGCGTTTGGTAGTCCCAAAGTAGGCTACTACACATGTTGGAATCCATGGTGATCTCAGGTCTAAGGACTTTGTACCAACACTACCTCGAGACCAACTAATGACACATTAATTCTGTAGTGTCTCATGGTGGGTCTATCCAACAATGTGTTCTCTAACACATATGTCCATGTTTATTGATTTGGTATCTCCATACCCATGATCTATGAGACATGATCATCAATCAATAAACATGCCGATCTTAGAATCATATTTGTTCCAACAATATGACATATGATCGAGGATCGTTTAGAAATAGATTCATACATATCGAGTCTCATAAATAAGTCACGTACTTATTGATCAATACAAGATGTCTATTTCATGGAACCGAATAACACTTTATTCATTTATACATAAACATTGACGTGATATCCAACATCTCCATGTTGCCTCTAGTGCATATCACTAACAATCTCCCACTTGCACTAGAGTCAATCATGTAAGTATCTAATACCCATTGCTCTTGTGTGCGCCTCATGCTTCGGGCCGAGGGAGAGGTTTTGTCGGCGGATCGGCTATGTTGAGATCCGTGTGCACTTTGCATATCTTGACATCACCTCGTCCACAATCTCGCGGATGAGATGATATCGCCGAAGTATGTGTTTGGACTTCGATGTGACCTCGGCTCCTTGGCTTGCGCAATGGCTCCACTATTGTCACAATAGAGAGACATTGGACCCGTCGTACTAGTCATCACACCAAGCTCGAAACGAATTTCTTGATCCAACAGCCTCCTTTGCGGCTTCCGAAGCAGCAATGTACTCGGCCTCCGTTGTAGAATCAGCAACGTATCCGCTTGGAACTCTTCCAGTGATCGCGCCTCCGTTCGGCAGAACACGAACCCGATTGCGATCTATAATCATCCTTGTCCGTTTGGAAGCTAGCATCGGTGTAACCACTTACAACGAGCTCTTCTTCACCTCCATAGACTAGGAACATATCCTTAGTTCTTCTCAAGTACTTAAGGATATTCTTTACGGCAGTCTAGTGACCTTCACCTGGATCCGATCGTATCTCGCTCGTAGCACTCAAAGCGTACGAGACATGCGGCGTGTACAAAGCATGGCATACATGATGGATCCAATTGCCGAAGCATATGGAACCATAACCATCTTATTCCGCTCATCATGTGTCCGAGGACACCGATTCTTGCTAAGATTGATGCCATGTGACATAGGCAAGAAACCTTTCTTGGAATCATGCATGTTGAACCTTTTCAACACCTTGTCAATGTATGTACTTTGGCTTAATCCAATTAGCCTCTTGGATCTATCTCTATAGATCCGAATGCCCAATATATATGTCTTGCCTCCCCTAAGTCTTTCATGGAAAAACTATTTTTCAATGAAGACTTGACGGATTCAAGCATAGGGATATCATTTTCAATCAGTAATATGTCATCCACATATAAGATTAGAAATACAATTGCGCTCCCACCGACCTTTTTGTAAACACAGCCTCTTCTTCATTTTTGATGAAACCAAACCCTTTGATTACTTCATCAAAACGAATATTCCAACTCCGAGATGCTTGCTTCAATCCATAAATGGATTTCGTAGCTTGCATATCTTTCCAAGCGATTTTAGATCGACAAAACCCCGAGGTTGTATCATGTATACATCCTCGCTTAGGTTTCCATTCGGAAAGCCGTTTTGACATCCATCTCGCCATATCTCATAATCGAAATATGCAGCAATCGCTAGCATAATCCGAATAGATTTAAGCATTGCGACGGGCGAGAAGGTTTCATCATAATCAACTCCTTGAATCTGTTTAAAACCTTTCGCCACCAATCGCGCCTTATAGATGTGAACATTTCCATCCATATCGGCCTTTTCTTAAAAACCCATTTACACTCAATGGTTTTGACACCATCAGTGGATCAACCAAGTTCCAAACTTGATTGTCGTACATGGATTCTATTTCGGATTTCATGGCTCCAAGCCACTTGTTGGAATCGGGTCCCACCATCGCTTCCTCATAGGTCTTAGGTTCATCGTTGTCCAACAACAATATATCACGTTGTTCCGCACTGTGTACTGTCGGGTGCACGACGTGATCTTTCGGACCTCCGTGGGTGGTGTATCTACAACCGGTGGCGCAACACTTTGCACCTCGTTGTGGTTCGTGGTCGTGAAACATTTTCCGGTGTTTCTTGAACTTCTTCAAGATGCACCTGCTCCCACTAACCCTTCTTGAAAGAAACTCTTTCTCTAAGAAGACACCATGTCGGGCGACAAACACTTTGCCTTGTTCCCGATTATAAAAGTAATATCCCTTAGTTTCCTTAGGATATCCCACAAAGAAGCACTTGTCGATTTGGGTGTGAGCTTGTCGGACGTAACGTTTTACATAAGCTTCGCATCCCCATATTTTGAGAAAAGACAAACTAGGGGTTGCCCCTGTCCATATCTCATATGGTGTCTTTTCAACCGACTTAGATGGAACTCTATTTAGTGTGAGCGCAGTGTTTCAAGAGCATATCCCCGGAAAGATAACGGAAGATCACTTTGGCTCATCATCGACCGCACCATGTCCAACAAGGTGCGATTTCTCCGTTCGGACACTCCGTTCCATTGTGGAGTTCTGGCGGAGTTAACGTGGAACAATTCCACAATCTTTCGATGATTACCAAACTCTTGGCTCAAGTATTCCCTCCACGATCGATCGTAGAAACTTGATTGTTTTCCCTAAATGATTCGTACTTCATTCGGAATTCTTTGAACTTTTCAAAGGATTCGGACTTATGCCTCATCAAGTAGATATAACCATATCTACTAAAGTCATCGGTAAAGGTAATGAGATGATATCGCCGAAGTATGTGTTTGGACTTCGATGTGACCTCGGCTCCTTGGCTTGCGCAATGGCTCCACTATTGTCACAATAGAGAGACATTGGACCGCCGCACTAGTCATCACACCAAGCTCGAAACGAATTTCTTGATCCAAACGCCTCCTTTGCAGCTTACAAGAAGCAATGTACTCGGCCTCCGTTGTAGAATTAGCAACGGTATCCCGCTTGGAACTCTTCCAGTCACTCGCGCCTCCATTCGGGCAGAACACGAACCCGCATTGCGATCTATAATCATCCTTGTCTGTTTGGAAGCTAGCATCGGTGTAACCACTTACAACGAGCTCTTCTTCACCTCCATAGACTAGGAACATATCCTTAGTTCTTCTCAAGTACTTAAGGATATTCTTTACGGCGATCCAGTGACCTTCACACGGATCGGCGGTATCTGCTCGTAGCACTCAAAGCGTACGAGACATGCGGCGTGTACAAAGCATGGCATACATGATGGATCCAATTGCCGAAGCATATGGAACCATACCTATCTTATTCCGCTCATCATGTGTCTGAGGACACTTATTCTTGCTAAGATTAATGCCATGTGACATGGGCAAGAAACCTTTCCGGAATCATGCATGTTGAACCTTTTCAACACCTTGTCAATGTATGTACTTTGGCTTAATCCAATTAGCCTCTTGGATCTATCTCTATAGATCCGAATGCTAATATGTATGCTTGCCTCCCTAAGTCTTTCATGGAAAAACTATTTTTCAAGAAGACTTGACGGATTCTAGCATAGGGATATCATTTCCAATCAACAATATGTCATCCACATATAAGATTAGAAATACAATTGCGCTCCCACTGACCTTTTTGTAAACATAGGCCTCTTCTTTGTTTTTGATGAAACCAAACCCTTTGATTACTTCATCAAAACGAATATTCCAACTCCGAGATGCTTGCTTCAATCCATAAATGGATTTCTGTAGCTTGCATATCTTTCCAGGCGATTCTGGATCGACAAAACCCTGAGGTTGTATCATGTATACATCCTCGCTTAGGTTTCCATTTAGGAAAGCCGTTTTGACATCCATCTGCCATATCTCATAATCAAAATATGCAGCAATCGCTAGGATAATCCGAATAGATTTAAGCATTGCGACGGGCGAGAAGGTTTCATCATAATCAACTCCTTGAATCTGTTTAAAACCTTTCGCCACCAATCGCGCCTTATAGATGTGAACATTTCCATCCATATCGGCCTTTTCTTAAAAACCCATTTACACTCAATGGTTTTGACACCATCAGTGGATCAACCAAGTTCCAAACTTGATTGTCGTACATGGATTCTATTTCGGATTTCATGGCTCCAAGCCACTTGTTGGAATCGGGTCCCACCATCGCTTCCTCATAGGTCTTAGGTTCATCGTTGTCCAACAACAATATATCACGTTGTTCCGCACTTGTGTACTGTCGGTGCACGACGTGATCTTTCACCTCCGTGGGCTGGTGTATCTACAACCGGTGACGCAACACTTTGCTCCTCCTGTTGTGGTTACGTGGTCGCCGAAACATTTTCGGTGTTTCTTGAACTTCTTCAAGATGCACCCTGCTCCCACTAACCCTTCTTGAAAGAAACTCTTTCTCCAAGAAGACACCCTGTTCCCGATTATAAAAGTAATATCCCTTAGTTTCCTTAGGATAGCCCACAAAGAAGCACTTGTCGATTTGGGTGTGAGCTTGTCGACGTAAACGTTTTACATAAGCTTCGCATCCCCAAATTTTGAGAAAAGACAAACTAGGGGTTGCCCTGTCCATATCTCATATGGTATCTTTTCAACTGACTTAGATGGAACTCTATTTAGTGTGAGCGCAATTGTTTCAAGAGCATATCCCGAAGGATAACGGAAGATCACTTTGGCTCATCATCGACCGCACCATGTCCAACAAGGTGCGATTTCTCCGTTCGGACACTCCGTTCCATTGTGGAGTTCTGGCGGAGTCAAGCGTGGAACAATTCCACAATCTTTCGAGATGATTACCAAACTCTTGGCTCAAGTATTCCCCTCCACGATCGATCGTAGAAACTTGATTGTTTTTCCAAAATGATTCGTACTTCATTCGGAATTCTTTGAACTTTTCAAAGGATTCGGACTTATGCCTCATTAAGTAGATATAACCATATCTACTAAAGTCATCGGTAAAGGTAATGAAGTGCGATAACCACCTCGGCCGTTGAGCTCATTGGTCCACATACATCGGTATGTACGAGTGCCAATAAGTCACTTGCTCTCTCACTATGTCCCGTGAAAGGTGCCTTTGTCATCTTACCAAGTAAACAAGACTCACATGTCTCAAATGATTCAAAATCAAAAGAGTGAAGCAATCCATCCTTCGGAGCTTCTCCATGCGTTTCTTATTTATATGGCCTAAGCGACAATGCCGGATAAACGTGGGGTTTATATCATTAGAGAGTTGTCTTTACGTATTAATGTTATAGATGGGAGACGCTTCAAGATTCAAAATGTATAATCCATTCACCAATGGAGCATGAAAATAGAACATATCTCTAAGATATATTGAACAACCATTGTCCATTGATCTAAAATCATATCCTTCCGCTTGCAAACATGAAGCGGAAATAACGTTTTGACATAGTGTTGGAACACAATAACAATTATTCAATTCCAAAACTAATCCCGAAGGTAGATGAAGTGGTACCGTGCCGACAAGAAGCGTAGCAACGCTTGCTCCATTGCCGACGCGCAGGTTCACCTCGCCCCTTCTCAAGCCTCTACTTCTTCTCATTCCCCGCAACGATTTGCAAATATGAGCTACCGATCCGGTATCAAATACCCAAGAGTCGATGAGGTGAAGTAGGAAGATTAATGTCTATAACATTAAAACCTGAAGCGAAGTCGTACTTTGCTTCTTTTGAGATCCTCCATGTACTTTTTGCGTTCCTCTTCCATGGCTTGTCTCCTTGCAATAGAAGCAAACGGCATCGATGCCGCCGACCCTTCTTGCCCTTCTTTGCATTGGAGGCACTCGCGATCTCATCGGGAGTTAACTTCCTCTTGGTGCAAAGTTTTTTGACATGCGGTTTGCGCTTAGCCTTCTGCATCATCATCACCTGATGACCATTCTTCTGGATACTCTCCTCAGCTGTCTTTAGCATCCCATGCAATTCAGCCAAGGTTCTATCCACCACCTCATCTCCTCCCATGATTTTTAATCTGCATAATCTCATCCATCAAGCTCAAAATCTTGAATGTCTTACAACCCCAATCTCCCATGAGGATTTTGATCAAGTGGTGAAGCACATGTCGAATGACAAAGCCCCGAGCCCTGATGGATTCAATGGGCTATTCCTGAAAAAATGTTGGTAGTTTATCAAGGGGGATTTCTACAAGCTCTGCGATGATTTCTTCTCATGCCAAATCAATCTGCAATCTATAAACACCTCCTACATCACACTAGTACCAAAAAAGGAAAGCCCTGAGACTGTCAATGACTTTCGCCCTATCTCCCTAATGAACATTTCACTCAAGGTGATAACCAAAATTTTGGCAAATAGGCTGCAAACAGTGACACTACAAATTATACACCAAAACCAGTATGGATTCATCCGATCCCGCACAATACAGGACTGTCTAGCCTGGAGTTACGAGTACATACACCAGTGCCACCAATCCAAGCAAGAGATAATCCAATTCAAACTAAATTTCGAAAAAGAGGCTTTTGACACGGTCGAGCACTCCATTATCATGAAAATTATGCAGCATATGGGCTTTCCTGAAGAATGGAGGGCTTGGATCAATTGCATCCTCTCTTCAGGATCTACTGCTATACTTCTAAATGGAGTCCTAGGAAAGTTTTTCAACTGTAAAAGAGGAGTGAGGCAAGGTGATCCCTTATCTTCCCTTCTTTTCGTTCTTGCAGCAGAACTTCTCCAAATCCTGATCAATCAAGCTACTTCAATGAATCTGCTGTGAGCCCCCATTCCTCAACCCTCCGAGGATTTCCCCATCATCCAATATGCGGATGATACGCTTCTCCTCATGCAGGCAGATGCCGGACAGCTCTTCTTTCTCAAGAGCCTATTAAATAGTTTCTCAGAGGCTACAGGACTGAAAGTGAACTATCAGAAATCCCACATGTACTCGATCAATGTCTCCCAGGACAAAATGATAAACCTCGCTGGCATAATTGGTTGCGACATTTGCACAATCCCTTTCACATATCCTGGACTCCCCATGGGAACAACAAAGCCCCACATTGAAGATTTCACCCCTATGATTGACAGAGAAGAGAGACGTCTATCACCTTGCTCAACATGGCTTTCTTACTCTGGGCGCCTTGAAATGATCAACACAGCTATCACCCCCATCACCATCTATGCCATGTGCACTCTAAAACTACTAAAAGGAGTGATTGATAATGTGGATTGAGCACGCAAATAGTGTCTTTGGCGAGGGAATAGTAGCCAAAAGAGAGGTGGAAACCTGGCTGCCTAGGATACAGTGATGATGCCCAAAAGCAAGGGCGGATTAGGAATGACAAATTTTTGCTTGCAGAATGATGCCCTCCTCCTAAAACAACACTCCAAATTCTACAACAGAGCTGATGTACCATGGACCTAGCTATTCTGGAGCAAGTATTATCAGAACAAAGTACCACATGTAGCAATTGAAACAGGATCCTTTTGGTGGAAGGATGTCCTCCGCCTTCACACCATCTTTCGAGCAATAGCCAGCTGCAAAGTTGGGGAAGGTAATTCAGTTCGCTTTTGGCATGATAAATGGGATGGCTCTGCCCTTGCCCAGGACTACCCAAGACTAGCCACTTTTGCTATATAATCGAAAGCCTCAGTAAAGAAGTCATGCAAGAGAGAACGCGGATGACATTTATTTCCTCCCCCATCTCAACAGGCACATGAGGAGTTCCAGTCCCTCCAAGAACGCCTATAGAATCTTCCATATGACGATGATAACCCTGATCATTGGGTACCTATCTAGAGCAGTAAATACACAACAATGCGTTTCTACACTCACGTCTTCAGTCCTGTAGAAGCCCACCCAAACTATAAAGCTATTTGGAAATCAAAGTGCACACCCAGAATTAAATTCTTTGCTTGGCTCGTCCTGGTTGATCGCCTGAACACCAAATCCATGCTCCATCGGTGACACCTTAATATCCAAGATCCAGCCACTTGCATCATGTGTACCGTTGGCGCAGAGGAAACTGCACAACATCTTTTCTTTGACTGCCCATTTGCGAAGATTTGTTGGGCAATGCTAAGTTTCCATTGGGATGACTCCCTTCCTCTCCCTGATAGGATCCTGCAAGCTGACACCTCCCAGAATCTACCTTTCTTCACTGAGACAGCCTTGGTTGTAGCATGGAAACTTTGGAAGATCCGAAATGACAAAGTATTTCGACGACGCAGCCCTAGTCACTCAATTTGGTTTTCGAACTTCAAGAACCAGTGCCTGCTCCTTAGTGCCCGTTTCAACGCAGATCTTAGAGGCTCCTTTTGTGTATGGCTTTATGCTTTTAGTTAAGCTGTATCCCCTCCCCTGCCCCCCTACATTTCTTCTCTTTTCTGTGGGCTTTGCCCCTGGCCCTTGTAAGTAACCCTCTTTTCTTGTAATTAATTTCATTCTTCTGCTGTGGGGATCTCCCTCACAGTTCTTTTGGTCAAAAAATGATCTTTAGTCCTGGTTGATAACACCAACCGAGACTAAAGATCATAAAGTCCCATTGCACTTTTTAACCAGGACTAAAAAATTTTTAGTCTCGGTTTCTATTAAAACCAAGACTATTATGAATTTTGGCAGATGGATCAAAGACCACTTTTCAGTAGTGGGCCCTAGTAAGAGATGAGTGGTCAGTAATGACTCCACTCACCTTTGCCAGGTGGAGACCCGTCAGAGGTGACAGTCACGTCTAACAGGTCACAACAAGGTGAGGCTGACCACGAGACTAGACCTAGGTGCAACCCCTTAGAGGTGACTCACCTATGACGGGTGGCAATTTGAAGGCTCGTCAGAGGTGACTCCATCTCTGACGAATCTGCGGTAGCACCTATTAAATGTGACTCATCTATGATGGCTTGGTACCCCATGGCCGTCATAGGTGGTGTAATCTATGACGGGGTTTATTTTTCACCCGTCATTGGTGAGTTGTTTGCGAAAGAAAAAATTGGCTAGCCTTAGGAATTACTAGCCATGTCCTCTAAAAAACAGATGCAACACATATATTCCCAAGCCTGGTTTTTCCCCATACATCACAAAGTAGCAATGTACATATGCATTTCAAATGCACATATTCCCAATGCATAAGCCTTCCTCATATTTATTTTGAGCCCGTGAAGTCGCAAACTTACCCAAGTTTCTCAATTGATGTCAATGCCTTGTTGAAGAAGAATGACGACCAGTCATTTAAAAAAGGGAGAAAATAATTGAATGATAATGATTAGATGTACGACATAATCATGAATTTTGATGATACATTGTTCAAAATTTTGGTTATAATTTAGTAAACTACCGAATTCGTGCGAGTTCATTCTAGTTAGTTTAAGGTCTTCCATCGAAACAAACTTACTAATTTTCGATGTGTAACTAGATGAAACTTTAATATCATTCAAGCATATCAACATATCCGTCGTCTCATCCCTTGATAGTGTAGTAGGTTGAAGGAAGGTAAACACTTTCGGATTCTGGTGTTATGGGCTATAGTTCAGCACAAATACCCATATCTTCCAAATCTCATTGTGTGTTGAGCCCATCCTTTGTATTACCTAGGTTAAGAAGTGTGGGGGTGTCACCCCGAGATAGCACTTGGACCAGAGTTGAAGTCAAGCTGAAGTTAGATTGCGAGTCCTCGGGACGTGGTTGGGAGCGACCTCCTTCGGGGTCGGCCGTCCCGACCTCCCCGGTACGACCTCGGCACTCGTTTCTCAACCTCGACTCCTCAACCCGACCTCCGGCCTCCTCGGGACAAGACTTGGTTTGCAAGGATAGCTGAAGGAGGCATGGAGGGGACAACCCGGCAAGGAATGACATCACCCGATAGCACAGTACAGGTGGTACCTACGGAGGATGGATCCCAAGGCAAGATAAGGCACAAGACACTCATGGCGCGCAAGACCCGGAGAGCATCCCATATTCTTTTCAGTTGTTATTTGTACTTGTTTTTAAGATCTTTAGTCTTAGCTTTCTTGGCCCCCAAGTCCCTTGTAACTGCCCCCTTGGACTATAAAAGGGAGGGCAGGACGTGCCAAGAGGATCATGTTCATCAGTAGACCAATCTCTCATAGTTCGTTCTCTGCTAGCTTGCTCTAAGCCCCAAGAACTCACACTTGTAATCTGAGATGCCCGTGGGGCTAGTGCCTTGTGATGAGCGATTGACAACATGGTGTGCGTGTGACGTGTCTCTTGGCAGATTGTGGCTGCAGGTGACAGGTGGAGACAAGGTACATGCGACGACGAGTGAAGAACGAAGATAGGATGCCGTGCCGAAGAACCGCGGGGGCGGAGAAGGGCAGATCGAGGCTTGCGCTCGAGGGACAGGCAATCGTGCGGTGTACGTCTACTGTACCTGGCTACACGGCGGGAGGATGTCGAGGGAGGTTTCCGGATTACGACACAAAATCCGGGGTTCGCTGGTTGAGCCACAAAGCCATACATCGTACCGGGACGCTCGTGCGGCGGGCGTTGGCCGAAGATGGAAATTCCGGCGATCGCGATACGATTTCGGATGGTTGTGCGGCGACATCGCGAAGATCACGTCGTGGAGATGGAGGGATCGCGGACATCGCGGAATTTGCCATGGAGGACGTAATTGGAATTTACGCCCCTACGTTAGATTTATTTAGTGTAGGGGTTATGTGTAAATAGGTCGTGCCACCCTAAGGATATAAATATGTGGCACCTAGGGTTGAGAGGTCTTGGACCTTTTGCTACGATCGGCGGCTACTATTCATGGGCGTGGACAGTCCGGTGCTATAGTATACGGGCTCTTGCTCTCTCGCCTTTTGTCTAGCCTAGGGTTTTAATTCGTAACGAGAGGTTTTTTGTTGATCTCTCCAATTAAGAGAGGGAGGACGATTGGGCGGAGGCTAGATTCACTCTGTAAGAACAATTATTGATTTTAATCCTTCGTACGTGTGAATCTTATTTTGTGTTCTCTGTCTCGTTTTATTTTGGCCGCCACCGCTTTTTTTTGCCCGATTGGATGCGACAAGGATCGGGCTTGGCCGCCGTTCGCGCCGTCGCGTCACACAGTGTCGAGCCCCGCCACCGTCGGTCCGCAGGAATACGTCGCGTGGGAGATCACCGGTGTGTGCCTCCAAGTTGTTTTCCCACGGATGCCACGTGCGCAAGTGATTAATTCTTTTGGATCGATTGCTTTCATGCTGCAGGCACAATCGTTGTTAGATACATTAGGTTACTATTTAATTTATTAGTTGCTTTGGCCAACGGAAGTGATTTTGATCGCATGCAGGATAAGACTTTTTATTAATTACTCATTTTCTTTTGAGCCGTCTGAGAAGACAGCAAAGCAAATTTGTTTAGTCTTCTTACTTGTATCACTTTGATGTTTTATTTCCGTTGTGCCACGTGTGCTTTGGTTGTTCACATCGAGAAATTTTTAAAGGCTCCCATTCACCCCTCCTCCGGTCGCCCGTTTCGGTCCTACAATTCAGAGCCGGTTAAGGTTTTCCATATCTTAATCGGTTACGAAAACCATGGCGACCTCCGAAAAATCTGATACACGCGCTCCGCATTTTGATGGTACTGATTATGACTATTGGCGTCGCGTATGAAAGCTTATTTGAAGGGAAGGGGATGAATCTATGGAGGATCACACAAAACTCTACATATGTGATTCCTGTAGAGGACCCTACGATCCCGCTTGTTGCTCTTCTTGAGGCAAATAACCGGGTTGTTGACATTTTACAAGCTTCTCTTTGTAAACTCGAGTATGATCGTATTTCCAGTGAGGAGCTAGCTTTTCAGATTTGGGATAAGTTAAAGAAATATCATGAAGGCTCCAACGCCGTGAAAACACGAAAATTCGAAATTCATAGAAAAGAATTTGATGTTTTTCTCGGTTGCTCGGTGAATCTATTGAAGATCTTTTTGCAAGATTTCAAGTGATTGTAAACAAAATGAAAGCCCTTAATAAGGATATGCCTTACGATGATCATGCAAGGGCTCTCAGATTGTTGCATTCACTTACTGATGAGTGGGATATGAAGGTAGAGGCGATCGTTGAGTCCGCTGGCTATGAGACTCTTACCATTGATGAGCTTTTCAGTAAGCTCAAGTCAAAAGAGATTGATGTCCTCTCCAAGCGCAAATTGAAAAATCCCACCGGCGCTTCTTCTTCGATGTTCCTATGGCTTTGGTTTCGGGAGTAAGACTAACGCTAACACTAATCCAGTTCCTCCTAGCCTTGCCTTGTCTTCTTTGTGTCATGTTGCGGATGATGAGTTGGAGGCGCTAGATGATGATCAGTTGGTGCTGCTCTCCAACAAATTCAAGCGAGTCTATGAGAACCGACGCAACAGAAGACGCTCAGAAGGATGTTTCAGCTGTGGTGAGCGAGGCCACTTTGCTGCTGATTGCCCGAACAAGAGAACATTTGATCGGGGCAACAACTCCAGCGCCAGGAAGAATCAAAAGAGAAGAAGAAGAAGGGTGAGGCGCATGAAGAAGAATGGCCGAAGTACACGATAAGCAAATTAAAAAGGCTGCACATGTTTTGTTCTCTTCTCTTGGTGAATTTCTTTCAGATGCTTCTTTGAACTCAAGTGATTCAGACTCCCGGGATGAGCTGCCCAAAAAGAAAAGCGACGGACTACGCTTCCTCGCCGACATCAAGGGCGGGATGTGCACCATGGCTGGGATGACGATGAGGCTTCAGATCACAGCGACAACTCTTCGGACAATGAGGTACAAAATTCAGCAGAAGAAGAAATTAAAGAATTGACAAAAATTATTGATAAACAAAATAAAATTTTAGCAAAACTTAAGGCTGAGTATGATAGAGTCGATTCTGAATTAAAAGTCTTAAAAGATACTACTCCTGCTGAAGTAGAATGTGAAGAGTGCTCTGTGCATATGGTTTCACTTTCTGAATTGCAATCTAAACATGCCTCCATTGGTGATAAATTTGAAAATGCTAAGATTGAGTTGGAAAAACTTCACTCTGGTTATGCTTTACTTGGTGCTTGTGTTTCTTGCCCAATTCTGCAATCTGAATTGAATCTTGTTAAATCTCGTATTATTGAGTTGGAGAAACATTCTTGTCCTGTTTTGCCTCCTGTTTGACTTGTACTACTTTTGTTGCTGAAAATAATGATTTGAGGGTAAAGTTTTCTGCTTTGGAAGAAGAAAATAAATATTTGAGAGTGATTCTTGGTTGGTGCTCTATTCGTGAACCTCAGATTGGTATGTCTATTGCTCAAATTAAACGGGAGAGCGTTTTGGACTGGGATACGATTTGAAACATGTTTTTGGTGAAAAAAGTGGACCTCCTATTGATGAAAAGAATCCACCTTTAGCTAAGTATCTTGGACCACCTCCTAGGAAGGAGGGTTCATGTTTCACATCCGAGGGGTTGTTAGTTGAACCATCCGGATCTGTTCCTAAAAAGCAGGTTTGGATGCCTAAACCTAAACACTTCAATGTTGCCCGAACGCTAAGCCATCGCTTCGCCATGTGTTCACGCTGCTATGCCTAAGCCTAACTTTGTTGCTTCGGTTCTAAGACTAAGGCTTCTTTTGCTCCTTCACATAAGCATTACCATTGTGATTTTTGTGATCGTGATGGTCATCTCTATGAGTTTTGCTTCCGTCGGAAGCGTGCTGAGAGACGTGAGCGTACCGCACGTGGTACTCATGATCGTCCTGTTTTGGGTCGTGAGCCTGCTGGTTGGTCTTTTGGTATTCGCTCGCGTACTCGTGCTCGTGCTCCTGCATCACGCCGGAATGACAGGCCACATTTTCCCCCTCGTGGTTCTCATCGTTCTTTCGAGAGTTTTGATTTTGCTAATGCCTCTTTTGAGCAAGTGGCCCATCACCGGTTTTCTACGCATTATCCTAACCCCAGTGTTGAGTCATTAGCTCACTCTCGTATTCGTCATTGGCTGCAGGATGGAGGCGAGGAGAACATATGGATAATGGACTCCGGTTGTTCGCGCCACATGACCGGAGATGACAAATGGTTCTCCAGCCTCACCCCCGCGAGCAGTAAGGAATATATTACATTCGGGGATAATAGTAAGGGTAAGGTTTTGGCGCATGGCTGCATCAAGGTAAGCGATAAATTCATGCTAAAGGATGTCGCGAAGGTACAAAATTTGCATTATAATCGCTTTCGTCTCGCAACTTCTTGAAGATGATTTTGAAGTGCGTTTTAAGAAAGGCAATTCGCGAGTTCTTGATTCTCGCTGGTAACCTTGTTTGCAAGATTTCTCCCTTTGGACGAGTTTTTAAGGTTGATTTTTCTAGATCTTTTGGACAGACTCGTTGTTTGGTTGCTCATGGTTTCCGATATTTGGAAGTGGCACCGTCGCTTGGGCCACTTGAGCTTTGATTTGCTTTGCCGCTTGAGTTCCATGAATTTAATTGCTGGTTTACGAAACTCAAATTTGAGAAGGATTTGGTTTGTGCTCCCTGCAAACATGGAAAAATGGTTTCTGCTTCTCATGCACCGTGACTCAAGTGATGACGAGACGACCAGGGTGAACTGTTACATATGGACATCGTTGGTCCGGCCCGTGTTCGGTCTGCTGGTGGAAAGTGGTATGTGCTTGTCGTTGTGGACGATTTTCTCGATATTCATGGGTGTTCTTTTTGGAATCTAAGGATGAGGCTTTTTCACATGTTCATGATCTTGTTCTCAAGCTGAAAAACGAGTTGTCAAATAATGCCGTTAGAGCAATCAGCTGACAACGGTAAGGAATTCAAGAACTCTCGTATGAAAGGTTTTTGTTCGGAACAAGGTTTAGATCATCAGTTTTCCTCACCTTACGTTCCGCCCCGAACGGTGTTGTTGAGCGTAAAAATCGTACGCTTGTTGAGATGGCTAGGACAATGCTTGATGAACATAAAACTCCTAGATGTTTTTGGGCTGAGGCTATCAACACCGCTTGCTATGTTGCTAATCGCATTTTTCTGAGAGCTTTTCTGGGAAAAAACATCTTATGAGTTGAGATTTGGTCGACCCCCCAAAGTTTCCCACTTTCGAGTCTTTGGTTGCAAGTGTTTTATATTGAAAAAGGGAAATTTGGATAAATTTGAATCGCGTTCTTCTGATGGGTTATTTTTGGGGTATGCCTTGCAAGGGCGAGCGTACCGTGTGCTTAATCTTGATACTAACCGCATCGAGGAGACATGTGAGGTCACCTTCGACGAGACAATGCCTTGTTTTTCTTCTACTTTTGAGTGTGCAGGTGATGGTGAGATCGGGCAGGATATTTTTGAGGATGAGAAAGAGGAAGATGGATGCAATGACGATGACGACGATGATGCCCAGCCTGTAATGCAGGGGGAGCCTGGCGCCCAGTCTGAGCAGGCGCCCTCCACCACTTTGGAGGATGGACCGTCGCCGACACGTACATCTACAGCAGCGCCTGCAGCTTCACCGATTGTTGATCAGGTACCAGCTGCAGTTGAGGGGGAGGCGATTTCAGAACGTACAGCACCACGACACATTCAGAATCATCATCCTGCCAGGAACATAATAGGTAATTTGGATGAGCGCACAACAAGGAACAGAGGTATGAAAAATAAAAATTATTGTGTCTTTACGCATACTGCTTTTGTTGCCTCTTTTGAACCCCGAGATGTTGGACATGCTTTATCTGATTCTAACTGGGTCAATGCCATGCATGAGGAGTTAGAAAATTTTGAACGAAATCAGGTTTGGGTTTTGGTTGATCCTCCTCCTTCTTGTAAACCAATTGGGACTAAATGGGTCTTTAAGAACAAACAAGGGGAAGATGGTCATGTTGTTAGAAATAAAGCTAGGCTGGTTGCTCAGGGTTTTTCTCAAAAAGAGGGTATTGATTATGGTGAAACTTTTGCTCCTGTTGCTCGTTTAGAAGCCATTCGTATTTTGCTTGCATTTGCTGCTTCACGTGGTTATAAGCTTTATCAAATGGACGTGAAAAGTGCTTTTCTGAATGGTTTTATAGAAGAAGAAGTTTATGTCAAACAACCGCCTGGTTTTGAACATCCCAATTTTCCTGATCGTGTTTTTAAGTTGCAAAAGGCTTTATATGGTTTGAAGCAAGCACCTCGTGCTTGGTATGCTAGATTGAAAACTTTTCTGCTTAAAAATGGGTTCAAAATGGGTTCAGTTGATAAAACTCTATTTCTCCTCAGGCAAGGCAATGACACTTTAATAGTTTAGATTTATGTGGATGATATCATTTTTGGTGGTTCCTCTCATGCTCTTGTGAAAAAGTTTGTAGATGTGATGAGCAAAGAATTTGAGATGTCTATGATGGGCGAGCTGAATTTCTTTCTTGGCTTACAAATAAAACAATCTTCAGAAGGTACATTTGTTCATTAGGGAAAGTACACGAAGGATGTTCTGAAGAAGTTTGCGATGGATGATGCAAAGCCAATTTCTACGCCCATGCCGACTAGCGCAGCTTTGGATGCTGATGAGGACGGAGAGCCCGTGGATCAGAAGGAATATCGAAGCATGATTGGGTCGCTGCTGTACTTGACTGCTACGAGGCCAGATATACACTTTGCTGTGTGTATGTGTGCTCGCTTTCAGGCGTCCCCCAGGACTTCTCACCGTCAGGCGGTGAAGCGCATAATGAGGTATCTTCGATTTACTCCCACATTTGGCCTTTGGTACTCTGCTGCTTCGACTCTCAGTTTGTGTGGTTATTCGGATGCTGATTTTGCTGGGTGTCGTTTGGATAGAAAGTCTACATCGGGTACTTGCCAATTTTTGGGTTCGTCACTTGTTTCTTGGTCCTCTAGAAAACAATCTAATGTTGCTCAATCTACTACAGAGGCTGAGTATGTTGCTGCTGCTAGTTGTTGTTCTCAGCTTTTATGGATGATAGCTACCCTTCGTGATTTTGGTTTGTCGTTTTCTCACGTTCCTCTCTTGTGTGACAGCACTAGCGCTATAAGCGTTGCAAAGAATCCTGTGCTTCACTCTAAGACGAAACACATTGAGGTTCGTCATCATTTTCTGAGGGGTCATTTTGAGAAGGGTGATATTGATCTTAAGCATATTGATACTAGTCAGCAACTCGCTGATATTTTGACTAAGCCACTAGATCAAACCACGTTTGCACGTCGTGTGGTGAGTTCGGTGTGTGCTATCCATTCTAGTATCAAGCTTTTTGCTTGCTTCGGTTACATATACCTTATACTTGTTTTGGCTAGTTGGTGATCGAGGTTTTTGGAGAGGTTGTGATGCTTTGCTTGACCATATTTTGTTTTGAAAACAGCACTTTAATACTTCATGATTATGTTGGGCAAGCTTGCTTACTCTTGGTGTAGCACGTTGTTGACTGCTCGACATATATCCTACTTATGGTTCAGTTTTCTGTGCTTCCTTTCAATGGGTCAAAGATCGTTCTTCACTGCAAATGTAGCTTCTTTTGGGCCTATGGAAGAGAAAAGTTACTTCGTGTCGCAAAGACACACATGAACCGGGCACTCTATAGTCCAGGGGCTGTCAAAAGATCCCAGATCAGCAGGGACACCAAAAGAACAATGGGTTCATGATTCAGCATGCAAAATTGGGGTATATAAGAAAAATATATGATGCTGAAAATGGGGTTAAAAATTCAAAAGGACTTGTGCTTTTGGCATGGCAGCCTAAGTTGGTTACTCACAGTTTGCCCAAGTTGCAGATGTCGTGTGTGCCACGGGTTTGTCTTTCATGGCATAGACCTGATTGAAGCGTTTGCAGTGAACCTTGTTTGGAAGTTCTGTTACCCGTCACGTGAGTTTGATATATGTCTTGCTTTTCAGCTTGGTACTGTTTCGAGGTTTGTTTGCTTCACCTGGCTCTCTGGTTTTCAAAAGACTTTTGGTTCCTAAACTTTGATGGTCACTGCATTGTGTTGCTTCTTTTCTGGATGGCTAGTGTCACTGGTTAGCTGTTATAAGTATTTGTTATATGTTTTCGAAGCTTCTACATGTGTCGCCTTCTCATGTATCTCAGAATGGATTCTTGCATTTTTACTTGAGTGCTTTGTCAACAAGGGGGAGAATGAGTGGCACAAATTCAGTTTTGCAGGGGGAGCTTTATTTGTCTTGATCGTGTCGAGCCTAGCCCATGTCTTTGGGGATCAAGATTATTTGTCTTGATCGTGTCGAGCCTAGCCATGTCTTTGGGGATCAAGATTATTTGTCTTGATCGTGTCGAGCCTAGCCCATGTCTTTGGGGATCAAGATTGTCTCTTTTTCTTTCTTCTTTTGTTTTGATTTTATAACTCTATGAATTTGTGAGGTGTGGTGTTGTCAATGCACTCATCAAGGGGGAGATTGAGATGCCCATGGGGCTAGTGCCTTGTGATGAGCGATTGACAACATGGTGTGCGTGTGACGTGTCTCTTGGCAGATCGTGGCTGCAGGTGACAGGTGGAGACAAGGTACATGCGACGACGAGTGAAGAACGATGATAGGATGCCGTGCCGAAGAACCGCGGGGGCGGAGAAGGGCGGATCGAGGCTTGCGCTCGAGGGACAGGCAATCGTGCGGTGTACGTCTACTGCACTGGCTACGGCGGGAGGATGTCGAGGAGGTTTCCGGATTACGCCACAAAATCCGGGGTTCGCTGGTTGAGCCACAAAGCCATACATCGTACGGGACGCTCGTGCGGCGGGCGTTGGCCGAAGATGGAAATTTCGGCGATCGCGATACGATTTCGGATGGTTGTGCGGCGACATCGCGAAGATCACGTCGTGGAGATGGAGGGATCGCGGACATCGCGGAATTTGCCATAGAGGACGTATTGGAATTTACGCCCCTACGTTAGATTTATTTAGCGTAGGGGTTATGTGTAAATAGGTCGTGCCACCCTAAGGATATAAATATGTGGCACCTAGGGTTGAGAGGTGCTGGACCTTTTGCTACAGTAACGGAGGATACTATTCATGGGCGTGAACAGTACCGGTGCTTCAGTATACAGGCTCTTGCTCTCTCGCCTTTTGTCTAGCCTAGGGTTTTAATTCCTAACGAGAGGTTTTTTTGTTGATCTCTCCAATTAAGAGAGGGAGGACGATTGGGCGGAGGCTAGATTCACTCTGAAAGAACAATTATTGATTTTAATCCTTCGTACGTGTGAATCTTATTTTGTGTTCTCTGTCTCGTTTTATTTTGGCCGCCACCGCTTTTGCTGCCCGATTGGATCTGCGACAAGGATCAGGCTTGGCCGCCGTTCGACGCCGTCGCGTCACACAGGTGTCAGGCCCTGCCACCGATCGGTATGCAGGAATGCGTCGCGTGGGAGATCACCGGTGTGTGCCTCCAAATTGTTTTCCCACGGATGCCACGTGCGCAAGTGATTAATTCTTTTGGATCAATTGCTTTCATGCTGCAGGCACAATCGTTGTTAGATACATTAGGTTACTATTTAATTTATTAGTTGCTTTGGCCAACGGAAGTGATTTTGATCTGCATGCAGGATAAGACTTTTTATTAATTACTCATTGTCTTTTGAGCCGTACTGAGCAGACAGCAAAGCAAATTTGTTTAGTCTTCTTACTTGTATCACTTTGATGTTTTATTTCCGTTGTGCCACTGTGTGCTTTGGTTGTTCACATCGAGAAATTTTTTAAAGGCTCCCATTCACCCCACCTCTGGTCGCCCGTTTCGGTCCTACATAATCCCAGTTCATCATCCACCCCAACAAAGAACACTAGACGTAGGCCTATTATCCTTCGGGAGGGCTGAACCAGTATAAATCTCATGTCTCTTGTTTTCTTGGTTCGTCTTAGTGACTCGAGTCGACCATCAGATCCAGAAGAGAGGCGCCTTCCCGACCACTCTCAATTACCTCCTTGGGCACCCCCCTTGGAGGATTGCTGACCCACCCATCGACCGTTGGCGCGCCAGGTAGGGGAGCGTTTCTTCTTCGTTCTTGGTGGCCTGATGGCTGTCATCTTCTCCACCAACTTCACGGCACCGACCGAGGCGACGTTCGTCTTCGGAAGCCTGGTCTTCCGCGCCGACGACTTCAGCCGCCTCACCCTCTCCTAGGTGGCTTCGCGTGAGCTGGAGCGTGCAACCGTGCGACAACGCAAGGTGGGGAGGTTGAGGCACGCGGCTTCGCACTCGGCAGCCTCGACCCCTACGTATCGCCCGACTGCGCAGGCTTGGCGGCCGAAGCCTCCGACTGCCTACTCGGAGGTCTCGAGGGCGAACTCATCTTGGATCCAAGTCAAGCGCCCTGCCGGACGCTGCTCCCCGCGTCTGGCTTCCTCGCCACGGGGGATACCATCATCCACTTCATTCATCGCCAGGCAGACTCCCACACTCCCCAGGGTGGTGAGCACTCGAAAGATTGCCCGCCGAGCGTTTCCTCCTCGCTCGGCGCTAGAAAAATGGCTGTGTGGGCCAGTCTTCATTCCGGGCAACCGCTAGCCAGCGACCTCCATCGTGATGGCGGGTACAGTTTCCGAAGATCATGTCATGGTCTCCCAGGAGTTCGGTGCCCATCGAAACGCCTGCCATCACCGTAATGCGGGACGGGTTGCGCGGCGCGAGAAGTCCCAGCGCCCTCGCATCCAACCCCGGAGCCTGGAGTCTGACTTCACCATGGAGTTCGAGGGGCAACAGGTCTTCTGGACGGCGGCGGCCAACTTGGTGGCCATCGAGCAAGCGCTCAATGGCCTTCCCGACTCTCCGGAGGTGCGAAAGGCAAAGGGCATGACATAGACGGCCGCCGCTCGGCTCAACATCCGGCCCGTCCGAGCACCCGCGGGAGCGCACGAAGTTCAAAGTCTTGGCAGCAATAGAGTGTCGGCCACTCCGCCTCTCCGTGCCCCTCCAAGGGTCGACCCATGAGGGACGGGGGGCCGTCCCGATGGTTCGGGTGGCCGCCCCAGGAATGCCCGTACGGCGGAGTAACAGGACAACTCTTACACTACGGACATGCGTGAGATCATCACGCAAAGACCAATGCACGCAACACCATCGAGCGTCGCATCGCAAACCAAAGGCGCCAGGCGATACGACGACGGGACGATTACGACTGGGCGCATGGTCCTCCTGATGGCGCCGTCGACACCAAGGCCGTACCACCGCACAACGGTTTCTCAGCCTTCACCGCTAGCCTCCGGCATGTGATGTGGCCAAAGGGGTTCCGCCCAGTCAGGATTGATCCCTACGATGGCAAGACCGACCCCACTCTGTGGCTTCAGTTGTACTGCACGACTGTACAGGTGTTGAACGGTGACGCCCACGTGATGGCGAACTACCTCCCTGTCATGCTGGCCCTGACTGCCAGTAATTGGTTGGCAGGGCTCCCCGAGGGCTCTATTGACCCTTGGGATGCGCTCTGCGACGCCTTCGTCGCCAACTACCAGGGCACTTGGCAACGCCCAGCCTCACGCTAGACCTTTGCCAAGTTTGGCAGGGGCTAACGAGTCCATTTGGGACAGCATCCGATGCTTCTCGGAACATCGCAACACTGTTGCGAGCATCACCGATGAAGATGTCATGTGCATCTTCTTCGAGGGCCTCCGAAAACCCTCCGAGCTGTTCTAGTTCCTTGTAAGGAATCAGCCGACCTCTCCGACAGATATGATCTCCATCGCCGAGAGCTTCACCAACGCTGAGGATCCCAAACAGCAAGAAATTCTCGCCCCAGAGCTCCTCGTCCCGAGGGAGTCTCGGGGAAAGGAGCGAGCTGAGCCTAACCGGCGCTCACCAAGAAGAGTGGACCGCCGACCGCCTCCGTGGATCAAGCAGGACAAGGAAAAACGCAAGTCGACCCTCGTGGTCACAGCCATTTAAAGGCCGATCTCGAGGGGAGAGACCTCGAGCGAATCGCTCCGAGAGGCACTGAACAAGCCATGCTTCTTGTACCCAGACGGTAATCAAACCATCCTTCAATGCTACACCCTCCAAGACCAGTTGACCCGGGAGGTGCAGAGTCCCAGACCCCCGAGGCCACGACGGAGGAGGGATGGAGATGCGAAGCGCCAAAAAGAGGATCATCGGAGGGATGATGGCTTCCAAGAGCCAACCCACACCGTCAACATGATCCTCGGTGGTGAAACAAAGTCGGAGAGCCGGCGCCAGCAGAAGCTTCTCTCCCGCTGGGTGAACGCCATCTCCACCAAGCCATCTGAGCGCCTTCGGTGGTCAGATGTCCCAATCTCCTTCTCTCGGGCCGACCAATGGGCCGACATCCCGAAGCCAGGCCGGTTTCCACTAGTGGTGGACCCGGTGATGCTCAAGGTGCGCCTCAAGCGCATCCTCATCAATTGGGTGAGCGGCATCAATGTCCTCTTCTGAGGAACCCTGCGTGAGCTCGGGATCTCTCTCTTCACTCTCGAGCCCACGGAGTCGCCGTTCTATGGCATTGTCCCTAGCAGGGTGAGCTTGCCTCTCGGAATGATCTCTCTCCCCGTGACATTTGGAACGCGGGAGAACTACCGTGCCAAGTTCGTCAGATTCTATGTGGTGCACTTCGAGACCACTTACCATGCGGTACTCGACTGCCAAGCCCTCGCCAAGTTCATGGCGGTCCCCCACTACACGTACCTGGTCCTCAAGGTCCTAGGGCCTGCAGGGAGTTCTTCGTGCGAGGCGACATCGCCACTTCCTATGCTTGCGAAGCCGAGAGCCTCATCCTGGGTGAGATTGTTGACCCCTTAGCCTGCATGGGGGGATTCGCCCCCTTGCGTGCCGACTCCAAGGGGAAGGTGCCGATGGTCGAGGAAGCCTTGGGCTTGGCGCCACCGGCATTAAGACCCATCGCCTGGTCGTCACCCTCTCCGACACCGACCCATCCAAGATGGCGCTGATAGGCACTAGCCTCGAGGAGAAATAGGAAAGCGTGCTTGTTAACTTCCTGCACGCGAACATTGATATGTTTGCTTGGAAACCGGCGAACATGTCGGGAGTACCCAGGGAGTTGGTCGAGCATGAGCTCCATGTTCCCCTCGATGCCAAGCTGGTCAGATAGAGGCTGCGGCGATTCGCCAAGGAGCGTAGGGACGAGATCCGAAAGGAGTTAACCAGGCTTCTAGATGTAGGTTTCATCAAAGAAGTGTATCATCTGGAATGGTTAGCCAATCCGGTTCTTGTAAAGAAGAAAAATCTAAAATGGAGAACGTGTGTTGATTATACCGATCTGAACAAACATTTTGCTAAGGGCATCTCCAAGGAGCTCCTTAGAATTAGCTCCTTATAAATCTAATCTAAGGAGGTTGCTAAATAATTTGGCAAGAAGATAAATAGTTTCTCCAACGGATAACCAAAATTTAGCTCCTTATTTTAAAACAAACCTATCATGTCACATGTTCTAAACCGAATTCGAAACTAACACGAATTCTTTCGTGCTTTTTATCTCGCGGCGGCCGAACACATGTGCGGCAGTTTTTTTCGTGCGGCATTGTTCTGTCCCGACGCAGCAATTTTTTTGCCACAGCATCTGGCGGCACGCCATTGTCAGGCATCCGGCGGCAAAGCAAATCACAAAGCAAACCAAATCAGTACTGTTCCGACGGCAAACAAAATCAGTACTGTTCCGGCCTGAGATTGATTTGCTGCTAGGTGTTGTTTGAACGTGAATGCCTAGTTCTTTCAAATGAGAAGTCTTACGATGTTTGACAAAGACATTGCACAATAGATAGTACCTTCGTAGAGGCCATCACCATCGTTGTGATTTCCATTCGCCGAAGCAAACATCACGCGAGCTTGAGGAGGAAGGGGAGGAGGAGGAGGGTGTTGACGTTGGGGAGGGCTGGAGGAGGACCGCGTCGTCGGCTGGACGAACACCAAGTACTGCCTTGGGGGAAGTCGACGTTGGCTGGGGGAACAGATTCAAGGGAGCACGGCCGGGGAAGCGGGAGGAAGAAGGCGGCACTCTCTGGGGGAGCGGGAGGGGGCGAGCGGCGCTGGCAATTGCGGCGTGCCACGGGAGAGGTGGAGTGTTGCGGGAACAGATTGGGGAGGGGTGCGGCGTGCAAGATAGAGGACGGAGGCGGCGCGCAAGATTGGAACAGATTGGAGAGGAGGCGGCGCACAAGAGAATGCGGAGGGAGGCGGCGCACAAGAGAAGAGGACGGGGGCCGGCACTGGCTGGTTCGTGCAAGAGAAGAGGACGGAGGTTTCAGCCCGCGCGCGCGAGGTGCCGATGGGGTGGCTAGGCGGCTCGCTATGTCAAGGGAGCGAGGGAGGTGATTTGAGGAGGTCCTTATTATTAGGAAAGGTTTAAGGAGTTCTTTGGACCTTGATTTTTTACCTCGCTCCTTACAAATTGCTTCAAGGAGCCATGTAGAGAGCTCCTTGGAGATGCTCTAAGGACCCATTTACTCTTCCTCGTATCGACCAAGTCGTCGACTGCACCACGGGTTGTTCCCTCCTTTGTTTTTTGGACTGCTACTCGGGCTATCACCAGATAGGCCTCAAAGCGTCCGACCAGGAGAAGACATCTTTTATCACGCTGTTCGGGGCCTTCTGTTACGCCACAATGGCCTTTGGCCTAAAGAACGCTGGATCGACTTACCAACGAGCCATTCAGCGTTGTCCAGTGAGCCAGATCGGCCGTAGAAGCCTACGTTGACGACGTGGTGATTAAGACACAGAACCCTGATGATCTCTTGGCCAACATAGCTGAGACCTTCGTGAATCTCCGCACGTGCCGATGGAAGCTTAATCCGGTGAAATGCGTCATCGGCGTATCATCCGAAAGCTCCTCGGCTTCGTCATCTCTAGCCGAGGGATTGAGGCCAACCCCAAGAAGATCTCAGCGATCTTGAACATGGGAATGCCATCCTATGTCAGGGACGTGCATAAGCTCACGGGAGGCATGACATCGCTCGAGAGGTTTATTTCTCGTCTCGACGAGCACGGGGCACCATTATTCAAGTTGCAAGACAAAGGATTCTAGTGGACGGACGATGCCGACAAGGCCTTCGCTGACCTCAAATGCCTCATGACCACACCACCAGTACTCACTGCGCCAAACCCCAGGGAACAATTGCTTCTGTACGTTGTCGCAACCACATCATCGTAAGTACGGTGCTGGTTGTCGACCGCCCGGAAGAAAGCCGCACCTATCTGGTCCAAAGGCCAGTCTACTACGTTTTCGAGATCCTTTGGCCATCTAATGCACGGTACCTCAGGTGCAGAAGTTATTGAAGGATAACGCGGAGGCTACAATAGCATAAATCAAAAAATTTCTACCGCGCAATCTAGGAAAGCTTGCAAGTAAGGGTCCATAGATCGTTACCTATTGACGTGCAGTGCAGCGAAAACAGTCAATTTGTTGATTGCCGACTTCGGACAAATCTTGCCGACCTTGGAATAAGCTTTGTCGACCACGAAAACCTTCCAGCCGACCCCTGAAACGTTCCAGCTGACCCCGAATCCGAATCGCCCGCCCCGCCGACCCCAACGCGTCTCGCCCGACCGTGACGGCAATCCTGGTTCGTCTTGCCCGACCCCACGGATCTCCACACATGCCGCCCAACTACCAACAACACCTTGCTGATTCGTCGACGCTGATGACACCGTGCCGGTTCCCCATGCTGATGGTGCCGAGCTACTTCGCCTGGCCCTCAGACCTTCCAACCGTCCGACCCAAACATCGAGTTGAATTTTGGCTAATTGGATCTTGACGAGATTCAATGCCACTGAATAACGCCGCAACGTAGTGATGTCTGTACTGGTATCCACACATCCAGGGAGAAAACTCCGAACACCCGTGTGCTAGGACGCGATGCACAGCTAGGGTTTTGGCTCAGACGTGGGAGGGTTTCCGTGCAAAAGATTGATTCGGCTGTCAATTGCGCATCTGAACCCTCCACCCCTCACCTCCTTATATAGGGTAGCCGACTGGGCCTAAAGGCCCATCGAGAATCTATGTCTGGTTGGATCTCTATCCAATTGAGTCATATCCAAGTCAAACTTGAATGTTTGTTCTTTCTCGTTAAGTGTGCGGCCCAGTAGGCTCAGCTATACTTGGTTTTGACCCAAGTCCAAATCGGCCGACCAGTCAACAGCGGCCCCTAGCAGAACATATTGACACCAAAGTATACAAGAGGATCATATCGACTGAACATGTAATGTGTGCACAAATCCCTTTGCCTCGCAATATCAATTAAGATATAGGCAAGACTCGTGTCATCCTATCAATAGCTTAATCATTCACTCCATCTTGTATTGGATTATCTATCTATTGATTGACTCCTCAATCAACTCGGCATGGCCATGCACTCCCATAATCCATCACATCCCACTACATGCTTCATGGCAAACTCGAAGACTACTTTTGTAACTACGTAGTTACGGAATAGCGTTTGATAGTCCCTAAGTGAGCCATTACACATGCTAGAATCCATGATGATCTCCGGTCAAAGGACTTTGAATCAATACTACTTGAGACCAACTAATGGCACATTAATTCCTGTAGTGTCTCAAGGTGGGTCTATCCTACAATGTGTCCTCTAACACATGTTCACGTTTATTGATTTGGTATCTCCATACAATGATCTATGAGACATGATCATCAATCAACAAACATCCTAATCTTAGAATCATATTATTCCATAGATATGATATATGATCAGGGATCATTTAGAAATAGATTCATACATAAAGAGTCTCATAAATAAGTCACATACTTATTGATCAATATAAGTTGTCTATTTCATGGAACTGAATAACACTTTATTCATTGATACATAAACATTGACCATGATATCCAAAATCTTCATGTTGCCTCTAGGGCATATCGCTAACAGGAGGATGATCCCAAGAAAGAAATTGTCGGGCTGTTACCTGTCGACCTCGGCTCCCTGGGGCATGCGTTACGCACGTGGACCCATGACAGTTTGAACAGAGAATCAATCATGTCTCATTAAGACTGTCAAGACCAGGATTACGCAATGGCTGATCAAACCTCAGGTTCCCCACTTTTCCTCATCAGTTCGCGGATCCAACGGTGAAGATTCGTTACTCAGGCAAAGTGGTGGGCCTGGCAGCGGTTTCTCCGGAGCGTGCAACTGGGACCATGCGAGTGCGTTAGCCACTCCAGGTAACCGACGGCTCTGATCCACCAAGGGGACGACGTGGCCGCTAGGGAGACAGATGGGCCGAGGCGCCTCGAATGCCCCGCGCACACCGTTAACGGTGCCACGCACTTTTCGAAGATGGCGCTACTAGGCCCATCATTGCCCCCTTTTCAACTCCGTCGTTTTACCTTCCTTCTTCTTCACACCTCATCACTGAAAAATTCCCAAAACTTTCGTATCCAAGCTCTCGTGCCTCCTCCTAGGATCCACGCTGCTTCAGCATTCAAAGCCACCACCCCCACTGTCGGTGCGTCGTCTGCTACCGCAAGGGTCGCTGACTTTTCAGGTTGAAGACCATGGCGCCCATGAGATCGTCAAAGAAGGTGGCGAAGTCTTCGTCAGCGAGCAGAGATGAGATCGAGCACGACTCAACCTTCGTTCCCTCACGCGTTGGGGGAGAGATGATGGTGGATTTGTAGCAAGCCGGCGTCCTTCCCCTCGGGAGCTCGCGATATGGCACCTGGCGCGGGGAGAGCAGTTCCCAACCCCTAACTCTAGTGAGTTGGTTGTTTTTGCTGCCTTCCTCCTCCGCGAGTTCAGAGTGTCGGCCCACCCCTTTGTTCAGGGCCTGCTCCACTACTATGACATTGCTCTCTGCAACCTCAATCCAAACTCTATCCTTCAAATTTCCATCTTTATCCATCTCTGCGAGGCCTATCAAGGTGGGTCTATCCAACAATGTATTCTCTAACACATGTTCACATTTATTGATTTGGTATCTCCATACCATGATCTATGAGACATGATCATCAATCTATAAACATGCTGATCTTAGAATCATATTTGTTCCATAGATATGATATATAATCAGGGATCATTTAGAAATAGATTCATACATAATGAGTCTCATAAATAAGTCGCACACTTATTGATCAATATAAGTTGTCTATTTCATGGAACTGAATAACACTTTATTCATTAATACATAAACAATGACCATGATATCCAACATCTTCATGTTGCTTCTAGGGCATATCACTAACAGTTATTGTACGCCGTCCTTATCACCACCCGACAGCTAAGACATTACTTCAAAGCTCACAAGGTGGTGGTGGTGATCGGGTTCCCCCTCGGGGATGTCATCCAGAACCATGAGGCCACTGGTCGGGTAGTCCAGTGGGCCTTGGAGATGGGCGAGTTCTCCATCGACTACAAGCCACGCAACACCATCAAGTCCCAGGTCCTTGCCAACTTCGTAGCTGAGTGCACGAAGATCTAGCTCCTGCCGACCTCCGAAATTCGGCCGACCTGGACCATGTATTTCGATGGCTCCCTTAGCATCGACGGCGCTGGAGCCGACGTGCTTTTGACCTCCCCAAAGGGCGAGTATCTCAAGTACGTCTTCCAGTTGCTCTTTAAAGCATCGAATAACGCCGCCGAGCACGATGCTTTGCTCCATGGACTCTGAATTGCCAAATCCATCAGCGTCGAGCACCTCATGGTGTATGCTGATTCGAAGCTAGTAATTAGCCAGGTCAACAAGGACTAGGCCTGTTCGAGCGAGAAGATGGACGCGTATTGTGCTAAGGTCTAGAAGCTCGAGGGCAAGTTCAGCGGCCTCGAGTTCCATCCCGTCCTCCGTGGCACCAATATGGCAGCTGACCAGCTGGCCAAGCTCGGGTCGTCTCGCGCGATTGATGCATAGGGGCTTTTCGTCCACGAGCTACACAAGTCGTCGATCAAGGACTCGGAGTCGGACGAGCCGACCCCCCCCCCTCCGCCAGCCGGCTCGGTGCCATCACTGGCGCCACGGATGACTAGCGTCGAGAGCTCATTGACTACATCACCACCAAGGCGCTACTACCCAACAAGGTCGTGGCCGAGCGCATCGCCCGACGCAGTAAGCAGTACGTCGTGGTCGGCTCCGAGTTGTACAAACGCGCGGCCTCCACCCGAGTACTTCTGCTATGTGTCCTCCGATACCATGGAGTCAGATCCTCGATGAAATTCATTCGAGCATCTGTGGCAACCACGCGGGTGCTAGGAGACTGGTCGGCAAGGCTTGCCGCTCGGATTTCTATTGGCTGACCATATATGAGGACGCCAAGGTGCTAGTGCGACGCTTCCTGGGATGCCAATTCTTCACCAAGCAGCACCATCTTCCAGCTCAGGCTCTCCAAACAATCCCGCTGTCATGGTTGTTTGCGTGCTGGGGGCTACTCATGGTCGGCCCATTCCCAAAGGCACAGCAGGGCTATGATCGTCTCTTTGTCGCAATCGACAAGTTCACAAAATGGATTGAGGTAATGCCCTTGAAGACCTGCACCGCAAAGAAGGTGGCTGAATGCATTGAGAGCATTACTTACCGTTTCAGCGTCCAGAGGGAGATTATTACCGACCTCGGCACACAGTTGTTGATGAGAAATTTCTCTCACGCGCTGGCCTGGGAGATCTGCTTAACTCCAGTGTAGGTCCTTCTCGACTACCTATGCTGTATAAGGCGTGCCAGTTGGTTTGATCTGTTAACCAACAAGAAAAATAAAGGTATGTGCGTTAAGTGTTAAGTTAGATCCTACTGGATCGGCTGCAAGAGTCAATTTACATACATATGTTATCCCGAAGTGTATTTAAACCAAGTGACTAGAATAGATCGGCTGCGCCGAGACAGTATTAACCACTTAATCCAAATATACAATGGGATAATAGATATATGATTTAACAATCTAGCCGATGTCGTAAGTCCAACTGTGAATCGGCTAATACTCTGATGTGTCTTATGAAAAGATATTGATGTGAGCCAAATGCGCTAAACCTAGATCAGTCGCCTGTCGGCTTTAGCTGACAAACTGATTCTGGCTTAGGGCATTTAACTAGAGCAAGATCCTAATATAAGAGGCGGTTTTAATAAATCTGATAGCAAGTATATCAAAAGAATATTAAAACAGATAATACCGGCTGAAACCCCGGCACTGGCTCTAAACATATAGCCGAATAGATCATAAAAGCTCTAAAAATGACTTAATAGATCAATACTGATGCAGCATTAAGTATAAAAAGAACAATCTGATCAACTGTAGCTCATGTAAATACCTCGAGATGGTGGATATCACATATAATCTAGGCCAACCTTTAGATCTACCTCTGTCGGCCGCTGATTCTTGACAGAAACGAGCCGATGTCGAGATAGATCTAAACATTGTTCTAGATTATATGAGATATATGATAACTGGCACAACATAAATCATTGAACTTAGAGTGCCATAGCGATGGAAGCACTAAATTCAACGAGATACACCACTAATGACAAACATTTACCTTAATTTGGGGATCAAAACGATGCAGCCCGAAGCCGGATCAGTTGTTCGTCTGAAGAAAAAAGGAGGCGATGTGCCGAAGGTTGTATTGATTGTGTGTATATTTTTACAAGGATCTCGGGTCCTATTTATACTCAAGAATAACATTATCTGTACAGACCCTGCACTCTATCTAAACTACTGTTTAAAATACGACAATTTCCCAGGGTAAGGACCCATGCCGCATTACAATAAACAGTCTAAACAAATTCCTAATTTACAGATACAATCGCCGTTACATGACTCTATCCATAGATGGCAATATCTTTTAACGCGCAATTTGGGAACCGAATCTTCTATTTATCTTTAACCACTTTCATCGGAAACAGTTTTATCCGCTCCTCTGACTCAGCATCGTCTATCGGCTATCCTGTCCGACCCAACCTCAGCCGATTGACCTCGTAGCTGATCTTTTTGCAGCCGACTTGACCTCTGTTCTTCCAATCCGATTCCGTCTCTATCTCCGCAGGGACTTAGGGATTTGGTTACCAAATTTAGTCATTAACACATGCCCCCCAAGTCTGTGATAAGATAATATCGCGGATTTGCCGCTTTTCCAAAATCCCGCTCTTCTCGACCTAAACCGTTTTGGTTGCCAAAAAATATTCTTTAAATACCGCCTTTGCGGCCACCGCACGTGTCACATTACCACAAACCAACAGCCACCTCAGCAATCCCTTGAGTTCTCTGGCGACCTCCTCGGCGACCTCAGCGACCTCCTCGGCAACCTCGGCGACCTCGGCGACCTCGTCTTCCCCGACGAACCCTAAGATGCGGCAATCAAAACAATGGCTTCCTCAAGCACCCACTCCGAGGCAACCTAGACGGAATACCCAGAGGTAAGTTTCATCGGCTATTCCCCTTTACTTCTACCAATTTGGCTTTCATCGTTTGTAATCTCATTTTTCCATCCTTTAAACTACAGCATCTTGGCCACCAAATTGCAGTCCCAGACCTCACCAGCCCTAATCAATTTTTATTAGGGCCAGTCAGCAACATAGACCCCGGCGAGCACATCAATGCCGAAATGAACTGAGTCCCCTTCAGATTTTCTACTCCCAACCTAGCTCACTGGTCTAGTGCCTTCAAATCCTGGCCCTCAACGGACAAAACTTGGCCAGCTTGGTTCTCACGGATGTCGGCTAGGCTACAGACCCACTGGACTGAGATAGGGATAAATCAATGCCTAGCCCTGACCATAGCCGATATCTCAAAGGATGAACCTCTCTTATCGGCTGCCACCTATTTCTGGTTAGATACGCTAAATGCGTTCCTTTTTAGGCAAGGGCCAATGACACCAACCCTCATGGATATAGTGATGATCAAAGGGTTGGACATAACATCAACAGTTGACCCAATCGTCCTCAATATCAAGTTCTCTCACAATTTAAAGAACAAGAGCATAGGGGGTTGGAGCGGATTTATTTCCATGAATATGAAGGACGGCCCAATCACTGAGAGAGAACACACCGCTTTCCTGTTAATGTGGCTAGAGAAGTATGTCTTCTGTGGGTCGAGCTGTGGGCCAACGAGCAACGGGCAGCATGTAGCTGAAACCCTAGTAAGCAAGAAACAAGTTCCATTGGGGAAATATCTGCTCGGCTACTTATACCAAATACTAAGTAGTGCATCGGCTCGGCTAGCTTACCAACAAGCTTTCAACACAGGAGGGCCTTGGTGGCTGTTGCAACTGTGGCTAAACCTCCACCTCCACTGGGTTGCAGAAAGGCCATCCCCACTAGAGGCCGATTTCCCCCTAATCGAGCCGAGATTTGAGGATGATGAAGAAGTAACCACCCGTCGATGCTTACCATATGGGGAAGCAGCAGCAACCTATCCCGGATCTAAATTAACAGCTGATCATTTCAAAAGTTGGTTTGGCAACCTGTATAACGGCTTCCCAAGCACTTCAAGGATATGGTTTGCCTATACAGACTTTGAAAGATTTGAACTCCCAGATGACTTTTGGCTGGATGAACTCAACTCTGAAAGCTATGACAAGCCGAGGGAAATCTACACATCAGCTATCACACCCTGCATATTTCCAGTCGGCATTTACCAAGGACGCAACATTCAAAAGTCCTATGAATTTTATCATCCGATGGTAGCCGCAAGGCAACTTGGTATGGGCCAACTGCCGATCAGCCTGTATTACGCATACAAGATCCAATCAAGAGGCAAGATCGAGGGTGACATCATGATGAATCGGCTGCTTAATATACCTGAACCCCCTGTAGGCAGTATTGAGAACATTGATCTTGCAGTGAGGAGGACGTCAATCTTCAGCCGCTGGTGGAATGAATGGAAGCGGCACTTGTTCCACTAGTCGGCCTCTATGTATCTGACCATCATCGACCCAGAAATGACTCCATCGGTAAATATCTTTTTCCTCATCTTAGTCCCTGTTTTTCTTTTAGCCCCTCTCTATATTATCGGCTGATCATGCTTCATTTCTTTGCAGACAATCGACTCCTCTCCGCCGCGCATAAGCAATAAAGGGGTGGCCATCCACTATGCCCCTGGGCTGTTATCTGGCAGCTGTGGGCTGGCCCCGTCCATCATCAGCTGTCATGCACCGAAGGTGGGCACTTTGCTCCACGGCCAGACCCGTGCGCCGCTGCATCGGCAAAAAAGGGCGGCACCGTCGGCTGCGGCTACTCCAGCTGCAGAGAAAAAGAAACGTGCTTTAAAGAAGCCGAGGACAACACCAGCCGATGACTTGCCCCAAGTCGATCCGGACATGGATGCAGCCCTCGAAGAAGAAGTCAGGGACGAGGAAATGGAGCATGCTATCAACGCTGCTGCAGCCGAAACAAGTTCTTCCGACAAGTACGTTCAAACTCCATCGGCCGGGCAGACCACTGAGCGAACTCCAAGCCCTCCGAGACGCATCCCTCGTCCTCAGCCGGTAAGAGTTTTTGCTGCTCAATCTTGTCATCTTTCACCTTTTTCACATTGCAACTCATTGGCTTTTGGCGTCCATAGGCCAAGAAGTTAGCCACAAAGAAGAAAACGGCTCCCCCTCCTTCGGTAAACTCAATCCTCATTTCTTTCTCACTAGCACAGCCGAATTTCTAACTCACATTTTCTTTTTACAGCCTCCCCGCGCTCCAACATCTACCCCCTATGCATTGAGGGAGCCGACGCCGATGGCCGCGCACGCCGATGATGCTGAGGATGTGGCTACCTCAGTTCCAGCTGTCCGAGTAAGTCCTGCTCAACTTTACAAATCGGCTTGTTAGTCATATCGGCTCTCTAACCAATTTCAAACTTACAGTCTGTAGCCGATCTCCTGGACTTCGACTTATCAGAATTCCTTGATCCCGATGAGGGCATCGATAAGGCCGTCGTTGTATCAGACAATGAGCTACAAGCCACCTTGTCGAACATAGGCAAATGGCTGGAGTGCTCTCTGGATTTCTTGGTCACTGATTGCGGTTCCATCCGTAGTCGGTTCGAAGACATCCAAGATCGGCTACCGGACCAGCTGGCTGACACCATTGCGCCAGCTACTTTTCTAGAGGCGCATCGGCTCAAACTAGAACGAGCTAAACAGAGGATAGCCGATCACCGTGAGAACAAGGCCCTAGAAGCTACCAACAAGGCCAGCCAGTAAGACATTACTGCTGAAAAGGCCAAATTCGATGCTCTGAAGACCGAGCCGATTGCCAAACTCGATCGGCTTCGCAAACGCCGGGAAGAGCTGATAGCCGAGCTTGCCAACATTGATGTCGACATCGTGGCCAAAGAACAACACGTGGCCGACCTGCCGAAGGAGATCGAAGACCAGCGAGCAAAGATCACGGCAGTCGTGTCAAACCTGTCAGACATGGCCAAGGCGATGAAGCCGATTCCGAGGAGCGACGCAGCCGACGCAAGGGCCATAAAAGAAATAGACATGATCCGCCGCAGGGCAATATCGGCCATCAAGGACTTCCTTAAGCGCTGAGTTGGTTGTAATAGTTGGGTCAGAGCTTGTAAACCTTGCAATCTAACTATCACTTGTAATCGGCTTACATTGTCTGCCTTTTGTAATCGGCTAACATTGTTCCTTGCAACTGCCTTGAATCATCTTGTGTAATCATCTTGCTTTACTTGGTCCCCACTTGCGCATGCTTGCGATCATATTAAACTTTTGAAAATGTGAAAAATTTTGAAAAATTCGCTCCGTCTCCTCGATATCATATTGTATTGTATATGCATATGCCCCACTAATTTCATTGATGTCTTTGATGTCGACGAAATTATGAACTTAACGCACTTGCGTCCTATTGTCGTAACCGTTGGCTATCACCAGCCGATCATAGGGAACTAGGAAAAACTTGGCTTGAAAATGACCTAAAGGCGATGCATGCATCACAACGCATCGGCTAACACGAATCGGCTGAACAAACAGAGCCGAAACATGAGTTGATCCATACACTTGGGTAATATTTCTTTAAATATTTTCCGTTCAGAGCCCTTCCAAACACTTCTCCATCGAGACCCTCTAGCATATAAGCTCCTTTAGAAACGCATTTGTGGATCTTAAAAGGCTATTCCCAATTTGGTGACCACTTGCCGAATTTATTATCTCTTGTTCCAATCGACAATATCACTTTCCAAACGAGTTTGCCCTCTTCAAAAGACTTGGGCCACTCGTTCTTTATCCCTTGTTTCCTTTTCCAAGGCCCTCATCCTTGATAAAACTAGGTCCTCTGATTCATCCACCATCAAGTGATAATAATTATCGGATGTATGTTGATCTTGGAGCTGAACTCGTCTCGAGCCGATGATATTTTCCCATGGCAGCACTGCCTCGTGCCCATAGACCAACTTGTATGGAGGGACTTGGATAGATCCATGGCCTACCATCCGATATGCCCAAAGTGATTCGGCTAATCGGCTATGCCATTGCTTAGGGTATTCAGAAATCTTCCTCTTTATTAGCTTGATCAAACTTTTGTTTGAAGCCTCTGCTTGCCCATTGGCCTGCGCATAGTATGGTGAAGAATTAAGTAACTTGATCCCCAGGCCGTCGGCAAACTGAACAAACTCGTCCGATATGAAGATAGATCCCTGGTCTGTTGTTATTGTTTGTGGGACGCCAAATCGGTAGATAATATGCTCTTTAACAAATTCTATTGCGTCCCTAGAATCAACCTTTTTCAAAGGAACCGCTTCCACCCATTTTTTAAAATAGTCCGTTGCTTCTAGAATTGAGGGTGGATTGATCTGGCCGATCATGTCGATGCCCCATCCTCGGAACGGCCAAGGCTTTATGATCGGATTTATAGCCGATGCTGGTGCTCTTTGCACGGCGCCAAATTTTTGACAATCCTGGCAACCTTTATAATACTTGAAACAGTCCTTCAGCATCGTCGGCCAAAAATATCCTGCTCTTCGAAGCAACTATTTCATCTTGTGAGCCGATTGATGCGTGCCGCATATCCCTTCATGCACTTCTTCGATGGCCACTTTGGCTTGATCGGCACTAAGACACTTGAGCAGCACACCGTCAATCGTCCGATAGTAGAGATCTATGTCGAGCAAAACATATCTGAGAGCCTTGTATCAAAATTTCCTGTAAGCCGATTGAGAGGGGTTCTGTAAATAGCTGTAGACCTCAAACCTCCAATCATCGGCTGTCATGGTAGCAACTTCTATCTTGACTTCTTTTATCATCGGCCTGTAGCCTGATGCCCCTTGAGCTAAATCATTGGCTTCCGTATTCTGCTCTCTGGGGATGTGTTTCAGTGTGACCAGCCGAAAGCTATCCATCAATTCTCGGCATTGTTGATAGTAGACCATCAGCGCATCATTCCTGCATTCATACTCCCCTGACAACTGGCTGATGACCAATAGTGAGTCCCCCATTATCTCTATGGCGTCGGCTTTGACTTCTTTGAGAAGATGCAATCCCTTGAGCACCGCTTCGTATTCGGCTTGATTGTTTGTAACATGGGGGTTGATAGAAAAAGCAAATTCAAAGCTTGTCCCCCTACCGAAATAATGACCAAGCCGATTCCGTAGCCATTGGTGCATAACGAGCCATCAAACGTCAATGTCCAAGGCATAATTTTGATTGAGCCGATTGAGTCATCTCTATGCTCCACAATGAAATCGGCTATAGCTTGTCCTTTAACTGCCCTGGGTGCTTGATACCTTAGGTCAAATTCGGTCAAGGCAAAAATCCACTTTCCAATTCGCCCTTTCAAAACCGGAGCCGATAGCATGTATTTGACAACATCGGCTTTACATACTATTGTGCATTCATTGGATAGCAGATAATGCCTTAACTTTGTGCATGAAAAATATAGACACAGGCATAGCTTCTCCACTGGTAAATATCTTGTTTCTGCATCCAATAGCCGTCGGCTGAGATAGAAAATAGCTTTTTCTTTGTCGTCAACCTCTCAGATTAGGACAGAGTCGATTGACTTGTCATCGGCTGACAAGTAGAGCTTGAATGGTGTTCCTTTTCGTGGAGAAATTAGAACTGGAGGCGAGCTTAAATAATTCTTGATATTGTCCAAGGCCTTTTGCTGCTCCGCCCACCATGTGAATGCTTGATCGACATTAAGCCGAAGCAGCAGTGTGAACGGTTCCATCTTTTCTGAAAGATTGGCTATTAACCACCTAATGAAGTTGATTTTGCTGATCAATGACTGAAGCTGCTTCTTGTCCTTTGGGGTTTGTGTCGTCTTGATATCGTTGATGCTTGTTGGTGTGACCTCAATTCCTCTTTCATGAACAAGAAACCCTAGGCATTGCCCGGCTGACACGTCGAACGCGCCCTTCAACGGGTTCATCTTCATGCCATACTTTCTTGTCTGCTCCAAAACCTGCTTTAGATCGGCAATGTGGTCCTCTATCTCCCTGGACTTGACGACGACATCATCGATGTAGATCTCCACAACAGAGCCGATCATGTCGTGGAAGATATAATTCATGGCCCGTTGATATGTTGCCCCAGCATTTTTCAGCCTAAACATCATAACAACCCATTCATACAAGTCGATTGCTCCATGACATCGAAAAGCAGTTTTGTGAATGTCCTCTTCAGCCATGAAGATTTGATTGTAGCCTGCATTGCCATCCATAAAGCTGATGATTTTGTGGCTTGATGCAGCGTCTACGAGCAAATCGGCTATAGGCATTGGGAATTCATCTTTGGGGGTAGCCTTATTTAAGTCTCTGAAATCGATGCATACCCTAAGTTTGCCATTTTTTTCAGTACTGGGACAATGTTTGAGACCCACTCGGCGTATCGGCAAGGCCGAATGAATCTAGCATCATATAGCCGAGTTATTTCGGCTTTGATCGCATCATACATATCGGCTTTGAACCTCCTAGGAGGTTGTTTGAACAGCGGATAGCCCGCCTTGGTCGGCAATTGATGAACAACTATAGATCGGCTAAGACCAGGCATCTCGAAGTACTCCCAAGCAAAACAATCTTTATATTCTTTTAATAAATCAATAAGCTAGGATCTATAATGAGAAGATAAATTTTTGCTGATATACATCAGCCTAGGCCTATCTCCAGAGCCTATGTCTATTTTTTCTAACTCATCGGCCGACGTAAAACCTTGCCCTAGCTTGCCGTCGTCTTCGTCCGTGGTGTCCATACCGTAGACGTTCGAGCCCTCCACGATGTCTTGCTCAGAGCAGCAGCTGCGGCCCGTCGTCTCCAATTGGCAGTATGGCAGAATCGGACACTTTTAAAAATTTGGCTTGCCAGATTTTCTCAGACAAACAATCAATGCCGTCGATTTCCCAGAGTGGCAAATCGGCATTGGCGACACTTACTGACCTATCAACTGGTACAATCTCTATCTTGTCGTCGTCCCATTGAAGTAGACACTGGTGTATAGTGGAAGGGACGCAACAGTTAGCATGTATCCAGTCCCTCCTGAGCAGCAGGGTGTAAGACCCCTTCCCGTCGAGAAAAAAAAGGTTGTGGGCACGGTCTTGTTGCCGTCGGTCAGCTCGACATTCAACACACCCTTGGTTTTTGATGGGTTGCCTCCGAAGTCCTTTAATACCATGTTAGTCTTGATCAGGTCTTTGGGTCCCTTCCCCAATTTCCTGAATGTTGCATAGGGCATCAGATTTACTGTGGCTCCCCCATCTACTAGGATTTTCGACATCGGCATGCCGTTGACGAAACCTTTTACATATAGCGGCTTTAGATGCCGATTTTTGGTCCCCTCTGGCTTGTCGAAAATCGCTTGATCCGGGGACAGTGCTAGCTTGACCAAGGCATCCTCGATATTGTCTGCATCGGCTTCAGGAGCACTGAATTCGGCTGGCAATATGAATACCATTTTGACCAATGGAGAGACTTTGCCTTTCCCTTTGGCTGCCCTCCTGGCTTGATCGGCTGAAATCTCCTTGGCTTGTGTCCTCGTCGGCTGTGGTGGTTTTCCTTTTGGGGATCCATTGCCTTTTGATTTTACCCAGCCGACGACGTTGTTCTTCGATCATCTGCCAAACTTCTTCTTCCCTTCCTTCACGCTTTAGCCTTTGAATTCTTCGTTTCTGCGTTTTGGTGAAGAGGTCAGAGGGGCACCATTGGGGGTTGGCCGATTCTTCATCATCGATCTCTCCTTCGTCGTGGTAGTCATCGTTCTCATCTTTGTCGAAGAAGTCTTGATGGATCAGCCCTAGCCGATCATGAACGGACTGCCGGTGCCGGTTGAGCCGTATGGGCCTCGGGACAAACTGAGTGGTGCTGGTGATCGGTTGGCTTCTGTGTTCGCCCTCGCGGTACTCGCTGCAGTCGGGCAATTTTCTAGCGTTGGCGGCCTCATCCCGATTTTCCAGCAGTCCCCGAAGAATTCACAATGCCAATGGGGATCGGCACCGCTGTGATTCCCGTCGTACCGACGGCCTCGTGTTTCTCGCTCTTGTCGATAAGATCTTTCAAACCGAGCCTCTTCTCGCCAAGATTGCTTGTTGGGGGTGGCGTCGGCTATTCGTGTTGATCGGCCGTCGATCGGCCGATCGGGTAAGCGGGCGCACCATGTTGATTGCCGTGGCTTGGCTTCCAGTCGGCTTATCCTCTGTATTGACCCCTTTCAATGTTTTGGCTAAGCTGTACGTCATTCTGTGTTGCTGATCAGCTTGCCTAGGGCCGGTTTGAACCATATTGATTGGGAAAGGGTTGCCATCTACCTTCATCGACCGAGTGGAATCGGCGAACTTGAGTTTCCCGGCCTCTATTGCCGACTAGATCTGCTGTCTGAAGACTTTACAATTGTTAGTGGCATGAGATCTAGAGTTGTGCCACTTGCAGTATTTCTTCTTCTTCAGTTTATCGGCTGATGGGATCACGTGGTTCTCGGAAAGCTGAATCTGGTTCTCCTTGAGTAATAGATTGAAGATCCTATCGGCCTTGTGATGTCGAAATCATATTTCTCCTCTTTGGCCATCTTCAGCAACCATTGACAGACGATGGCCTTTTTATTCTTGGCCCATTTGACTGCCGTCACCTCTGCGTCATCGTCGTTGGAATCGGAGTATGACTCAATGATGACTTGAGTTATGTTTTTGACGGCCTTCTTGGTGTCTTGAAATCTTTGTTCATGGGTCGTCACCTTCTGTGCCAGATGTTCCAGGCTGTCAAAGTCTTGAGTGGAGAAGCGCTCGCGGATCGGCATGATCAGGCCATGGAAGGCCAAATCGGCTAGCTGGGCGTCAGACAGCACCAGGCTGTAGCATCGGTTCCTCATCTCTCTGCAGTGTTGAATGTATTCTTTAACCGACTCATGCTTCTGCCTGATACTGGTGAGGTCCGACAACTTCATTTCATGGTTGCCGGTGTAGAAGTAGCTATGAAATTGTTTTTCGAGATCGGCCCAGCTCTGAATTGAGTTGTAAGGCAATGAGGAGAAACAGGTGAAAGCCGATCCCGAAAGAGACAACGGGAACAGTCGGACTCTCAAGGCGTCTGTAGCCGATGCTTCGTCGCACTGCGCCACGAATAGGCTGACGTGCTCGTAGGTTGACACGTTGTCTTGCCCTGAGAATTTCAGAAAGTCTGGGATTATGTATCGGTTGGGCAATGGAATCCGCTCAAAATGCTTCGGATAAGGATACCGATACATGTTCCCGAGTCCTTTGTCTTGAGGCCGAATTGATCGCGCATGACGTCCGCAATCAAATCGGCCCAGGTCCGGTTGTCTGTTGTATCGGCTCATATGGATCATAAGGTGCGGGTGCTTGCCGATACAGTGGTGGTGGTGTCTGGGGCCTATAGTGATGATCTTGACGGCCTCCTTGATACTGGTATTGGAACGGGTGATCATCGGGAGGCGGCCGATTTGCCGGTGGTGGCGTTGGTGGGCCCGAGAACAGCTATCGGCCACTGGCGTTGTACTGTCTATCCAGGCCGATATGCGCAACCGGCTCTAACTGCCGATTGTCGTCGAACATGTTGGCGATCTGACCTGGGGCAGCGGTTGTTGTTGGTTCAGCATGGTGATCACTGGTCTTGCAGCCGATACGGTCGATTCGCCGCCGAGGACCCTCTCGGCGGCCCCTGGTTGTGCTGGTGGTGGAATCGGCCGAGCTCGGGTGGCCAATGTCCGTAACCAGAAACCGGCCATCTCGTGAAGTAAGTCGGCCCCCGCTGCAGTTGATCGGCTATCTTGGCGTCGACCACAGTGGCAATCATATTGTTATGGGTGTTGACAAGAATGCCACTTTGGTTGACCAACGCATGGTGGACGGCCGAATCGATTCGGTCTTGCAAAGTATGCAGGCCCGGATCGTCTGTTCTTGAATCGGTTCATCTGCCTTCTGTTTGCCCTTCGATCCACTGGAGGAGGACGCCTTGAGTTCGTCCGTGCTGAATTTGTATTTTTGATGCACGGCCCCAGACCTTGTCTAGGTGAACGACTGTAGGTAGTTGGCCTGGAGCTCTTCCACCACCTTTTTGTAGTCGGCTTGTTGTTCAGTCGACAATTGTTCCATCTTCACAGGCATGATGTTGTCCTGAGAAACGCTAGGGCTCTTGAGGTCAACCATCTTGTCAGCTGCGTCGATGCGTCCTAGCCGAGTTGACAGAGATAATCCCACTAGGCGTGCCAAGAAGCGTGTTGATGATAAATTTCTCTCACGCGCTGGCCTGGGAGATCTACTTAACTCTAGTGCAGGTCCTTCTCGGCTACCTATGCTATACAAGGCGTGCCAGTTGGTTTGATTTGCTAACCAACAAGAAAAATAAAGGTATGTGCGTTAATATTTAAGTTAGATCCTACTGGATTGGGTGCAAGTCAATTTCCATACATATGTTATCCCGAAGTGTATTTAAATTAAGTGACTAGAATAGATCGGCTGCGCCGAGACAGTATTAACCACTTAATCCAGATATACAATGGGATAATAGATATATGCTTTAACAATCTAGCCGATGTCGTAAGTCCAACTGTGAATTGGCTAATACTCCGATTTGTCTTATGAAAAGATATTGATCTGAGCCAAATGCGCTAAACCTGGATTAGTCGGCTCTCGGCTGTAGCTGAAAAACTGATTCTGGCTTAGGGCATTTAACTAGAGCAAGATCCTAATATAAGAGGCGGTTTTAATAAATCTGATAGCAAATATATCAAAAGAATATTAAAACAGATTAAGACTGGCTAAAACCCCGGCACTATCTCTAAACATATACATCTAGCCGAATAGATCATAAAAGCTCTAAAAACGACTTAATAGATCAATACTGATGCAGCATTAAGTATAAAAAGAACAATCTGATCTATTGTAGCTGATGTAAGTACCTCGAGATGGTCGATATCACATATAATCTAGGCCAACCTTTAGATCTAGCTCTGTCGGCCGCTGATTCTTGACAGAAACGAGCCGATGTCGAGACAAATCTAAACATTGTTGTAGATTATATGAGATATATGATAACTGGCACATCATAAATCATCGAACTTAGAGTGTCATAGCAATGGAAGCACTAAATTCAACGATATACACCACTAATGACAAACATTTACCTTAATTCGGGGATCGAAACGATGCAGCCTGAAGCCGGATCAGTTGTTTGTCTGAAGAAAAAAGGAGGCGATGCACCGAAGGTTGTATTGATTGTGTGTATATTTTTACAAGGATCTCGGGTCCTATTTATACCTAAGAATAACATTATCTGTACAGACCTTGGACTCTATCTAAATTACTGTTTAAAATACGACAATATCCCGGGATAAGGACCCATGCCGCATTACAATAAACAATCTAAACAAATTCCTAATTTACAGATACAATCACCGTTACATGACTCTATCCATAGATGGCAATATCTTTTAACACGCAATTTGGGAACCGAATCTTCTATTTATCTTTAACCACTTTCGTCGGAATCAGTTTTATCACCTCCTCTGACTTAGCATCGGCTATCGGCTATCCTTGTCCGACCCAACCTCAGCCGATTGACCTCGTAGCCGATCTTTTCGCAGCTGACTTGACCTCTGTTCTTCCAATCTGATTCCGTCTCTATCTCAGAAGGGACTTAGGGATTTGGTTACCAAATTTAGTGGTTAACAGCAATTTACCGGGAAAGACTTTTGGGAGTTCCACGAGGATAGATATGCCTCGGTGGTGCACCCTTGGGCGAACGGGCAATGCGAGCATACCAATGGCATGATCCTGCAAGGTCTAAAGGCTTGGATCTTCGAACTACTCCAGCAGTACGGGGGTCATTGGTTACGCGAGCTCCCCGTCGTGCTCTGGGGGCTCCTCAACAAACCAAGCTGAGCCATGGGATGGACCTTGTTCTTTCTGGTTTATGGCTCGGAGGCAATCCTACCGGTCGACATGCTCCACGAGTCCCCAATGATTGGCCTCTATGATGAAGGCATGGCCGAGCAGACGCAGGCTGAGAACATGGATAGCCTTGAGGAAGAGCGGATGGCCACGACGATCCATATGGATAGATACTAGCAGGCCCTTCGCCAATACCATGATTGGAACATTTGTGGAGGTCCTTCTGAAGGGTTACGCGGAAGCTACGATAGCTAATAACAAAAATTTTCTACCGTGCAAACCAGGAACACTTGCAAGTAAGGGTCGATAGATCGTTACCGATTGGAGTATGCAGCGGAAATAGAAAATCAGGAGGTATCCGATCCAGAACAGTGCTGGCTAATCACAGCCAATTTGCCGACAGCCGATTCCCGTAAGCCGACAGCTGATTCCTGGGAATAGCCGATTCACCAATCAGCCGATTCACCGAGTAGCCGATTCGCCGAGTCGTCGCACAGCGCTCGCGTGCCTCGCTCCGATGCGCCCGACCACATCCGATTCCACCACAGCCAATTCATAGCGGACGAACAGCACCGCAACGTAGCAGCGCCTCTACCGGTATCCACACGTCCGGGAACAGAACGCCTAACACCCATGTGCTAGCACAAGATGCAAGGCTAGGGTTTTGGCTCGGAGGTGGGAAGGGTTTCTGTGGAGATTGATCTCGTCGACTTCTGAAGACACACGTGATCAGATTGATTTGGTTCCAATTGCATGCGGCAGCTCTCCACCCCACACCCCTTTATATAGAGTTGCCGGTTGGGTCTACAGGCCCATCAGGACTATTTTTTAATCGGATCCTATCCGAAACTCATAAAGTTGGCCGGCTGGACTTCGTAAGCCCATAGGACTCTATCCGATCGGATCCCTATCCGATCGAGCCGTATCCGAGTCCAACTCGAATGCATGTTCTTATCCCCTTAAGCGTGCGACCCTGTAGGCTCAGGTATACTCGGTTTCGGCTATAGTCCAACTCAGCCGACCATCGGCTCGAGTCCAACTCAGCCGATCTGTCAACAGCGACGCCTAACAGCATATATTGACATCATAGTATACAAGAATATAATGTCGGCTTTGAACCTGTAATGTGTACATAAATCTCTTTGCCTCACAATACCAATTAAGCTATAGGCAAGATGTGTGCCATCCCTTCAATAGCTTAACCATTCACTCGAACCGTACTGGATTATCTATCTGTTGATTGACTCCTCAATCAACTTGGCATGGCCATGCACTTCCATAATCCATTAACTCAAGGGGCCCAGAGATATCTCTCCAAAGAAGGGGCAAATTCCATCTTGATCATTCACAAACCACTGCATGTTTCATAGCAAACCCAAGACTACTTTTATAACAACCTAGTTACGAAATAGTGTTTGGTAGTCTCAAAGTAGGCTACTACACATGTTGGAATCCATGATGATCTCAGGTCTAACGACTTTGTACCAACACTACCTGAGACCAACTAATGGCACATTAAATCCTGTAGTGTCTCATGGTGGGTCTATCTAACAATGTGTTCTCTAACACATGTCCATGTTTATTGATTTGGTATCTCCATACCATGATCTATGAGACATGGTCGTCAATCAATAAACATGCCGATCTTAGAATTATTTTTGTTCCAACAATATGACATATGATCAGGGATTATTTAGAAATAGATTCATAAATAATTCACGTACTTATTGATCAATACAAGATGTCTATTTCATGGAACTGAATAACACTTTATTCATTTATACATAAACATTGACCATGATATCCAACATCTCCATGTTGCCTCTAGGGCATATCACTAACAGTCTCCCACTTGCACTAGAGTCAATCATGTAAGTATCTAATACACATTGCTCTGGTTTGCGCCTCATGTTTCGGCTGAGTGAGAGGTTTTGTCCATGGATCGGCAATGTTGAGATCCGTGTGCACTTTGCATATCTTGACATCACCTCTGTCCACTATCTCGCGGATGAGATGATATCGCCAAAGTATGTGTTTGGACTTCTGATGTGACCTCGGCTCCTTGGCTTGCGCAATGGCTCCACTATTATCACAATAGAGAGACATTGGACCAGTTGCACTGGTTATCTCACCCAGCTCAGAAACAAATTTCTTGATCCAAACAGCCTCCTTTGCAGCTTCCGAAGGAGCAATATACTCGGCCTCCGTTGTAGAATCAGCAACAGTATCCTGCTTGGAACTCTTCCAGCTGACTGCGCCTCCGTTTAGGCAGAACACGAACACAAATTGCGATCTATAATCATCCTTGTCCGTTCGGAAGCTAGCATCGGTGTAACCACTTACAACGAGCTCTTCTTCACCTCCATAGACTTGGAACATATCCTTAGTTCTTCTCAAGTATTTAAGAATATTCTTTATGGCAGTCCAGTGACCTTCACCTGGATTTGACTGGTATCTACTCGTAGCACTCAAAGCGTACCAGATATCTAGACGTGTACAAAGGATGGCATACATGATGGATCCAATTGCCGAAGCATATGGAACCATACCCATCTTATTTCGCTCATCATGTGTGGACCCCCGTTTTTGAGACGGGAATCTTTCGTGTTCATAGTACCATTTCCCTGGATCGAGTAGTTGGTACTCACGAATACAGTACTGGATATTCAGGTGCACATGCACGAATAGTCTTACATTACCATTATTACATCAATAGGCCCGAAGGCAATGTTCAACCCACAGGACCTTATGGTCCAAATACAACACACAAAAACAGAATTTAGATACGGCAGCGGAAAGAGGCAGCGGCTTGTCATTTGCCATAGGCAACGACCGGAGCTAAGATCTAGTATGCGCCGTCAGTCCCTTCGCCCTCCTGGTAATACGCGTATGGGTCTTCCGGCTCTTCATTTCCATCAGCTGAGGGTTTGTGCGTATAGCAAGGGTGAGTACCAACCGTACTCATCAAGCCACACAGAATTGATGCATATGATTGGGTTATTCAAAGAACATGGCTGGGGTTCTTTTGCATAAAGCCAGTTTTCACAATTCTTTTCACAAGCCTATCGACTAGCCAATCAAATTTTAATTTCACAGTTCATTAATCCGGTGACGGTTCTGTCTACCATCCATCGTGATTCCAAGGATGGCTTCCCGCCTCCGGTTCGTCATGATTTTCTGGGGAATCTACCCCTTCTCGCTTCTCGAGAAGTTGATCCACCAGCGAATGAAATCATCATGCATACCCATCCCAGAGTTTTAAGTTTAAAGTCTAGCCAAGCGAAAGTCTTGTCACGATGCTCAATATCCGCGAGCACGGCTATTCGAATAGATTGGTTTACTCACACCTTGCGGTGGATGTACACTTTACCCGTACTCCGCAACAGCCCAACAAATGAGCCTACGCCTCAACACATGAGACGGTCGCGGCAAAGCCTTTTGATAACCTCGCTTTGGCAGTACCCGCTCCATGAACTTAAGCCCTCATGCACTCTAGCCGTCCTTTTCTAGCAGTGAGAGGAGTTCGCGCACCCGGGTAAGGGAAACTTTCTCAATCTTTAAGTTTATTTAGTATCGGTTTAATTCCACCATTCACAGCAAAGGCCGTAGCCTCATTCTCATCCCGTAACCACATCATAGAGAACAATCTATGCAAGGATACGCCTCCGCTCGGCTATCTAGTCAGCTAGGTCTATACCCATTCGAGAAGTACGGTTGTCTGGCTCGTTTCCGGCTATCTCATGGCTCGGTCCTTAATTGACCAGGGTCGGCACTTGCCTTTTCCGAATCCGCCCAAATCATCCGCCGCCCGAGTCTAAAATATTTGTATAGCATTTTCACTTTTCACCAAGCCTAGTTCAACATTCTCATGGCCATGTGGCGCTCATGTCTCCACAGCCGTATTTCAACTACCTTCCCTAAGGTAGTTGCCCGAGCACAAAGCCATTTTTGCAAAATCATGAGTATGCGGGGATCTAGTGTAAGCGGGCTAAGCATTTGTACCGAAGTTATCCTCCGGTCATATCACATCGAAGGTTACAAAGAATAAATACTAATGGTGATCAAGATCAAAGCGGGTATATCAAGCATAGGTATTGTTTGTGTAAGGCATGCAATTTGTAATTTGAAATCAACATCATTTCCCAAAGTAGGATCAATATGTTCAAAGAATGTGATGACTTGCCTTGCTCGCACACTTGAGGGGTGGTATCTTCCGGGTCGATGCCGGTTTCTTCAGTGCTACCCGTACGTGCGAAAGATCAATTGAATTCAATTAGAATTCAATAAAATGCCGAGAGGTCGAGAAGAACCATAAAAGCCATGAAAACAACTCCAACAGTTTTGCGAAAATTCTACTCGAGTTAGAACAAGGGTCGCTAGGAAAATCCGTGTTTTGGAATCGAGTTGACGGCTAGGGTTTTCGCAAAACGGCGATCGTAATAATTTTGGGAAATTAAATTTGAAGATATCAGCGGAGAAAATTCAGGCTCGAGGTTTGAGGGTTTGAGCACAAAAGAGAAGCCTATTTAAATGGCGGGAAAGAATTAAACGGAGTCCGGATTTAAAAACGATGCGAAAAGAAATCCGGAAAACGTTCGATCCCGATTTTCAAACTTTGCAGAGAAAACATGCGAGAAAATAATTTATTTTTGCCCAAAATTTTACTCAAGTTATCCCCAAAATATTTTCCAAATTTTCCAAAATTTTTCCCAAATTTTTCCCTATTTTTCTCTTTTTTTCTTTCTTTTCCCTTGCACTATTCATCGGTCGCAAGGTGCTCGACCGGGCTTCAAAACGAGGCGGCGGCGGTGAGGAACAAGGGCGGCGCAAGGAGGGCTTACCGGCAACGGCGGCTCGGGGAGGAGCGGTGGGGCACGGAGAGGGACTTGCGCACGGCGGCGGCTAGGCGGCGGCGGCGGCGCCGGGAGAGGGAAAGGAGCGGCGGCGGTGCGGCGTAAAGGTGGCGCGGGCGCGGCCCTTTATAGGCGCGGCGCGCGCGGGCGCGAGTGGAGAGGGAAGGGCCGGCTCGGGCGTGCGCGGCGCAGCTCGGGGGCCGGGTGCGGCGGTCTCCACGCGGCGGCGCGGAAGGCGGGCCGGGCGCGGTGCTGCGGCGTGGTGCGGCGAGCGGGATGCAAGCGGGGTCGGACGGGCGCGGCGCGTGAGGGTGCGAGCGGCGGGCGGGGCCGCGCGGCGGGCGCGTGGCGCAGCGCGGCGCGCGGGTGCGGGCCGTACGGCGGCGGAGCGCGTGGCGCAAGCGCGCGGGCGGGGCGGGCGCGCGCGGGCGGCGCGGGCGGTGCGGGGTCCGGCGCGGCGGCGCGCGCGGGTGTAGGGGCCGTCGCGCGGGCGCGGCGCGCGCGTGGCGTGCGCGCGCGCGGCGTACGGCGTCGAACACCTAGCGCAAGATGAATAGTGACCTTTTTGATTTTTCCCGATTTTCTATTTTCTTTTCCCATTTTCTATTTTCTTTCCTTCTAAAATTTCCAAAATAAATCCTAATATTCCAAAAATAATTTTTAACATTATATTTTAAACTTTTTCTTGACTTTTATTTTTTTCATAATTATTTTTCATATTTATTTAAATTCCTTTTTCCTAATTTTCATAATTCACCCATTCTATTTTTTAAAAAAATTTCCCAAATTTCGAGTACGCTTCCCGAGAATTTTATTATTCATTTTGTGTCTTAACTTATCTTATCCCCACCAAAAATTTTATTTTATATTTCCCAAAACGCGCTTTTGCAAATCCGCGCTTTTCTCGGTTTCCCTGTTAAACACGATGCGGCTTTCGCTCCTCCGTTCGACAACTCCGAAACCTCCAAATACACCGAAAAGGGAATTGACCACGACTAAATTTATGCAACTGAGTGGCAAATAAGAAGCAACAAACCCGAGAAGAAGCAATAAGCCAAGGTTTTTGAAAGTTCCGATTTTTACGTTCCGATTTCGGCTCTTCGATTTTCAGGATGTTACATCATGTGTCTGAGGACACTGATTCTTGCTAAGATTAATGCCATGTGACATGGGCAAGAAACCTTTCTTGGAATCATGCATGTTGAACCTTTTCAACACCTTGTCAATATATGTACTTTGGCTTAATCCAATTAGTCTCTTCATTTTTGATGAAACCAAACCCTTTGATTACTTCATCAAAACGAATATTGCAACTTCAAGATGCTTGCTTCAATCCATAAATGGATTTCTGTAGCTTGCATATCTTTCCGAGCGATTGTGGATCGACAAAACCCTCGAGTTGTATCATGTATACATCCTCACTTAGGTTTCCATTTAGGAAAGCCGTTTTGACATCCATCGCATATCTCATAATCGAAATATGCAGCGATCGCTAGAATAATCCGAATAGATTTAAGCATTGCAACAGGCGAGAAGGTTTCATCATAATCAACACCTTGAATCTGTTAAAACCTTTCGCCACCAATCGCGCCTTATAGATGTGAACATTTCCATCCATGTCGGCCTTTTTCTTAAAAACCCATTTACACTCAATGGTTTTGACACCATCGGGTGGATCAACCAAGTTCCAAACTTGATTATCATACATGGATTCTATTTCGGGTTTCATGGCTCCAAGCCACTTGTTGGAATTAGGTCCCACCATCACTTCCTCATAGGTCTTAGGCTCATCGTTGTCTAACAACAATATATCATGTTGTTCCGTACTGTGTACTCGGACGCACGACGTGATCTTTCGGACCTCTGTGAGGCTGGTGTATCTACAACAGGTGGCGCAACATCTTGTTCCTCGTGATGTGGTTCTGTGGTAGCTGAAACATTTTGTGGTGTTTCTTAAACTTCTTCAAGATGCACCCTGCTCCCACTAACCCTTCTTGAAAGAAACTCTTTCTCCAAGAAGGCACCGTGTCAGGCGACAAACACTTTGCCTTGTCCCGATTATAAAAGTAATATCCCTTGGTTTCCTTAGGATATCCCACAAAGAAGCACTTGTCAGATTTGGGTGTGAGCTTGTCGGGCTGTAAACGTTTTACATAAGCCTCACATCCCCAAATTTTGAGGAAAGACAAACTAGGGGGTCGCCCTCTCCATATGTCATATGGTGTCTTTTCAACTGACTTAGATGGAACTCTATTTAGTGTGAACGTAGCTGTTTCAAGAGCATATCCCCAGAAGGATAACGAAAGATCACTTTGGCTCATCATGGACCGCACCATGTCAAACAAGGTGTGATTTCTCCGTTCGGACACTCCATTCCATTGTGGAGTTCCTGGCGGAGACAACTTTGGAACAATTCCACAATCTTGATTGTTTTCCCTAAATGATTTTGTACTTCATTATGGAATTCTTTGAACTTTTCAAAGGATTTGGACTTATGCCTCATTAAGTAGATATAACCATATCTACTAAAGTCATCGGTAAAGGTAATGAAGTACTGATAACCACCTCTGGCCGTTGAGCTCATTGGTCCACATACATCACTATGTACGAGTGCCAACAAGTCACTTGCTCTCTCACGTGTCCCGTGAAAGGTGCCTTTGTCATCTTACCAAGTAAACAAGATTCACATGTCTCAAATGATTCAAAATCAAAAGAGTGAAGCAATCCATCCTTATGGAGCTTCTCCATGCGTTTCTTATTTATATGGCCTAAGCGACAATGCTAGATAAATGTGGGGTTTGCATCATTTGGGAGTTGCCTCTCTCGTATTAATGTTATAGATGGGAGACGCTTCAAGATTCAAAACGTATAATCCATTCACCAATGGAGTATAAAAATAGAACATATCTCGAGATAAACTGAACAACCATTGTCCATGGATCTAAAATCATATCTTTCTACTTGCAAACATGAAGCGGAAATAACATTTTGACATAGAGTTGGAACACAATAACAATTATTTAATTCCAAAACTAATCCCGAAGGTAAATGAAGTGGTACGTGCCGACAGAAGCGTAGCAACGCTTGCTCCATTGCCGACGCGCAGTTCACCTCGCCCCTTCTCAAGCCTCTACTTCTTCTCATTCCCGCAACGATTTGCAAATATGAGCTACGATCCGGTATCAAATACCCAAGAGTCGGTATGTAAAGTAGCAAGATTAGTATCTATAACATTAATACCGAAGCGAAGTCGCACTTTGCTTCTTTTTGAGATCCTCCATGTACTTCTTGCGTTCCTTTTCCGTGACTGTCTCTTTGCAATAGAAGCAAACGGCATCGATGCCGCCGACCCTTCTTTCCCTTCTTTGCATTGGAGGCACTCGTGATCTCATCGGGAGTTAGTTTCCTCTTGATGCAAAGTTTCTTGACAGTGGTTTGGCTTAGCCTTCGCATCATCATCATATGATGACCATTTTTCTGGATACTCTCCTCAGCCGTCTTTAGCATCCCATGCAATTCAACCAAGGTCTTATCCATACTGTTCCTGTGATAATTCAATATGAATGGCTCAAAGCTCGAAGGGAGCGATTGGAGAATCACATCCGGCCAACTCTTAGCTAAGGGGAAAACCTAGTTTTTCCGGACTCTCAATGTAGCCAATCATTTTTTATCACATGCGGATGACGGGACTCCTCACCAAGCACGCACGCAAATTGGGACTTTCGAGATGTTGAACCTTTGAGCCCTTGCTTGGTTCTCAAACATGCCACACAGTCCCTGAATAATAGTATGAGCATCGTTGCTCTCATATTGCTTCTAAAGCTCAGAGGACATTGTAGCTAGCATGAGATAGCTTATGTCTAGGGAATCATTAGTGTGCTTCTCATAAGCCCTCCGTGCGAGCGGTGGCATTATTAGGCAACTCATCCGGATAGGGTACTTCAAGAACGTACTCCTTGCGCTCTTGCTTGAGAACAATTCTCAAGTTGCGATACCAATCCATAAAGTTTGTTCCATTCAATTTTTCCTTTTCGAGAATAGATCGCAAATTAAAGGTACTGGGTGTAGTATTAGCTGCCATATTCTACAACGAAAAAGCAAAGTTTAGCACAATGTTTATGCTATGTCTTTTGTTAAACAATTTAACATAAGACTCCCATTACGTATTTTACACCTTCCCTCTAGGTTACGTATTGGGTCAAGATCCACATGTTAGTTAATTTCTAGTGAGCTTTGGCATCACTGCTAGAAAATTAATAACATCGGTAAGCAACACCTTGCTAATCACATCTCTATGTGACTCTTGTTGTTGGTGTGACATCTCCATGCCCCGGCGCCAACCTATGCCCCAAGGCCCAAAACTGTTTTGATAGCCTTGTTAAGTAAACCAAATGCTCCTGCTGTATATGTCCGACATATACCCCCTCGTGTTATGATAGAGAATGACACTCTGCTTTGGCAGACCCACCATTGACGAGCATAACGGTGACGGGTGCAACATTTGGAAGGGCATCATTACTACTTAATTTTGTGAGGGATGCTATCCTATCAAACAAACATATCACATATATGAAAGCAGGTAGAATAGCATATAATGAAATAGTATGGCCCCCTTCACATGGTGATCTCCATCTCCATGCCTGTGTAGAGGATCTCCATCTTCATCACCATTCTTCCGAGTGCCGAATGCTTGATTTCTTCAAACTAAACTACTATTATAGAAGATCTAATTGAAGATTACATCGACTCGTAGGTCGTGAAAGAATATTACAAGCATTGCATGTATGAAAGAATATTAAATGCATCACATGCATCTCATACAAACAATAGGGCCATACCATCTCGAAGCATTCTCTGCAAAAACAAGTTAGGCGTAGAACGTTTTCAACCTATCGCAGAGATACGTCATTGAGACGACCTATAAGGCGGGCATTTAGGCAGCGCCCGGAACACCACACGAATTTCATAGATCCAATCTATGAAATCGCATACGAAAACCATATCGGCATAATCACATTATGCCGTCCCGATACACTATCAAGGGAGATGGTTTGCGTAGGCGCGAGGTGACTTTGAAGGTCAGACTACGAGATAGCTTTGGCATAATCACATTATACCGTTCCGATACACTATCAAGGAACGCCATCTCGAATCTGACTCAAACTGAGTTCTATGGAAACTGCTTCGACGTAATCACATTACGCCGTTCCGATAAATATCAAGAAATGCAATTACCATCAACTCTCCACAACAGATCCCGTAAAACCTATTGATCTAATCAACCCGTGCGCAAAACTTGTTCTAGATCCAATCTAAAACCCGAACTAAGCAAGATTAGCTCTGATACCACTGAAGGGTTACACGGAAGCTACGATAGCTAATAACAAAAATTTTCTACCGTGCAAACCAGGAACACTTGCAAGTAAGGGTCGATAGATCGTTACCGATTGGAGTATGCAGCGGAAATAGCCAATCAGGAGCTATCCGATCCAGAAAAGTGCTGGCCGATCACAGCCGATTTGCTGACAGCCAATTCCCGCAAGCCGACAGCCAATTCCTGAGAATAGCCGATTCACCAATCAGCTAATTCACCGAGTAGCCGATTTGCCGAGTCGTCGCACAGCGCTCGCGTGCCTCGCTCCGATGCGCCCAACCGCAGTCGATTCCACCACAGCCGATTCATAGCCGACGAACAGCGCCGCAACGTGCAGCGCCTCTACCAGTATCCACACGTCCGGGAACAGAACGCCTAAAACCCGTGTGCTAGCACAAGATGCAAGGCTAGGGTTTTGGCTCGGAGGTGGGGAGGGTTTCCGTGGAGATTGATCTAGTCGACTTTTGAAGACACGCATGATCAGATTGATTTGTTCCAATTGCATGTGGCAGCTCTCCACCCCTCACCCCTTTATATAGAGTTTCCGATTGAGCCTAGAGGCCCATCGGGACTCTATTTTGAATCGGATCCTATCCGAATCTTATAGAGTTGGCCGGCCGGACTTCGTAAGCCCATAGGACTCTATCTGATCGGATCCCTATCCGATCGAGTCGTATCCGAGTCCAACTCGAATGCCTGTTCTTATCCCGTTAAGCGTGCGACCTTGTAGGTTCGGGCATACTCGGTTTTGACTATAGTCCTACTCGGCACCAGTCGGCTCGAGTCCAACTCGGCCGATCACTCAACGGCGGCGCCTAGCGTATATATTGATACCATAGTATACAAGAATATAATATCGGCTCTAAACCTGTAATGTGTACACAAATCCCTTTGCCTCACAATACCAATTAAGCTATAGGCAAGATGTGTGCCATCCCTAAAACAGCTTAACCATTCACTCGAACCGTACTGGATTATCTATATGTTGATTGACTCCTCAATCAACTCGGGATGGCCATGCACTTTCATAATCCATTACCTTGAGGGGCCCAGAGATATCTCTCCAAAGGAGGGGCAAATTCCATTCATATCATTCACATCCCACTACATGTTTCATAGCAAACCCCAAGATTACTTTTATAACTACCCAGTTACGGAATAGCGTTTGGTAGTCCCAAAGTAGGCTACTACACATGTTGGAATCCATGATGATCTCAGGTCTCAGAACTTTGTACCAACACTACCTGAGACTAACTAATGGCACATTAAATCCTGTAGTGTCTCATGGTGGGTCTATCCAACAATGTGTTCTTTAACACATGTCCATGTATATTGATTTGGTATCTCCATACCATAATATATGAGACATGATCATCAATCAATAAACATGTCAATCTTAGAATCATATTTGTTCCAACAATATGACATATGATCAGGGATTATTTAGAAATAGATTCATACATAAAGAGTCTCATAAATAAGTCACGTACTTATTGATCAATACAATATGTCTATTTCATGGAACTGAATAACACTTTATTCATTTATACATAAACATTGACCATGATATCCAACATCTCTATGTTGTCTCTAGGGGATATCAATTACTCCTTCAAGGTCGGCGACCTCGTGCTCTGCAGGGTCAGCTCCTTGGGAAGGCCCCTTCATCGTTTTCGCCGTCACACGTCTGGGTTCCTACAGGATGCTTCGCGAGGATGGATAGGAGGTGCCGAATTCATGAAACATCGAGCACATGCACCGATTCTACACTTGAACGGCTAAGTACCTGTGGTAGGTGTCACCCCGGGGTGCCTCAAAAACCCCGATTGGACCCCAATAAAAGTCAACCGAGTGTCCTCGAGATGTGAACGAGAGCTCGACCCCCCCGGGGGGTCGGGCATTCTGGCCTTCCCCCGATTCCGACCTCGGCCCCTTCTCTTGACCCCGACTCGTCGCCCGACCTCGAGCATCCTCAGGAAGAAACTTGGCAGGCACGGAGGAAGAGGGAGGAGACAAACCGACAACATCTGACACCACCTGGCGGCACAGAAGCAGGATCCCAAGGCTGACAGGAGTACAAGTTACCCACGGTGTACAGGACCTAGCAGACCAACATGTACTTTATCGGATTTCCTCTGTACCCTTTCTCTCTCTCTCTCTCTTAGGCTTAGCTTTTTTGGCCCCCAAGCTCATATGTACCTGCCCCCTTGAGGTATAAAAGGGAGAGCAGGGTGAAGGGGCCAGGGGAGGATTTCAGATCCAACTTCCATACTCTCTCACACTTGTAACCCTATTCATCATACACCCCAACAAAGAACACTGGACGTAGGCATATTATCCTTCGGGAGGGCTGAACTAGTATAATTCCTAGTGTCTCGTTCTTGGCTTGTCTTAGGACTCGAGTTGACCATCAGATCCATCGGAGGGCAGCTTCACTACCACCCTCTCTTTCACTTCCTTGGGGATTCCCTTTGGAGGACTATCGACACATCAGTCAATAGTTGGCGCGCATGGTAGGGGCGCTGTCCTTCACCTGAGATGATCCGATGGCTGTTTGCTTCGCCACTGACTTCGTGGTTCCCGCCAGGACAATCTTCATCTTTGGCACTCTGGTGTTCTGCGCGGACGATTTTCATCACCTCACTCTCTCCCATACGGCATCCCGCGAGCTGGAGCGTGCGGTCGCGCCTCCGCGCATGGTGGCGAGGCCAAGGCGCGTGGTCTCATGCCTTGAGGCCTCTGCCCCCAAGCCCCACGCACCCATCAGTGTTTGACAGCCCAAACCCACGACTGCTCGCACGGCAGTCCTGAGGGCAGATGATGCTTGGACTCGGATTGAGCATCCACCTCGACTCCGCTCCACGCATTCTGCTTCACCACACCAAGGGTCATCTTCCTCGCCTTTGCTTGTTGCTGGGGGTGTTCCTGTGCCTCTTGGCGCAGAGGACCCTAGCACGACCATCCGCCATGCTTCTCTCCCACGCATGGCATCGAGTGGGCGGCTCCACGGACTAGTGTTCATCCCTGGTAAACGCTGGCCCGCCAACTTCGTCATGATGGCGGAGGCGGTGTCCAACGATGAGATCACGGGCTCCCAGGAGTCTGATGCTCACCGCAACGCGCGCCGTTCCCATAATGCGGGGAGATTTGCACGGCATGAGTAGTCCCGTCACCCTCACGTTTAGCCCCGGTGCCTAGAGTCTGACTTCACGATGGAGTTTGAGGGACACCAGATTTTTCGGATGCTGTCGGCCAACATGGTCGCCATTGAGCGTGCCCTCAATGGTCTTCCTGACTCCCCGGAGATCCGGAAGGCCATGGCCATGACCCAGGCCACCGCAGCACAACTCAATGTCTTTGTCCTATCTGAGCGTCCCCTGGAGCGCTCGACGCTCGAGGTCGCGACAACAGCAGAGTGACGGTCATTCGGCCTCCCCGTGTCCTGCGGTGGGCGCAGCCACGAGGACGTGGTTCCCCCCGCGGGCACGGCTCGACACTCCCGGAGTGCTCGCATGACTGAGCATCAAGGGAGCTCCCACACGGGTGATCTGCGTGAGGTGATTGCGCAGAGGATGGATGCCCGCAACACCATCGAGCGGCGTGCCGCTGATCGAAGGTGCCAGGAGATACGGCGACAGATGGCTTTGTGGCTGCCATCTGACCTGTTGCACGGACCTCCTGACGGCGTGAGTGATCACACACCCCACCATGATGGCTTTGTGGCTTTCACCGCCAAGCTCCGGCAGGTCACGTTGCCCAAGGGTTTCCGCCCGACGGGGATAGAGACATACGACAGCAAGACCGATCCCACCTTGTGGCTCTAGCTGTATTACATCGTTGTTCGAGCTGCAAATGGTGATGATCGTGTCATGGCCAAGTATCTCCCGGTTATGCTGGCGCCAACAGCCATCAACTGTCTTGCCAGTCTACCCGAGGACTCCATCGACTCGTGGGATGAGCTTTGCGATGCCTTCGTCGCCAACTACCATGGCACGTGGCAACGCCCAGTCACCTGCTATGACCTCAGTCGAGTCCGACAAGGCCCCACCGAGTCCATCTAGGACTACATCCGGCATTTCTCGAAGCAACGCAACTCCGTTGCGAGCATTTCTGATAGCGACATCATGCGAATCTTCTCTGAGGGCCTTCGAAGATCCTTCAAGCTGTTCCGCTTTCTCTCTCGGACGAAGCCAACCACCCCGGCCTAAGTGATTACCATTGCCGACGGCTTCGCCGATGCTGAGGACATCGAGAACCAGCTCATGCTGCCCGCCGTTTCCTGCCTCCCAAGGTAGTCGAAGGGAAAGTAGCGAGCCGACCCTGAGCGCCGCTCGCCGAGGAGGTCAGATCGCTGCCCGCGTCAGCGGGATCGGTGACACGATGTGAAACTCAAGCCGACCATGGAAGTTGCGGGCCTCGAGTGACCAAGCTCGAGGGGGAAACCCTCAGGGGAAACATTCTTGGAAGTGCTGGACAAGCCGTGCTTCCTCCATCCGGACGGAAATCACACCATCTGGCAGTGCTACTCCCCCCAAGACCAAATGGTCTGGGAGGGACAAAACCCCCGACCTCCAAGGCCACGGAAAGGGTGGAGCGCAGACCCGAAGCGCCAGAAAGGGGACCAGCGATGGGAGGACGGCTTCCAGGAGCCGATCCACACTGTCAACATGATCCTCGGTGGTGAGACGACCTCTGAGAGTCGACGCCAACAAAAGCTCCTTTCTCATCGCGTGAACACCATCTCGACTGACCCACCTAAGCACCTTCAATGGTTAGAGATCCCGATCTCTTTCTCTCGGGCAGACCAATGGACCGACGTCCCGAAGCCGGGTCGGTTCCCATTGGTGGTGGACCCAGTGGTGCTCAAGGTGCTGTTGACGAGAAAAAATCAACACGCTGGCCTTGGAGATCTACTTAGCTCAAGTGCAGGTCCTAGAATCGATGAAGCGTGGGCGTGCCAGTCAGTTTGATCCTGCCACTGACAAGATATACAAAGCAGCCAGAAGTAAAGCATATCAGCAAATAGGTCAATAACCAATATAGCCGATCGGCCAATCAGCCAATGATGCGATCCCAGCCGATACTGACGCCAGCCAATGCAGCTAGGGTTTCAATCCATCGGCTGTACGCTGAGCAAACATCTATGTAAAGGTGATCGGCCGATGATAACATGATGATATAGCAATGTAATATGGCACAAAGCAATCACATAATAAAATAGATACTGATTTAAAGATTAAAGCACACATCAGCTGGAAGTCCGATGTCATTAAATCCAAATGATTAAATATCCAATGAAGCCTCTGCTGCAATCGGCTAGATCCAACTTGTGTACATTCCTTGAAAGCCAATGCGATATCCAAATAACTTATCGGCTAAAACCCCGATGAAACCCTTAGTGGCAACCAACTGGCAGGTTAGAGATTATGGTTCTAATCACGATTTAGTAGGTCAAACTGATTGATGCAGTACTAAGTATGAAAAGAAACACTATATCTAGACAATCAAGCCCTTGACTGATTTTCAGGGTGGTAGATGCCTAAGCTAATCTAATCTAGTAAAAAATTTAGCCGATATCAGTAGAAACCCTAAAGCAAGAGACAACCGATAGAACTAAATTGAAATACAGAACTAGATTAACATATGCATATGATAAATAGGCAGGCAAACATGTTAACCAAACCGGAATAATCAAAGAGATCAAATGTATTGATGCAGCCTTGGACAACGCCGACGTAGCCAATACGATTGCCTGGGCCAGTGGAACATTGGACTTACCCGTTCGTCGGAGATCGAGGTCGATGCAGCCCTACGTCGGGTGCCAAATCCCATCAGGTGATGAATAAAGTAGAAAAGGTAAAGGGTGTTGATGCACCGAATTGTATTGATCGAGAGATATCATACATGAACCCTGGGCTTACATATTTATACCCACGGGCTAACAAAGATCCTAACAGATTACAATTTGAACTTTCCTAAAGATAAAAAGGAAACAAACCGAGTCCTTATTGCATACTAATACACTTTCCTAAAGATAAAATAGGAAACTAACAAACTGTTCCTAATTAATAGATACAATTGCTTTTTTAGGACTCTATCCTTATATGGCAATCCTCATGAAGCACATCATCTTGATCCGACGGTGTCTCCAATGTTGTCGTACCGAAATCGGCTACATCGGCTTGCCCTGTCCGATTCGGTATCAGCCGATGGACACCTTAGCCGATTCGGGCTCCGGGGCTTACCAAATTCTGGCGTTAACAGGTGCGCCTCAAGCATGTTCTAGTCGATGGAGGGAGCAGCATCAACGTCCTCTTTAGAGAACCCTTCGTGAGCTCAGAATCTCCCTCTCCACCCTTGAACCTACGGACTCACCGTTTTATGGCATCGTTTCGGGCCGAGGAAGCCTGCCCCTCGGTGTGATTTCCCTCCCCGTGACGCTCGGAACGCGGGAGAACTTCCCCATCGAGTTTGTCAGGTTCTATGTGGCCAAGTTCGAGACGGCCTACCTGTTAGTGATATGCCGTAGAGGCAACATGGAGATATTGGATATCATGGTCAATGTTTATGTATAAATGAATAAAGTGTTATTCAGTTCCATAAAATAGACAACTTGTATTGACCAATAAGTACGTGACTTATTCTATCTCTGGACGTGTGGATACCGGTAGAGGCACTGCTACATTGCGGTGCTGTTCGCGGCTACAAATCGGCTGCGGCGTATCGGAGCGAGGCGGCTGCGGCGGATTGGCAGCACGAGTGCGGTGCGGCAAATCGGCGCATTGGCTGCAAGGAATCAGCTATCGAGTCGACGAATCGGCTCTACTAAGGAATCGGCTGTGATCGGCTGGCACTGTTCTAGATCGGATAGCTCCTGATTTGCTATATCCGCTGCACTCCACTCCAATCGGTAACAATCTATCGACCCTTACTTGCAAGGTTCCTGGTTTGCGCGGTAGAAATTTTTTGTTATTAGCTATCGTAGCTTCCGTGTAACCCTTCACTACCATGCGGTACTCGGCGATCCGGCCCTCGTGAAGTTCATGGCAATTCCCCATTACACATACCTGGTTCTCAAGGTGCCAGGGCCCCGGGGTAATTCTCCGTGAGAGGTGATGTCGCCACGTCCCACGCCTGTGAATCCGAGAGCCTTGCCCTCGGCGAGGCCCCTGACCCATCGGTCCGGGTAGGCGGATTTTCTCCCTTGTGTGCTGACCCAAAAGGGAAGGCACCAATGGTCGAGGATGACCCAAGTCTGGCACCACCCGCGTCGAGGTCCTCCGCTAGCTCCGTCGAGTACAAGGCCGTCTCCCTCTCCGACACCGATCCCTCCAAGACGGCGCTGATCGGCTCAAACCTCAGGGAGAAATAGGAAAGTGCGCTCGTCGACTTCCTGCGTGCGAACATCGATATGTTTGCTTGGAAACCAGCAGACATGCCGGGAGTACCCAGGGAGTTGGTCGAGCATGAGCTTCATGTTCCCCCCGACGCCAAGCCGGTCAGGCAAAGAATGCGACGGTTCACCTAGGAGCACAAGGAAGAGAACCGGAAGGAGTTGACTCGACTTCTAGATGTGGGTTTCATTCGGGAAGTGTACCACCCGGATTGGTTAGCCAATCCGTTCTTTGTAAAGAAGAAAAATGGGAAATGGAGAATGTGTGTTGACTACACTAATCTTAACAGGCATTGTCCTAAAGACCCATTTACTCTTCACCGCATCGATCAAGTCGTCAACTCTACCGCAGGCTGTTCCTCCTGTGTTTCTTGGATTGCTACTCAGGCTATCATCAGATAGGCCTCAAAGCGTGCGACCAGGGGAAGACGTCTTTCATTACGCCATTCGGGGCCTTCTGTTACACCACAATTGCTTTCGGTCTAATGAACGCCGGCTCGACCTATCAGCGAGCCGTTCAGTGTTGTTTAGCCAGCCAGATTGGACGTAACGTTGAAGCCTATGTGGATGACGTAGTGATCAAGACGTGGATCCCCGACGTTCTCTTGCCCGACATAGCAGAGACCTTTGCAAACCTACGCAAGTACCGATGAAAGCTTAATCCCGAGAAGTGTGTCTTCGGCGTGCCTTCCGGGAAGCTTCTCCATTTCGTCATCTTGGAGCGAGGAATCGAGCAATCTTGAAATGCGGAAGTCGTCCTGCGTCAAGCTCATGGGTAGCATGACATCTCTCAGGAGATTCATCTTGGCAAGCGTGGAGCGGCATCCTTCAAGCTAGTCGGGAAAGGCAAGGATTTCCAGTGGTCGGAAGACGCCGACAAGGCGTTTGCTGACTTCAAGCACCTTTTGACTACGCCGCCAATCCTTACTGTTCCGAACCCCAAGGAACATCTACTTCTGTATGTCGCCGCAACCACCACTGTTGTCAATGTTAGTGATATGCCCTAGAGGCAACATGGACATGTCTGATATCATGGTCAATGTTTATGTATTTATGAATAAAGTGTTGTTTTGTTCCATGAAATAGACATCTTGTATTGATCAATAAGTACGTGACATATTTATGAGACTCTTTATGCATGAATCAATTTCTAAACGATCCCTGATCATATGTCATATTGTTTGAACAAATATGATTCTAAGAACGACATGTTTATTGATTGATGATCATGTCTCATAGATCATGGGTATGGAGATACCAAATCAATAAACATGGACATATGTGTTAGAGAACACATTATTGGATAGACCCACCATGAGACACTGGTCTCAGGTAGTGTTGGTACAAAGTTCTTAGACCTGAGATAACCATGGATTCCAACATGTGTAGTAGCCTACTTTAGGACTACCAAACGCTATTCCGTAACAGGGTAGTTACAAAGGTAGTTTTCGGGTTTGCTATGAAACATGGAGTGGGATGTGAGTGATCAAGATGGAATTTGCCCCTCCTTTGGAGAGATATCTCTGGGCCCCTCAAGGTAATGGATTATGGAAATGCATGGCCATGCTAAGTTGATTGAGGAGTCAATCAACAGACAGATAATCCAATACGGTTCGAGTAAAAGGTTAAGCTATTGAAGGGATGGCACACATCTTGCCTATAGCTTAATTGGTATCGTGAGGCAAAGGGATTTGTGTACACATTACAGGTTCAGAGCCGATATTATATTCTTGTATGCTATGGTGTCACTATGTGCTGCTAGGCGCCGCTGTTGACAAATCGGCTGAGTTAGACTCGAGCTGAAACCAAGTATACCTGAACCTACAGGGTCGCACACTTAAGGGGATAGAATAGATATTCGAGTTGGGCTCGGATTCGGCTCGATCGGATAGGGATCCGATCGGATAGAGTCCTATGGGCTTACGACGTATGGGCGACCAACTCTATGAGACACGGATGAGATCCGATTCAAAATAGAGTCCTGATCGGCCACTAGTCCTAGTAGGCCAACTCTATATAAAGGGGCGAGGGTTGGAGAGCTGTTGCAGGTCAATTGAAGTCAATTGCGCGGAAATCAGTCTGATCACACGCAGCTTTAGAAGTCGGCGAGATCAATCTCAACGGAAACCCTCCCCAATTCGAGCCAAACCCTAGCCTTGTATCGCGTGCTAGCACATGGGTGTTCGTTGTTTTGTCCCCGAACATGTGGATACCGATAGAGGCGCTGCTACGTTGCGCGCTGTTGATCGGCTACGAATCGGCTATAATCAGAGCGAGGTGACTGCTGCAGATCGGCGACGAGAACGCGGTCGGACGACTCGGATCGGCTGCGGCATGTGCGAACGGCTGGTTGGTGAATCGGCTGTCCACGGGAATCGGCTGCACTGCTCCAGATCGGATAGCCCTAATTGGCTGTTTTCGCTGCATACTCCAATCGGTAATGATCTATCGGCCCTTACTTGCAAGTTTTCCTAGTTTGCATGGTAAAAAGTTTTTGTTTTTGGCTAGCGTAGCCTCCGCGTAACCCTTCAGTGGTATCAAAGCTAATCTTGCATAGTTCAGGTTTTAGATTGGATATGGAACAAGTTTTGTGCATGGGTTGATTAGATCAATCGGTTTTACAGGATCTGTAGAGGAGAGTTGATGGTAATTGCGTTCCTTGATAGTGTATCGGAACGGCATAATGTGACTACGTCGAAGCAATATCCATAGAACTCGGTTTGAGTCGGTTTTGGGATAGCGTTCCTTGATAGTTATCCGAACGATATAATGTGATTATAGCGAAGCTATCTCGTAGTACGACCTTTTTTGCTGCCTCGCGCCTACGCAAACCATCTCCCTTGATAGTGTATCGGGACGACATAATGTGATTATGCCGATATGGTTTCCGTAAGCGATTTCATAGATTGGATCTATGGATTTCCGTAAGCGGGACCGCCGTGTGCGCCCCCTTTATAGGTCGTCTCGATGTCGTTTCTCTGCGATAGGTAGAAAATGTTCTACGTCTAACTTGTTTTTGCAGAGAATGCTTTGAGATGGTATGGTCCTATTGTATGTATGAGATGCATGTGATGCATGTAATATTCTTTGATACGTGCAATCCCTGTAATATTCTTCCTTACATGCAATGCTTGTAATATTTTTCACGACCAACGAGTCAATGTAATCTTCAATTAGAGCTTCTATAGTAGTAGCTTAATTTGAAGAAATCAAGCATTCGACACTTGGAAGAACGGTGATGAAGATGGAGATCCTCTACACCGGCATGGAGATGGAGATCACCATGTGAAGGGGGCCATACTATTTCATTATATGCTATTCTACCTGCTTTCATATATGTGATATGTTTGTTTGATAGGATAGCATCCCTCGCAAAATTAAGTAGTAATGATACCCTTCCAAATGTTGCACCCGTCACGGTTATGCTCGTCAATGGTGGGTCTGCCAAAGCAGAGTGCCATTCTCTATCATAACACGAGGGGGTATATGTCAGACATATACAGCAGAAGCATTTGGTTTACTTAACAAGGCTATCAAAACAGTTTTGGGCCTTGGGGCATAGGTTGGCGCCGGGCATAGAGATGCCACACCAACAACAAGAGTCACATAGAGATGTGATTAGCAAGGTGTTGCTTACCGATGTTATTAATTTTCTAGCAGTGATGCCAAAGCTCACTATAAATTAACTAACATGTGGATCTTGACCCAATAGTAACCTAGAGGGAAAGTGTAGAATACGTAATGGGAGTCTACTGTTAAATTGTTTAACAATAAACATAGCGTAAACGTTGTGCTAAACTTTGCTTTTTTGGTTGTAGAATAATGGCAGCTAATACTACACCCAGTGCTTTTAATTTGCGATCTATTCTCAAAAAGGAAAAATTAAACGGAACAAACTTTATGGATTGGTATCGCAACTTGAGAATTGTTCTCAAGCAAGAGCATAAGGACTACGTTCTTGAAGTACCTTATCCGGATTATTTGCCTAGCAATGCTACTGCAACTGCACGGAGGGCTAGATATAAGCTGTCTCATGCTTGCTACAATGTCCCCTGAGCTTCAGAAGCAATATGAGAGCAGCGATGCTCACACTATTATTCAGGGACTGCGTGGCATGTTTGAGAACCAAGCTCGGGCCGAGAGGTTCAACACCTCGAAGTCCTTGTTTGTGTGCAGGCTTGTTTAGGAGAATCCCGTCAGTCCGCATGTGATAAAGATGATTGGCTATATCGAGAGTCTTGAGAAACTAGGTTTCCCTCTTAGCCAAGAGTTGGCTACAGACGTGATTCTCCAGTCGCTCCCTCCGAGCTTCGAGCCATTCATATTGAATTATCACATGAACAATATGGATAGAACCTTGGCCGAATTGCATGCGATGCTAAAGACAGTGAGGAGAGTATCCGGAAAAACATCATCATGTGATGATGATGCAGAAGGCTAAGCGCAAACCACCTGTCAAGAAACTTTGCACCAAGAGGAAGTTAACTCCCAATGAGATCGCGAGTGTCTCTAATGCAAAGAGGGGCAAAAAGGGGTCCGCGGCATCAGATTGTTAGTGATATGCCCTAGAGGCAACATGGAGATGTTGGATATCACGTCAATGTTTATGTATAAATGAATAAAGTGTTATTCAGTTCCATGAAATAGACATCTTGTATTGATCAATAAGTACGTGACTTATTTATGAGACTCTATATGTATGAATCTATTTCTAAACGATCCCTGATCATATGTCATATTGTTGGAACAAATATGATTCTAAGATCGGCATGTTTATTGATTGATGATCATGTCTCATAGATCATGGGTATGGAGATACCAAATCAATAAACATGGACATATGTGTTGGAGAACACATTGTTGGATAGACCTACCATGAGACACTACAAGAATTAATGTGCCATTAGTTGGTCTCGGGTAGTGTTGGTACAAAGTCCTTAGACCGAGATCACCATGGATTCCAACATGTGTAGTAGCCTACTTTGGGACTACCAAATGCTATTAAATCGGGTAGTTATAAAGGTAGTTTTCGGGTTTGCTATGAAACATGGAGTGGGATGTGAGTGATCAAGATGGAATTTGCCCCTCCTTTGGAGAGATATCTCTGGGCCCTCGAGGTAATGGATTATGGAAATGCATGGCCATGCTAAGTTGATTGAGGAGTCAATCAACGGACGGATAATCCAATACGGTTCGAGTGAATGGCTAAGCTATTGAAGGGATGGCACACATCTTGCCTATAGCTTAAGCGGTATCGTGAGGCAAAGGGATTTGTGTACACATTACGGGTTCGAGCCGATATTATATTCTTGTATACTATGGTGTCAATATGTGCTGCTAGGCGCCGCCGTGTGGTCGGCTGAGTTGGACTCGAGCCGACGGTCGACTAAGTTAGACTACACCGAAACCGAGTATACCTGAACCTACGTGGTCGCACGCTTAAGGGGATAAGAACAGGCATTCGAGTTGGACTCGGATACGGCTCGATCGGATAGGGATCCGATCGGATAGAGTCTTATGGGCTTACGACGTGTGGGCGGCCAACTCTATGAGATACGGATGAGATCCGATTCAAAATAGAGTCCTAATCGGCCACTAGTCCCAGTCGGCCAACTCTATATAAAGGAGGGAGGGGTGGAGAGCTGCGATACGTCAATTGCATCACGTGCAACAGAAGTCGCCGAGATCAATCTCCACGGAAACCCTCCCCACTTTCGAGCCAAACCCTAACCTTGCATCGCGTGCTAGCACACGGGTGTACGGCGTTTTGTCCCCGGACGTGTGGATACCGGTAGAGGCGCTGCTACGTTGCGGCTGTTGATCGGCTTCGGATCGGCTGCAATCGGAGCTATCGGCTGTGGTGGAATCGGCTACGGTCGGGCGCATCGGAGCGAGGCGAGAACGCGGCCGGACGACTCGAATCGGCTGTCTCGGGAATCGGCTGCTTGTGCCGGATCGGATTGCCACGATTGGCTATTCCATGCACTCTACTCCAATCGGTAATGATCTATCGGCCCTTACTTGCAAGTGTTCCTGGTTTGCGCGGTTAAAATTTTTGTTTTCGGCAAGCGTAGCCACCGCGTAACCCTTCACAGATGCCGTTTGCTTCTATTGCAAGGAGACAGGCCACTGGAAAAGAAACTGCAAGAAGTACATGGAGGATCTCAAAAAGAAGCAAAGTATGACTTCTGCTTCAGGTATTAATGTTATAGACATTAATCTTGCTACTTCACCTACTGACTCTTGGGTATTTGATACTGGATCAGTAGCTCATATTTGCAAATCGTTGCACGAAATGAGAAGAAGTAGAGGCTTAAGAAGGGGCGAGGTGAACCTGCGCGTTGGCAATGGAGCAAGCATTGCTACGATTCTTTGTCGGCACAATACCACTTCATCTACCTTCGGGATTAGTTTTGGAATTGAATAATTGTTATTGTATTCCAACACTATGTCAAAACGTTATTTCCGCTTCATGTTTGCAAGCGGAAGGATATGATTTTAGATCAATGGACAATGGTTGTTCAATATATCTCGAGAGATATGTTCTATTTTCATGCTCCATTGGTGAATGGATTATACGTTTTGAATCTTGAAGCGTCTCCCATCTATAACATTAATACGAAAGGGAACTCTCTAATGATATAAACCCCACGTTTATCCGGCATTGTTTCTTAGGCCATATAAATCGAAACGCATGGAGAAGTTCCATAAGGATGGATTGCTTTACTCTTTTGATTTTGAATCATTTGAGACATGTGAGTCTTGTTTACTTGGTAAGATGACAAAGGCACCTTTCATGGGACAAAGTGAGAGAGCAAGTGACTTGTTGGCACTCATACATACCGATGTATGTGGACCAATGAGCTCAACGGCCGAGGTGGTTATCGTACTTCATTATCTTTACCGATGACTTTAGTAGATATGGTTATATCTACTTAATGAGGCATAAGTCCGAATCCTTTGAAAAGTTCAAATATTTCCAGAATGAAGTACAAAATCATTTAGGGAAAACAATCAAGTTTCTACGATCGGATCGTGGAGGGGAATACTTGAGCCAAGAGTTTGGTAGTCATCGAAAAATTGTGGAATTGTTCCACGCTTGACTCCGTCGGGAACTCCGCAACGGAAGGGAGTGTCCGGACGGAGAAACCGCACCTTGTTGGACATGGTGCGGTCGATGATGAGCCAAAGTGATCTTCCATTATCCTTACGGGGATATGCTCTTGAAACACTGCGCTCACACTAAATGGAGTTCCATCTATGTCGGTTGAAAAGACACCATATGAGATATGGACAGGGCAACCCCCTAGTTTGTCTTTTCTCAAAATTTGGGGATGCGATGCTTATGTAAAACGTTTATAGTCCGACAAGCTCACACCCAAATCTGACAAGTGCTTCTTTGTGGGATATCCTAAGGAAACTAAGGGATATTACTTTTATAATCGGGAACAAGGCAAAGTGTTTGTCGCCCGACACGGTGTTTTCTTGGAGAAAGAGTTTCTTTCGGGAAGGGTTAGTGGGAGCGGGTGCATCTTGAAGAAGTTCAAGAAACACCAAAAAATGTTTCAGCGACCACAAAACCACAACAGGAGGAGCAAAGTGTTGCGCCACCAGTTGTAGATACACCAGCCCCACGGAGGTCTGAAAGATCACGTCGTGCGCCCGAGTATATACAGTGCGGAACAACGTGATATATTGTTGTTGGACAACGATGAGCCTAAGACCTATGAGAAAGCGATGGTGGGACCCGATTCCAACAAGTGGCTTGGAGCCATGAAATCGAAATAGAATCCATGTACGATAGTCAAGTTTGGAACTTGGTTGATCCACCGATGGTGTCAAAACCATTGAGTGTAAATGAGTTTTTAAGAAAAAGGCCGATGTGGATGGAAATGTTCACATCTATAAGACGCGATTGGTGGCGAAAGGTTTTAAACGATTCAAGGAGTTGATTATGATGAAACCTTCTCGCCCGTCACAATGCTTTCGATTATCCTAGCGATTGCTGCATATTTCGACTATGAGATATGGCGAGATGGATGTCAAAACGGCTTTCCTAAATGGAAACCTAAGCGAGGATGTCACATGATACAACTCGAGGGTTTTGTCGATCCACAATCGCCGGAAAGATATGCAAGCTACGAAATCCATTTATGGATTGAAGCAAGCATCTCGGAGTTGGAATATTCGTTTTGATGAAGTAATCAAAGGGTTTGGTTTCATCAAAAATGAAGATGAGGCATGTGTTTACAAAAGGTCGGTGGAAGCGCAATTGTATTTCTAATCTTATATGTGGATGACATATTGCGATTGGATGATATCCCTATGATAGAATCCGTCAAGTCTCCATTGAAAAATAGTTTTTCCATGAAAGACTTAGAAGAGGCAGCATACATATTGGGCATTCGGATCTATAGAGATAGATCTAAGAGGCTAATTGGATTAAGCGAAAGTACATACATTGACAAGGTGTTGAAAAGGTTCAACATGCATGATTCCAAGAAAGGTTTCTTGCCCATGTCACATGGCATTAATCTTAGCAAGAATCGGTGTCCTCGGACACATGATGAGCGGACTAAGATGGATATGGTTCCATATGCTTCGGCAATTGGATCCATCTTGTATGCCATGCTTTGTACACGCCCGATGTCTCGTACGCTTTGAGTGCTACGAGCGGACACCGTCGATCCGGTGAAGGTCACTGGATCGCCGTAAAGAATATCCTTAAGTACTTGAGAAGAACTAGGGATATGTTCCTAGTCTATGGAGATGAAGAAGAGCTCGTTGTAAGTGGTTACACCGATGCTAGCTTCCAAACAGACAAGGATGATTATAGATCGCAATCTAGGTTCGTGTTCGCCTAAACGGAGGCGCAGTGAGTGGAAGAGTTCCAAGCGGGATACCGTTGCGATTCTACAACGGAGGCCGAGTACATTGCTCCTTCGGAAGCTGCAAAGGAGGTTGTTTGGATAAAGAAATTTGTTTCGAGTGGGTGTGATGACGGTGCACCTGGTCCAATGTCTCTCTATTGTGATAATAGTGGAGCCATTGCGCAAGCCAAGGAACCGAGGTCACATCGAAGTCCAAACACATACTTCGATGATATCATCTCATCCACGAGATAGTGGACGAGGTGATGTCAATATATGCAAAGTGTACACGGATCTCAACATAGCCGATCCGCGACAAAACCTCTCCCTCACGAAACAAGAGCAATGGGTATTAGATACTTATATGATTGACTCTAGTGCTAGTGGAAGATTGTTAGTGATATGCCCTAGAGGCAACATGGAGATGTTGGATATCATGGTCAACGTTTATGTATTTATGAATAAAGTGTTATTAGTTCCATGAAATAGACATCTTGTATTGATCAATAAGTACGTGACATATTTATGAGACTCTTTATGGATGAATCAATTTATAAACGATCCCGATCATATGTCATATTGTTTGAACAAATATGATTCTAAGAACGACATGTTTATTGATTGATGATCATGTCTCATAGATCATGGGTATGGAGATACCAAATCAACAAACATGGACATATGTGTTAGAGAACACATTGTTGGATAGACCCACCATGAGACACTACGGGAATTAATGTGCCATTAGTTGGTCTCGGGTAGTGTTCGTACAAAGTCCTTAGACCTGAGATCACCATGGATTCCAACATGTGTAGTAGCCTACTTTGGGACTACCAAATGCTATTCAAATCGGATAGTTATAAAGGTAGTTTTTGGGTTTGCTATGAAACATGGAGTGGAATGTGAGTGATCAAGATGGAATTTGCCCCTCCTTTGGAGAGATATCTCTGGGCCCCTCGAGGTAATGGATTATGGAAATGCATGGCCATGCTAAGTTGATTGAGGAGTCAATCAACAGACAGATAATCCAATACGGTTCGAGTGAATGGTTAAGCTATTGAAGGGATGGCACACATCTTGCCTATAGCTTAATTGGTATCGTGAGGCAAAGGGATTTGTGTACACATTACAGGTTCGAGCCGATATTATATTCTTGTATGCTATGGTGTCAATATGTGCTGCTAGGCGCCGCTGTTGACAAATCGGCTGAGTTAGACTCGAGCTGAAACCAAGTATACCTGAACCTACAGGGTCGCACACTTAAGGGGATAGAATAGATATTAGAGTTGGACTCGGATTCGGCTCGATCGGATAGGGATCCGATCGGATACAGTCCTGTGGGCTTACGATGTATGGACGACCAACTCTATGAGACACGGATGAGATCCGATTCAAAATAGAGTCCTGATCGGCCACTAGTCCTAGTAGGCCAACTCTATATAAAGGGGCGAGGGGTGGAGAGCTGCTGCAGGTCAATTGAAGTCAATTGCGCCAAAATCAATCTGATCACACGCGGCTTTAGAAGTCAGCGAGATCAATCTCCACAGAAACCCTACCCACTTTCGAGCCAAACCCTAGCCTTGCATCGCATGCTAGCACACGGGTGTTCGGCGTTCTGTCCCCGGACGTGTGGATACCGGTAGAGGCGCTGCTACGTTGCGCGCTGTTGATCGGCTACGAATCGGCTGCAATCAGAGCAAGGCGACTGCTGCAAATCAGCGATGAGAACACGGTCGGACGACTCGGATCGGCTCGGCATCTGCGAATTGGCTGATTGGTGAATCGGCTGTCCACGGGAATCAGCTGCACTATTCCAGATCGGATAGCCCTGATTGGCTGTTTCCGCTGCATACTCCAATCGGTTATGATCTATCGACCCTTACTTGCAAGTGTTCTTGGTTTGCACGATAAAAAGTTTTTGTTTTCGGCTGGCGTAGCCTCTGCGTAACCCTTCAGTCAGCACGGTGCTGGTCGTCGAGCGCACAGAGGAAGGTCACGCCTATCCGGTCTGGAGGCTCGTTTATTATGTATCCGAGGTCCTTGGGCCGTCGAAGACTCGCTATCCCCAAGTGCAGAAACTGCTGTATGCCGTCCTCATCACTACTCGGAAGCTACGACATTATTTCCAAGCCCATAAAGTGGTGGTGGTGACTGGGTTTCCCCTCGGGGACATCATTCGGAATTGCGAGGCTACTTGGCAGGTAGTCAAGTGGGCCTTGGAAATGGGCGAATTCTCCATCGATTACAAGCCACACAACACCATAAAGTCGCAGGTCTTAGCCGACTTCGTGGCCGAATGGACAGAGATCCAGCTCCCGCCAACTTTCGAGTCGCGCCCGACCTGGACCATGTATTTCAACGGCTCCCTTAGCATTGACGGAGCTGGGGTTGGCGTGCTCTTGGTCTCCCCGAAGGGTGAGCACCTCAAGTACGTCTTCCAGTTACTGTTCAAGGCGTCCAATACTGCCGCCTAATACGAGGCTCTCCTCCATGGTCTCTGGATCGCCAAATCCATTGGCGTTGAGCGCCTTATGGTTTATGGGGATTCAAAGCTAGTCATTACCCAGGTCAACAAGGACTGGTCCTATTCAAGCGACAAGATGGATGCCTATTGCGCTGAGGTCTGCAAGCTCGAAGGCAAGTTTGCCGGCCTCGAGTTCCACCATGTCCTCTGGGACGCCATCTCGGCGGCCGACCAGCTGGCCAAGTTTGGATCTTCTCGAGCAACGGTGCCGCAGGGGATCTTTCGAGCTGCACAAGCCATCGATCAAGGACTTGGATCACCCATAACCAACCCCAGCACAACCAGCTGAGTCAGTACTCGCCATTACCGACACCCCTGACGACTGGCGTCAAGAACTCATAGACTATATCACCACCAAGGCGCTCCCGCCCGACAAGGCGAAAGCCAAGCGTGTCACCCGACACAGCAACCAGTACATAGTAGTGGGCCGCGAGCTTTTCAAGCGTGCGGCATCCACCCGAGTACTCTTGTTGTGCGTCCCTCAGGATGGTGGAGCCTGGATCCTCGATGAGATTCATTTGGGCATCTGCGGTAACCACACGGACGTAAGGACGCTAGTTGGCAAAGCCTTTCAGGCAGGATATTATTGGCCGACTGCCAACGAAGACGCCAAGGAACTAGTCTGGCGCTGTCAGGGATGTCAGTTCTTTGCCAAACAACGCCATCTCCCAGCACAAGCCCTTCAAACAATCCCATCATCGTGGCCCTTTGCATGCTATGGGCTCAACATGGTTGGCCCGTTCCCTAAGGCACCAGGGGGCTACACCCACCTTTTTGTCACAATCGACAAATTCATGAAGTGGATCGAAGTGCAGCCACTGAGAGCTTGCACTGCCCAGAAGGCGACCGAGTTCATCGAAACTATCACCTTCCGCTTCGGCGTCTTGAGGGAGATCATCACCGACCTCGGGGCACAGTTCATCGGGAATGTTTTTCTGGATTTCTGTGAAGAGAGGTGCATCGAGGTCAAATATGCCTCGGTGACGCACCCCCGAGTGAACGGGCAGTGCGAGCGTGTGAATGGCATGATCCTACAAGGCCTAAAGGCCGGGGTCTTTGAAGGCCACTGGTTGCATGAGCTCCCAGCTATGCTCTGGGGGCTCTGCACTAAGCCTAGCCGAGCCACAGGATGGTCCCCGTTCTTCCTGGTCTATGGCTCGGAGGCAGTTCTCCCGGTCGATATGCTTAACGAATCCCCAAGGGTTCAATTGTACGATGAAGGGATGGCTGAGCAAACGCGGGCCGAGGACATCGACGTCATCAAATAAGAGCGTATCGCCGTCGCGATTCAGATGGATTGGTACCAACAGGTGCTTCGCCGATACCACGACCGCAATGTCCAGGGAAGATCCTTCAAGGTCGGTGACCTAGTTCTTCGAAGAGTGCAGTCCAACACCGGCAGGAAACAAGCTTTCGCCCCTGTGGGAAGGCCCCTTCATCGTCTCCGCCGTTACCCGTCTGGGCTCGTACAGGCTGATTCACGAAGATGGACAGGAAGTGCCGAATTTTTGGAACATTGAGCACCTGCGTCGATTCTACGTTTGAACAGCTCAGTACCCAACCCCTACCCCTTCAATTCTGTGAATTTCAGTTATCTGTTAACCCTACCTGCAGATCATATACCTGACCCCTGAAAAGGCTCGGGGGCTCGGAAGCCCTCCCAAGCAGTATCGCCAACCGCGTTGATCCCTTCTCATGCAGTTACCCTCATGGCAAAGCCTGAGCGGTGCGGCCCTTAGTTAAAGGTTTCAGAGAAGCTGTTCCGCCTACTGTGCTTGAGCTGCTCGGGGCTCATTCATTACCTGCTTCGACTGAACATGGTCGGCTCGGCCCCGAGTCCCTCGGATAGTGACTTCATTCCTATCCGGGGCTGGCTGGGGTCAAGCTGACCGTGTTTTGGTCAAGTGCCGGTGAGTAAGCTCGGGGCTCAAAAATGATCAAATCCTGTGTATATGACTAAGACGCCAAGAGCTTGACTCGAGCCACCCGGACAATGTCTGTGATGGCTCGACTCGCTCTACTTCGAGGGTTAGACACATAGAGATCGGACGGACGTCGATGACCTCGCGTTCACCTGATGCATACATAACTAAGTGACCTTGCTTGACCGAATGCCCGCCTGGACTAGTCTCACCAGCTTCCGTCGCTCGATCATGAGGTTTTTACGCGTATCGAGTGATCGCCGATCATTCCCTGCCCTCTAGTTCATCCTGCATTCCGCTGAGTCGGTCCGAATAGACCGAGGAAACCTTCGGATCCATCCGTTAAGGTCCGAAGAACACTCGGCATCAGAGGCCAGTCAGGAGATGAATAGAAGGTTGTCTCCTCGTGCTTCGACCCGCTATGAAGGAGAAGGATCTGCTTGGAGTTTGATCGGCAGCCCTCCGGACTTGGTCTGTTCACGGCCGAGATCGCTCGGCAGGATCTACTCCCCCTCGCAGATGTCCTATAGTTTGACCGGAAGTCTTCCGGTCATCGGTTCGTAGATGGCTTAGGTCACTCAATGTAAGCTATCCCAAGGTGATAGCCCTTCCCCAGTTTTGACTATTTCGCCCCCCCCCAACTCGCACTATTGAAGGACGAGGTCGCTCAGACGATCTGTCGCATAGTGGTGTGTTGGTTGTCCAAAAAAAGAAGACTATGGACATATTGCGAGTCAAAGACAACATACAAAGAAGACTAACAAAAGTTCTCTTTATTTCTCGCGGGGTGATCATCATACATAGGGCCCAAGGTCCCCCTAACATGCAGCAGCATCTATGCGGCAGCTTCATTTTCTATCGGTTCCACAGACCGGGCCAAGGGTGTGCTCATGCTGGAATGATTGGAACGACAAGGCCTAAGGTTTTTCTAACCTATAGGACCATGCTGCTCACAATCTTATCCACTGCCGACTCTACGAAAGCGTAGATACCTTCGACATCGCCCGACTCGATGTTGGCAGGCCACCCCTCGGCGATCGCATCGATGTCCGCCCAGGGGTACAACTTTTGTACAACGCCAAGGACGTGCGTCGCCACCGTCTTGGCCACCCCCTGAGCGTAGCGCTAGGGAAGTTCCCGGCCGCTCAGTAGATGCGCCTGAAGCACGCTGTCGTTCGGGATGAGCGACGACGTGTCTGAATCGATCTCGGTGAGGAGTGTCCGAGCCGCCTCCGAACAGATCTCCCATCGCACGTCGATCGTCTTCAGGTTGTCCCCGAGTCAACGAAGCCGTCGACCGGCTCCCGCAAGTTGGCTTGGTCATGAAACAGGTCAGCTAAGGCACACTCCTACTTCGACAACAAAGGAATTGAAGAGGATAGTACTAACGGACAGCCTCCGCCCGTGCGGCTTGGTCCTCGGTTATTTTCGCCAAGGCTTTGTCCCTGGCCGCCTCGGCAGCCGCCAACTTCTTCTCTAGCTCGACTGCTGCCGCGTCTGACACCGACGCCTTCGTATGAATTTTGCAATTTGAATGGCCCAATTTGGAGTTTGTATGAATTAGATATGAATTTTAGAAGTTTTGGACCATTTAAATGAATTCTGGAAATTAAATTGATTTATAGCAAAATTTTTAATTATTTTTAGAAGGAAAAAAGAGCTGGGATGATGACAGCGGGCAAGGACTGACGTCAGCGAGTGAGAGCGGAGAGAGTAGGAAGGAACTCACCGTGCGCACGACGGCGAGAAGAGGCGGCACGGACACACGGCGGCGAGCGGAGGAAAGGTCGGTGCACGGGTGCTGACACGGGTGACGAGGACAACAATGGCAGCCGACAGCAGCCGTATGAAGGTGAGGCCAGCATGGAGCACCCCGCTGCGATGCCGACGACAGCGGTGGTGCCGCGGGGCAACGTGCCGACGAGCAGAACGGCCGGCCGAGACGACGACCACGACGGGAGGAGGAGCACAGGGTCAATGGCGTTTCGATGACCTTCAAGCGAAACCGAGCGATGGACAGGGAAGAGGATGGTGCCGCAATACCGAGGAAGGAGACGGCGATGTGGGGCGGCTCATCAGTGAGGCGACAAAGGCTGTCGAAGGTGGGGAACGATGACGTTCTTCACTGGTTGCCGGCTGGGGCGCACTACCGCTGGACTTCGGGCAAAATGGAGGGGTGGCCAAGGAAGTAGACGACGCTGTGATGCTGGAAAGGGATATGACGATGTCGAGGAGCACACCGGCAAGGCGGCAGGGGCTACCGGAGTGGCGCCGGCGAGATCGAGGGATAGGCACCATGGGCAGCGAGGTTTCGGTGTGTTCTGGGCAAAAAAGGGGCCTGGCCGAGGTGGAGGGCGATGCTGCGATGCCGTAGGTGGCGATGGTGCAGCCGACCAGCGCATGGGCAAGGAGGAACAACCGGTCGGAGTTGCGCTGATGAGGTGGGTGGATAGGCTGGCACGGCGGTCTCCGGGTGAAACGGAGGCAAGGCCGGGAAGAGAAGGTTGTTGCGACGATGAAGGTGGCAGCGCCGGGTCTTGCGTGGCTCCGATCGACGGGGATGGGCTTCGAAGTTGGAAAAATGGCGGCAACACGCGAGTAGAGTGGCGTGACAGAGAGGAGAGGAAGGAGAGGGAGGGCGGCTTGGGGGAGTGAGGAGGGGTGGGGCTCCTTTTATAGGCCTGGGGAGGGAGAGGGAAGGGCGCCGGGGAGGGGAACGGCCGGGGAGCTCGCCGGCCGGCCATTCATGGCAGCCATTGAAGGAGGCTTAAATCCGGCGAATTAGAGCACTAATAATTGGAGAATACATGGGGGAATTGATGAGGAAGAGGAGAGGAACCAATTTTCACAATTTAATTGGAGGAAAAACAACTGAGGAGAGATATCAAACAGGGTGGCTGCACTTGTGTTTGGCCGGGAGAGAGAAACAGACTTGCTGGCTAGAGGTTAAAGAACGACGGTAGCGCCAGAGAGGAAATGTAGTATTTTCCTTTCAAACTTCTTTGAATTTTTATCAATACTTCCAATGCTCAAATAAGTCCAAGAAAAATCCTAAAATTATATGGACACTCAAAGTATTTAATAAACATACAACCAGACCTTTGCTAATTAATTAAATTATTTAAATAATTATTGAAATGTTTTTTATTATTAAAATTATTTTCGGAGCTCCAAAATTTCATGGAAAATTTCGGAGAATACTTTAGAGCATGGAGAATATTTCAAAAATATTTCCATGTGACTTTTAAAGGAAATTTTTATTTCTTTATTAATTTCACTTGATTAATTTGCTTTAAATTTTATTTAATTTCTAGAAAATAAATTATTTAATGATTTTTAATCCCGAATGAAAATCGGGGTGTGACATATGCTTATGGTGAGCCTGAGCAATGCGTCCCCTTCTTGTGAGCGGAGGGAACATGAGAAGAGGAGTCCGCCGACCGAGCTCAAGTTGCTCGGGGACTCATTCTTTGCCCACTTCGACTGAACGTGACGGCTCGACCTGACGTCCCTTGGGATAGGTGCCTGTCCCCTACCAAAGGCTGGCCAAGGTCGGGACCGATTGTGTTTCGGTCAAGTGCTAGGCGAATGAGCTCGGGGCTCTTAACGACTATATCCTATGTATATGACTAAGACACCAGGAGCTCGACTTGCAGTCACCCGGACAAAGGTCTGTCGATGGCTCAAGCCACTCTACTTCAAGGGTCAAACACACGGAGATTAGTCAAACATCAACCTCGCGCTCACTCGCTGCGTACACAACTAAATGGCCTTGCTCAACTGAATGCCCCCGGGATCGGTTCCGCAGGCTTCAGCCGCTTGGCCACGAGAGTTATACATGTACTAAGTGATCGCCGATCTTCCGCCGTCCACCTATTTTGCCCTGTACACGGCTGAGTCGATCCAGGTTAGACTAGGGGGCACTCCAAATCCGTCTATTGAGACCCTAAGCCGCTCGGCATCAGAGGTCGGTCATGAGGTGAATAGAAGGTTGTCTCTTCGCGTACCGACCCGCTATGTAGGAGGAAGACCTGCTTGAGCTTGATCAGTAGCCCTCCAGACTTGGTCTGTTGATGGCCGAGATCGTTCGGTATGATCTACTTCAAGGGACAGACAAGCTCGAGCTTGACTAGAAGCCTTCCAGTTTTTGATCTGTCGATGACCGAGGTCGCTCAGTGCAAACTACCCAGAGCGGTAACTTTGCCTGAGCTTGACAGGGAGCCCTCCAGATTCATACCCTAGAAGGACGAGGTCAATCAGCGCGGTCTGTCACATAGCGAAAAGTTGGGTGTCCAAAAAAAACATGACACATATATCGGACATTTCACGAATGGATGACGACATTCAAAGGAACCAATAAAGTTTCTTTTTATACAAACAGGGTGATGATCATACATAGGGCCCGAGGTCCCCCTAATCTATAGGTCCACGTCGGCCTCGGCGATGCCAGCAGGCCACCCTTCGGTGACCGCTTTGACTTCCGCACGAGGGTATAGTTTTTGCACCACCCCAAGAACGTGCGACGCGGCCGTCTTTGCCATGCCCCGGACGTAGGCTAGGAGAAGTTCCCGACCACCCTAAAGATGTGCCATGAGTGCGTCATCAGTCGGCACAGTCCACAACGACTCCGGGTCGATCTTGGCGAGGAGCACCTGGACTCCGTCCGTGCAAATCGCCCAGCGCAAACTACGTGGGAAGAGCCCGCAGTCCGCCGACTGTCGGTGGAGGGCTGGAAGTTGGCCTATTCAAAATGAGGTCGGTCAGAACGTAGGCCGGAACCAAGAATAGAAAGAAATAAAGAATGATACTCACGGACAGCCTCTTCCCATGTGGCTTTGTCCACGGCCATCTTGGCCAGTGCGTCATCCCTCGCCACCTCGGTGGCCACCAGCTTCCTCTCTGCCTCGGCTTTACCCACCTTGAATGATGCCCCCTTTGCCTCAGCATTGTCGAGGGCGACAACCAGGTCCTAGAGAAGGTCCTCGAAGTGCCGACGCTGATTTGCGAGGTCCTCAGCACCGGTTCGGGAGGACAACCCTTCAATGCGAGGATCGATGTCCATTGGCTCCCTACCAAGGACGCCGGCCAGCTCGATTAGCATCAATAAAGTGAAGAATACAACAATGCACTGGAACTCACCTGGTGGAGGCTGTGAACCTCACAACACCCGGCATGGTATTTTTCAGGATGCTTCCAACGCTTGTGCCTCCAAAACCCCATGTGAACTTGGCCCCGCCTTGGGAAAAGCAGACAACTTCCTTTTACCCCTCGAATCGGCCGATACAAGAGGGAGATGAATCTCCACGACGTCCAGTCGCAGCAACACTGGACGGGCTCCAACACCTTGCCATGGCCCAACACCTGGCAGGTGAGGTTCCAATAGAAAAACAGAGAAGACGAGAAAATAGAGAAAGCATTTGAGTAAAGTTTAGGATTCGGGACTTCACCGGTTGACGACGATCGGGATTGTTGCTCCAGTTCCCACTTTCTGAGGAACTCAGAGAGGACTCCATGAGCCTTAGAAAGCTTTGAGATAGTAGAAGACCAAGGAAGGCGGGAGTCTTGAAGTTTTCTTTTGGCAAAAGGATGGTGTGAGACGAAAGGAAGTTGGATTGACCGGGCTTAAAAAGGGGACAATAATGGGCCTGGCGGCATTGTTTTTGGAAAACGTGCACAACACCATTAATAACGGGCATGGGGAATCCAAAGCGCCCTTGCCCATCCATCTCCCCTACGCGCTGCGTCACCTCTGGGGTAAATCAGAACCATTGGTTATATGGAGTGGCTAACAACATCTGTAAGGTATCCGTTGCACGTTTCGGGGAAATCGCCATCGAAGTACACCACTTTTTCCATTTAACCGCCAGCCCTGCCTGTCGCCTTGGAAAAAGTGGAAAACTAGGAGTATGACTAGCCACTGCGCAGCATCGGTTCCCATGCCCCTAATGAGACGTGATTGGCACTCTGTCGAAAATTGTCAGAGGACCACACTTCGACTTCATCGACTACCATCCACCATCGGGCTACAACCCAAACGACTTGATTCCTAGCCTCCGGGCCGGAACCCAGTCGATGTCGAGATTACCACAAGCCTCTAGGTGGTAGTCCCGACCAACTCACTGACCGCCACTGGCCTTTGAGCTGTGGCTTTGCTGACACAGGCGATGGCTTTCGGGTCACCCCCCTTGTCGAGGTTGGAACTACCATAAGCCTCTAGGTGGTAGTCCCGACCGATTCGCCGACCGCCACTGGCCTCCGGTCTATGGCCTCCTCGACTTAGCCGGAAGCCTTCAGTCTACAACAAAGGCAATTTAGGGACAACCATATGCCTCCGGGCAGTGGACTCATTGAACCCAATAATCGCCACAAGACCCCGGGCTACGGTCAGATCGGAGGAGGAATAAAGGGCAATCTTGCAAGCTGAACCAGTATAAATCTTGTGTCTCTTGTTTTCTTGACTCGTCTTAGTGACTCGAGTCGACCATCAGATCCAGAAGAGAGGCGCCTTCCCGACCACTCTCACTTACCTCCTTGGACACCACCCTTGGAGGACTACCGACCCACCAATCGACAGTTGACGTGCCAGGTAGGGGAGAGTTTCTTCTTCGTTCTTGGCGACCTGATGGCTGTCATCTTCTCCACGGACTTCATGGCACCCATTGGGTCGACGTTTGCTTCAGATGCCTGGTCTTTTGCGCCGATGACTTCAGCCTCCTCACCCTCTCATAGGTTGCTTCGCGCAAGCTGGAGCGCGCGACCGCGCGACAGCGCAAGGTAGGGAGGTCAAGGCACGTGACTTCGCGCTCGACAGCCTCGACCCGTGCGGATCGCCCGACTGCGTAGGCTTGGCGGCCAAAGCCTCCGCCTGCATGCCTGGAGGACTTGAGGATGAACTCATCTTGGATCCGGGTCGAGCGCCCTGTCGGACGCCGCTCCCCACGTCCGGCTTCCTCGCCATGGGGGATACCATCATCTACTTCGTTCATCGCCAGGCAGACTCCCACACTACCCGGGGTGGTGAGCAATAAGAAGATCGCCCGTCGAGCTTCTCCTCCTCGCTAGGTGCCAGAAAAATGGCTGCGCGGGCCAGTCTTCATTCCGGGCAAACGCTGGCCAACAAACTTCATCACGATTACCGGTACGGTTTTTGAAGATGATTTCACGGGCTCCCAGGAGTCCGATGCCCATCGAAACGCTCGTCATCACCGCAATGCGGGACGGGTTGCGCGGCGCAAGAAGACCCAGTGCCCTCGCATAAAACCCCGAAGCATGGAGTCCGACTTCACCATGGAGTTCGAGGGGCAACAGGTCTTCCAGATGCCGACGGCCAACCTGGTGGCCATTGAGAGAGTGCTCAACGGCCTTCCAACTCTCCGGAGGTGCGAAAGGCAAAGGCCATGACCCAGGCGGCCATCTCTCAGCTCAACGTCCCAGGCCCCTCCGAGCGCCCCGTGGGGAGTGCGCAACATTCAAGGTCTCGGCAACACTAGAGTGCTAGCCACTCTGCCTCTCCGTGCCCCTCCAAGGGCCGAGCCACGAGGGATGGGGTCATCCCTAATGGTTTGGGTGGCCGCCCCAGGAATGCCCGTACGGTGGAGCACCAGGATAGCTCTTACACTAGGGATATGCGTGAGATCATCACGCAGAAGACCGATGCCCGCAACACCATCGAGCCTCGCATCGCAAACTGGAGGCGCCAGGAGATACAACGCTGGGACGATTACGACCAGGCGCACGGTCCTCCTGATGCCGCCACCGACACCGACGCTGTACCATGGCACAACGGCTTCTCAGCCTTCACCGCTAGCCTTCGGCATGTGACGTGGCCAAGGGGGTTTCGCCCGACCGGGATTCATCCCTACGATGGCGAGACCGACCCCACCTTGTGGCAAGACCGACGTCATGGGCATTGGCCTCCGAAAACCCTTCGAGTTGTTCCGGTTCCTCATAAGGAATTGGCCAACCTCTCCAATGGATATGATCTCCATCGCTGAGAGCTTCACCATGCCGAGGACGCTGAACGGCTGGAAATGTTCGCCCCAGAGCTCCTCGTCCCGAGGGAGTCTCAGGGGAAAGGAACGGGCCGAGCCTGACAGGTGCTCACCAAGAAGAGCGTACCACTGACCGCCTCCGCTGATTAGGCGAGACGAGGTGAAACGCAAGTCGACCCTCGAGGTCGTGGCCATTGAAAAGCCGAGCTCGTGGGGAGAGACCTCAGGCGAATCTCTTCGGGAGGCACTGGACAAGTCGTGCTTCTTGCACCCGGACGGTAATCACACCATCCGTCAATGCTACACCCTCCAGGACCAGTTGGCCCGGGAGGCATAGAAATCCCAGACCCCCGAGGCCACGGCGGAGGAGGGATGGAGACGCGAAGCACTAGAAAGAGGATCATTGGAGGGATGACGGCTTCCAAGAGCTGATCCACATCGTCAACATGATCCTTGGTGGCGCAGCAACATCGGAGAGCCGACACCAGCAGAAGCTTCTCTCCCGCTAGGTGAACACCATCTCCACCGAGCCGTCTGAGCGCCTTCAGATGTTTTTCAGATGTTGTTTGTACTTGCTTTTTAGATCTTTAGTCTTAGCTTTCTTGGCCCCCAAGTCCCTTGTAACTGCCCCCTTGGACTATAAAAGGGAGGGCAGGACGGGCCGAGAGGATCATGTTCATCAGTAGACCAATCTCTCATAGTTCGTTCTTGGCCAGCCTGCTCTAAGCCCCAAGAACTCACACTTGTAATCCCAGTTCATCATCCACCCCAACAAAGAACACTGGACGTAGGCCTATTATCCTTCGGGAGGGCTGAACCAGTATAAATCTCGTGTCTCTTGTTTTCATGGCTCATCTTAGTGACTCGAGTCAACCATCAGATCCAGAGGAGTGGTGCTTCCTGAGCACTCTCACTTACCTCCTTGGGCACCCCCCTTGGAGGATTACCGACCCACCCGTCGATAAGAATTAACCCGATAATACTCACAAACATTCTTATGATATTGGGTTGCATGTATATGTAGCCATTTTTTGATGGAATATATTGCAAGAAATTTAGGCATTTTACGGTATATTTTAATTCCAAACTTTTTAAAGTAAATCACTAAATTAGGCAATACAGTGTACAAGCAAATATTGAAAAAACTACTCATATTTAAATCACATTTAAATATGAACGCAAGCAACAGAAGACTGCTAGAGATGAATATATACCCTAGAGCAGGTGCATGTGCAACTAGAGGATTGTTCTCCAGAGACATGTCGTTCACCGAAGTCATAGAAGTAGCCACCACAAAGGTGAAGAAGTGGAAACAAAATGACGACCAGCCACCAGGAAAGAGATTGACCTTCCACTGGGAAGTAGTCGAAGGAAATCAGCACAACGAGCAGTTGCATAGGGTTGCACTCCCAAAAACTCAAGTTCCCGTCTACTTGTGCAAGTGTCTCAACGGGAGGAGTTTCGAAGGCCTGCTCTCGAAAGATTTGTGCGCGCAAACCTTGCAATGAAAATGAATGCAGACATGCATTCCAGGCCAGGCCTTCCCCAAGACTCAAGGACCTGGGCCGCGCCATGGCCCAGCGAGGCAAGCGAGCGCACGTGCGTGTTGCCTTCCACTATTCCCTCTCGGCTTCTCAAATGATAGTCATTGAGTCCACCTATTTAAGCAAGTGAAAATTTTCCTGAATTCTCCGTATGATATTAAACCATTTTCAGTATTTTTTGTGGGCCTCATAATTAATTAAATGGGCCAAGCCCAATTACTGAACAATCCCCACAAAATTTCGTGGCTCACGAAAAATGCTCCCATTATCATTGTTGCTTTTAATATACCAGTGTTTTCGATGGAGACTGCTAAGTTGAACATCCATCTATAGTAAAGGTTTACACTCATTCACAACTGGTCAATGGACTAAGCCTTGAATTGGCAGTTTTGTGTGAACAAGCTTTGCCAGAGCCCTTTTACTGATACTAGGCTGCTTAAAACATTCCCGTGGTTTGGAGCGTATAAGTCTACTCCAGGACTTTCATGAGTATCTACAGATTACCAAAATCTTATAAATTGTGACAAGAAGTCGAACTCATATAGGTGTAATCCTTCTAAGATGTTCTGTAGGACAACATCTTTGTTTTTGACAAAGCCACTAGGATCACGTTAAGGCAAAAAGCCAACTTGCCTTATAGCTTTGAAGAGAAATGCACTTTCACAGGAATAAGCCTAATTAAAAATTTTCTTCGCTCAATCATTCAATGGCTTGTTTCGCCATCTAAATTCACAATATCTCCAATCACAAAGGACATGTTACCATCAAAGCATGACTCACATGATGGGTCTCAAGCCCAATTTCTTGGATGCATTATCTATCATATTTTGTGAAAGACCCTTTGTAAATTGATTTGTCAGGTTTTTAGCCATCTAGACATAATCGAAGGCTATCACTCCAGAGCTTCTCAATTTCTTGATAAATTTCAACTGTCTCTTCACATGTCTGGATGACTTCATGTGTCCTTTGAACTGTTCACTTTGACAATCATTGTTTGATTATCACAATTCATTAGGATAGCCGCTATGGGTTTTTCAACCACCGGTAAATCCATTAGAAGTTCACGAAGCCATTCAGTGTAAATAGTGGCAGTATCTATCGCTATGAGTTCTACTTCCATAGTTGACCTCGTTAAGATGGTCTGCTTGCAAGATTTCCAACAAACAGCACCACCTCCAAGCGTGAACACATATCCGCTCGTGCCTTTTATCTCATTAGCATCAGAAATCCAATTTGCATCACTATAACCCTCTAGTACCCTTGGATGACCGATATAGTGAATCCCATAGTCCACAGTGCCCTTTAGATAGCGCATCACTCTCTCTGAAGCATGCCAATGATCATCTCCAGAATTTGACACAAATCGGCTTAGTTTGGTCACATGAAAGGAGATGTCAAGGTTCGTAGCACTAGCCATGTACATAAGTGACCCAATAATCTGAGAGTATCTCAGCTGATCTCTCATTATACTTTTGTTTTTCTTTACTATCACACTAGCATCATAAGGTGTTGAAATAGGTTTGTAATCACTATAAACCTAAAGCGACTTAAAACTTTTCCACATAATGGGATTGCAAAAGTGTAACCCCACCATCACCTTCTCTTACTAGTTTTATAGTCAGGATAACATCAGACTCTCCCAAATCTTTCATCTCAAAGTTTTGAGGGACAAAAACTCTTTGACTTCCTTAATCATATTAAGGCTTGTCCCCAAAAATAGTATGTCATCAACATACAAGCACAATATCACTCCTTCACCCCCACCAAAGCGATAGTACACGCACTTGTCGGCTTCGTTCACAACAAAGCCAACAGATGAGAGTTCTATCAAACTTATAATGTCATTGCTTAGGTGCTTGCTTAAGGCCATACAAAGATTTCAATAACTTGCACACCATTCCTTCTTGACCCTTTGCTACAAACCCATCTAGCTGATCCATATAGATTTCTTCCTCCAACTCTCCATTAAAAAAAGTTGTCTTAACATCCATTTGATGAACGAGAAGACCATAGGAAGTTTCCAAGGAAAGTAACACTCGAATTGTGATCAATCGAGCAACATGTGAATAAGTGTCAAATAAATCTTCTCCTTCTTTTTGAGTATAACCCTTAGCCACAAGTCTTGCGTTGTATATTTCAATCGTACCATCAGGCCTAAGCTTTTTCTTAAACACCCACTTGCACCCTACAGGTTGATATCCATAAGGACGATCAACAACCTCCCAAGTTTCATTAGACATAATAGAATCCATCTCACTCTTGATTGCTTCCTTCCAATAGTCAACGTCAAGAGAGAAATATGCCTCTTCAATGGAGCCAGGAGTATCATCCACAAGGTACACAATGAAATCATCACCAAAGGACTTTGCAGTCCTTCGTCTCTTACTTCTTTTAGGAGCTTCATTTTCATCCTCCTCTAGATTACTCACAAGTGTGTGTTCATTGTGTTCTATCATATCGGTTGGTTAATCATTTGTAATAAATTCTACACTAGTATTGCTATAAGCCTCTCGCATAGGGAAAAAGTTTTCAAAAAATGTAGCATCTCTGGACTCCATGATTATGCCAACATGCATGTCCGGCACTCCAGATTTTACTATTAAAAATTATATCCGACACTGTGAAGAGCATAATGTCACGCCCAGAAATTCAGACCAGAATTTCCGAAGCTATATGTGTATAAAAATCCCTGTCCAGGACCAGCCAGGGTACACATATGACAACTGTTGATATTACAGTGCCACGTCTTAGAAACATTACAAAAAGATTACAAAAGAGCAGCGAAAAAATAAAAAGGGGCCTAAGCCTAAGCTTGACGCTGGCCACGTGGCTTCATCCATTCCACAGGCATCTTCCAGAGTGCAGGACAAAGCCTACTCAACTTCGTCTTCTTCTTCGGCTTCTTGCTCAGGTTCTGGTGAAGAGGCAATGATGAGTACTTCCACGTACTCAACAAGTCACACCGGAAAGGGGAGAGAATGAATGCAGGGGAGACAAGGATTTGGCTAAGGTTTGCTTTTGCACAAACAGTGAGGGTTTTTCCAAACAATAGGAATTTTGAGCACGATCAAAATAGTAGTAACTTAAGTAATTAAATCATTTTGATACCAACACTGTCCAACGTTATCCCCACGTTGCGACAGGCCCAACCCATCCAACTATACTAGTCATGTTCCATTAATTAGGGTTTAATCAGTGTGGGACTAATCACGGTGAGTTCGGTTGATCCACCATAACCATGGGCATAGCTATTCGAATAGTTTTAGTCTTATCAGAGGGGTGCAACTGTACCCACAAGACACAGCCCCACGACACGGTCTCCTGTGCGCCGGAATACCACCATGGTACCCCGGAAAGGAAACTGTGATAGGACCTTTCGCATAATCCTTCGCTAACTAAGCGAACCCCACCAAGGTTTCGCCCCCACTCCCGGACCTTGCAACGTGGCCAGCCTCCCAAGTGCCTCGGTGAATCCAGAAGCCCAGCAACCCTTATACCGGGGGCGAATGAAACTCCATCCCGCTCACCCTTGCTGATGGGTCCGTCAACTAGGAAAGACTACACTACGGGACCCACCTTACCCATTTTGGCTTGTGGTTTGCACGGTCATTTTTTTGAGGGTTCCCGTGAACCGGTCCTTAATTGCCATGGGCGCCACTAACCAAAACCATAGCACCCACAGCCCACCATTTTTTATATTTTAGTTAATAATCAGGTTCACCAAGTTCTCCAATTATTCTTCTTCCGAACAGATGTCCAGAAGATGTATATTAAGTGGGAATGACCCATTTAGTGAGCTAGTGAATCTAAGCCAGACTAAGCATAACCTAGTCCTGCATCTAGTCATGTTGTTTTCCCAAGTTTAATCAAGGGGTTTGGAGTGTCAAACCTAAGCCATAAATTAGATATACGCTGTAATATATCCCATAGGATGACATTATAAAATACATGCAATTTAATAGAGTAAAACAGGTGTTTTAGCAAATTGGGAGCAATATGATCAAAAATATAGCATGACTTTCCTTGCTCCCCGGCTTGGGGGATTTCTGCAACAACTTCGAAATAAACCGGGTCGGCGGAACTACTGGGATCTACACGGCAAACAAACAATTCAACAAAACAGGCTAAAAAACTATTGAAATTGGGAATACAACCATTTTTAATGTATTCTTGCCATTTTTATGAATTTAATGAAATTTGAATGGACTAAAATGGAGGTCGGATTGAAAAGATATGAGATTTTTAGAAGTTTTCGGGTTTTTACTAAAAAGAAAAGTCCTTAATTAATTTATTGCGCAATAACGCCGGGATGATGTCATCGGCTAGCGCTGAGGTCAGCGGCCGAGGCGCAGATGTCGGCGCCCACGGGAGCGCCGGTCCATAGTGGACCGGGTCCACGAGCCAGACGGGGCGGTGCGCCACGTGGCGCATATGTGGCGCCGAAGTGGTGGCCACATGGCGGGCCACATGGGCGAGCGGGGATCGGACGGTGTCGATTGGTCGGAGCCGATCGGATGGCCGAAAAAAGGGCAGCGGACGGCACGGTCGGTCGATGACTTTGCGACCGGCGGCCGGAGGCCGCGGCGCCATCCGGGCGGCAGGATGCCATGGCTCGCGCATGGGCGGAGCCGCGCGCACCCGTGAGGGGCGGCACGAGCGGCCGAGAGGACGGGAAGGGACGGCTCACCGCGAGCGTTGCCGAAGACGGAGAAGACGATGACGGTGAAGGGTTACGTGGAGGCTACGCTAGCCGAAAACAAAAACTGTTTACCGCGCAAACAAGGAACACTTGCAAGTAAGGGCCGGTAGATCGTTACCGATTAGACTAGAGTGCAGCGGATTAGCCAATCAGGAGCTATCCGATCGGGAATAGTGCTTGCCGATGACAACCGATTTGCCGACAGCCGATTCTCGGGGACAGCCGATTCACCAATCAGCTGATTCGTCGACGACACAGCCGATCCGAGTCGTCTGACCGCGTTCTCGCGCCTCGCTCCGATGCGCTCGACCGCAGTCGATTCCATCACAGTCAACTCGTAGCCGATCAACAGCGTTGCAACGTAGTAGCGCCTCTACCGGTATCCACATGTCCGGAGACAGAACGCCGAACACCCATGTGCTAGCACAAGATGCAAGGCTAGGGTTTGGCTCGAAGGTGGGGAGGGTTTCCGTGGAGATTGATCTCGCCGACTTCAGAAGCCGCGTGTGATCAGATTAATTCGGTTCCAATTGCATGCATCAGCTCTCCACCCCTCACCCCTTTATATAGAGTTGCCGGTTGGGCCTAGAGGCCCATCGGGACTCTATTTTGAATCGGATCCTATCCGAATCTCATAGAGTTGGCCGGCCGGACTTCGTAAGCCCATAGGACTCTATCCGATTGGATCCCTATCCGATCGAGCCGTATTCGAGTCCGACTCAAATGCCTGTTCTTATCCCCTTAAATGTGTGACCCTGTAGGTTCAGGTATACTCGGTTTCGGCTATAGTTCAACTCAGCCGACCGTCGGCTCGAGTCCAACTCAACTGATCTATCAACAGCGACGCCTAGCAGCACATATTGACACCATAGTATACAAGAATATAATATCGGCTCTGAACCTGTAATGTGTACACAAATCCCTTTGCCTCACGATACCAATTAAGCTATAGGCAAGACATGTGCCATCCCTTCAATAGCTTAACCATTCACTCGAACCGTATTGGATTATCCGTCCGTTGATTGACTCCTCAATCAACTTAGCATGGCCATGCATTTTCATAATCCATTACCTCGAGGGGCCCGAGATATCTCTCCAAAGGAGGGGCAAATTTCATCTTGATCACTCACATCCCACTCTATGTTTCATAGCAAACTCGAAAACTACTTTTATAACTACCCAGTTACGCAATAGCGTTTGGTAGTCCCAAAGTAGGCTACTACACATGTTGGAATCCATGATGATCTCAGGTCTAAGGACTTTGCACCAACACTACTTGAGACCAACTAATGGTCCATTAATTCCTGTAGTGTCTGATGGTGGGTCTATCCGACAATGTGTTCTCTAACACATGTGTCCATGTTTATTGATTTGGTATCTCCATACCCGTGATCTATGAGACATGATCATCAATCAATAAACATGCCGATCTTAGAATCATATTTGTTCCAATAATATGACATGTGATCAGGGATCATTTAGAAATAGATTCATGCATAAAGAGTCTCATAAATAAGTCACGTACTTATTGATCAATACAAGATGTCTATTTCATGAAACTGAATAACACTTTATTACATAAACATTGACCATGATATCCAACATCTCCATGTTGCCTCTAGGGCATATCACTAACAGTCTCCCACTTGCATTAGAGTCAATCATGTAAGTTTTATCTAATACCCATTTCTCTTGTGTGCGCCTCATGTTTCGACTGAGGGAGAGGTTTTGTTAGCGGATCGGCTATGTTGAGATCCGTGTGCACTTTGTATATCTTGACATCACCTCTGTCCACTATCTCACAGATGAGATGATATCACCGAAGTATGTGTTTGGACTTCTTATGTGACCTCGGCTCCTTGGCTTGCGCAATGGCTCCACTATTATCAAAATAGAGAGACATTGGACCAGTCGCACTGGTCATCACACCCAACTCAGAAACAAATTTCTTGATCCAAATAGCCTCCTTTGCAACTTCCATAGCAACAATGTACTCGGCCTCCGTTGTAGAATCAGCAACAGCATCCTGCTTGGAACTCTTTCAGCTGACTGCGCCTCCGTTCAGGCAGAACACGAACCTAGATTGTGATCTATAATCATCCTTGTCCATTTGGAAGCTAGCATCGGTGTAACCACTTACAACGAGCTCTTCTTTACCTCGATAGACCAGGAACATATCCTTAGTTCTTGTCAAGTACTTAAGGATATTCTTTACGGCAGTCCAGTGACCTTCACCTGGATCTGACTAGTATCTGCTCGTAGCACTCAAAGCGTACGAGACATCTGGACGTGTACAAAGCATGGCATACATGATGGATCCAATTGCCGAAGCATATGGAACCATATCCATCTTATTCCGCTCATCATGTGTCTGAGGACACTGATTCTTGCTAAGATTAAGGCCATGTAACATGGGCAAGAAACCTTTCTTGGAATCGTGCATGTTGAACCTTTTCAACACCTTGTCAATATATGTACTTTCGCTTAATCCAATTAGCCTCTTGGATCAATCTCTATAGATCCAAATGCCCAATATGTATGCTGGCTCCCCTAAGTCTTTCATGGAAAAACTATTTTTCAATGAAGACTTGATGGATTCTAGCATAGGGATATCATTTCCAATCAACAATATGTCATCCACATATAAGATTAGAAATACAATTGCGCTCCCACTGACCTTTTTGTAAACACAAGCCTCCTCTTCATTTTTGATTAAACCAAACCCTTTGATTACTTCATCAAAACGAATGTTCCAACTCCGAGATGCTTGCTTCAATCCATAAATGGATTTTTGTATCTTGCATATCTTTTCAGGCGATTGTAGATCGACAAAATCCTCAGGTTGTATCATGTATATATCCTCGCTTAGGTTTCCACTTAGGAAAGTCGTTTTGACGTCCATCTGCTATATCTCATAATCGAAATATGTAGCAATCGCTAGGATACTCCGAATAGATTTAAGCATTACGATGGGCGAGAAGGTTTCATCACAGTCAACTCCTTGAATCTGTTTAAAACCTTTCGTCACCAATCGCGCCTTATATATGTGAACATTTCCATCCATATCGGCCTTTTTCTTAAAACCCCACTTACACTCAATGGTTTTGACACCATCAAGTGGATCAACCAAGTTCCAAACTTGATTGTCGTACATGGATTCTATTTCGGATTTCATGGCACCAAGCCACTTGTTGGAATCGGGTCCCACCATCGCTTCCTCATAGGTCTTAGGCTCATCGTTGTTCAACAACAATATATCACGTTGTTCCGCACCTGTATACCTGTCAGGCACATGACGTGATCTTTCAGATCTCTGTGGGGCTGGTGTATCTACAACTGGTGGCGCAACACTTTGCTCCTCCCGTTGTGGTTCGTGGTCGCCGAAATATTTTTCGGTGTTTCTTGAACTTCTTCAAGATGCACCCCGCTCCCACTCGACCCTTCTTGAAGGAAACTCTTTCTCCAAGAAAACACCGTGTCGGGCGACAAACACTTTGCCTTGTTCCCAATTATAAAAGTAATATCCCTAGTTTCCTTAGGATAACCCACAAAGAAGCACTTGTTAGATTTGGGTGTGAGCTTGTCGGACTGTAAACGTTTTACATAAGCTTCGCATCCCCAAATTTTGAGAAAAGACAAACTAGGGGGTTGCCCAATCCATATCTCATACGGTGTCTTTTCAACTGACTTAGATGGAACTCTATTTAGTGTGAGCGTAGTTGTTTCAAGAGCATATCCCCAGAAGGATAACGGAAGATCACTTTGGCTCATCATCGACCGCACCATGTCCAACAAGGTGTGATTTCTTCGTTCGGACACTCTATTCCATTCTGGAGTTCCTGGCGGAGTCAACTCTGGAACAATTCCACAATCTTTCAGATGATTACCAAACTCTTGGCTCAAGTATTCCCCTCCACGATCCGATCGTAGAAACTTGATTGTTTTTCCTAAATGATTTTGTACTTCATTCTGGAATTCTTTGAACTTTTCAAAGGATTCCGACTTATGCCTCATTAAGTAGATATAACCATATCTACTAAAGTCATCGGTAAAGGTAATGAAGTACTGATAACCACCTCTTGCCGTTGAGCTCATTGGTCTACATACATCAGTATGTACGAGTGCCAACAAGTCACTTGCTCTCTCACTCGTCCCGTGAAAAGGTGCCTTTGTCATCTTACCAAGTAAACAAGACTCACATGTCTCAAATGATTCAAAATCAAAAGAGTGAAGCAATCCATCCTTATGGAGCTTCTCCATGCGTTTCTTTTTTATATGGCCTAAGCAACAATGTCGATAAACGTCGGGTTTGTATCATTAGAGAGTTGCCTTTTCGTATTAATGTTATAGATGGGAGACGCTTCAAAATTTAAAATGTATAATCTATTCACCAATGGAGCATGAAAATAGAACATATCTCTCGAGATATATTGAACAACCATTGTCCATTGATCTAAAATCATATCCTTCCGCTTGCAAAAATGAAGCGTAAATAACGTTTTGACATAGTGTTGGAACACAATAACAATTATTTAATTCCAAAACTAATCCTGAAGGTAGATGAAGTGGTACTATGCCGACAAGAACCGTAGCAACGCTTGCTCCATTGCCGACGCGCGCGAGTTCACCTCGCCCTTCTTAAGCCTCTACTTCTTCTCATTCCCGCAACGATTTGCAAATATGAGCTACCGATCCGGTATCAAATACCACAGAGTCGTAGGTGAAGTAGCAAGATTAATGTCTATAACATTAATACCTGAAGCGTAAGTCATACTTTGCTTCTTTTTGAGATCCTCCATGTACATCTTGCAGTTCCTTTTCCAGTGACCTGTCTCCTTGCAATAGAAGCAAACTGCATCTGATGCCGCCGACCCCTTCTTGCCCTTCTTTGCATTGGAGGCACTCGTGATCTCATCGGGAGTTAGTTTTCTCTTGGTGCAAAGTTTCTTGACAGGTGATTTGCGCTTAGCCTTTTGCATCATCATCACATGATGACCGTTTTTCTGGATACTCTCCTCAGCCGTCTTTAGCATCCCATGCAATTCAGCCAAGGTCTTATCCATACTGTTCATGTGATAATTCAATATGAATGGCTCGAAGCTCGGAGGGAGCGACTGGAGAATCACATCAGTAGCCAACTCTTGGCTAAGGGGAAAACCTAGTTTATGCTATGTCTTTTGTTAAACAATTTAACAAAAGACTCCCATTACATATTTTACACCTTCCCTCTAGGTTACGTATTGGGTCAAGATCCACATGTTAGTTAATTTCTAGTGAGCTTTGGCATCACTACTAGAAAATTAATAACATTGGTATGCAACACCTTGCTAATCACATCTCTATGTGACTCTTGTTGTTGGTGTGGCATCTCCATGCCCCGGCGCCAACCTATGCCCCAAGGTCCAAAACTGTTTTAATAGTCTTGTTAAGTAAACCAAATGCTCCTGCTGTATATGTCCGACATATACCCCCTCGTGTTATGATAGAGAATGACACTCTGCTTTGGCAGACCCACCATTGACGAGCATAACGGTGACGGGTGCAACATTTGGAAGGGCATCATTACTACTTAATTTTGTGAGGGATGCTATCCTATCAAACAAACATATCACATATATGAAAGCAGGTAGAATAGCATATAATGAAATAGTATGGCCCCCTTTACATGGTGATCTCCATCTCCATGCCGGTGTAGAGGGTCTCCATCTTCATCACCCTTCTTCCGAGTGCCGACTGCTTGATTTCTTCAAACTAAGCTACTACTATAGAAGCTCTTGAAGATTACATCGACTCATAGGTCATGAAAAAATATTACAAGCATTGCACGTAAGAAAGAATATTACAGGGATTGCACATATGAAAGAATATTACATGCATCACATGCATCTCATACATACAATAGGGCCATACCATCTCAAAGCATTCTCTGCAAAAATAAGTTAGGCATAGAATGTTTTCTACCTATCGCAGAGATACGGCATCGAGACGACCTATAAGGGGGTATGCACATGGCGGTCCCGCACATGGCAGCGCTCGGAACACCACACGAAATCCATAGATCCAATCTATGAAATCGCTTACGGAAACCATATCGGCATAATCACATTATGCCGTCCCGATACACTATCAAGGGAGATGGTTTGCGTAGCCGCGAGGCAGCAAACAAGGTTGGACTACGAGACAGCTTCGGCATAATCACATTATACCATTCCGATACACTATCAAGGAACGCTATCTCGAACCCAACTCAAACCGAGTTCTATGGATATTGCTTCGACATAATCACATTACGTCGTTCCGATACACTATCAAGGAACACAATTACCATCTACTCTCCTCAACAGGTCCCGTAAAACTGATTGATCCAATCAACCCGTGTGCTAATCCAATCTAAAACCCGAACTAAGCAAGATTAGCTCTGATACCACTGAAGGGTTATGCGGAGGATACGCTAGTCGAAAACAAAAACTTTTTACCGCGCAAACCAGGAACACTTGCAAGTAAGGGCCGATAGATCGTTACTGATTGGAGTAGAGTGCAGCGGATTAGCCAATCAGGAGCTATCCGATCTGGAATAGTGCTTGCCGATGACAGCCGATTTGCCGAGAGCCGTTTCCTGGGGACAGCCGATTCACCAATCAGCTGATTCGCCGATGACACAGCCGATCCGAGTCGTCTGACCACGTTCTCGCGTCTCGCTCCGATGCGCTCGACCGCAGCCGATTCCACCACAACCGATTCATAGCCGATCAACAGCGCCGAAACGTAGCAGCGCCTCAACCGGTATCCACACGTCCGGGGACAAAACGCCGAACACCCGTGTGCTAGCACAAAATGCAAGGCTAGGGTTTGGCTCGAAGGTGGGGAGGGTTTCCGTGGAGATTGATCTCGCCGACTTCAGAAGCCGCGTGTGATCAGATTAATTCGGTTCCAATTGCATGCATCAGCTCTCCACCCCTCACCCCTTTATATAGAGTTGCCGTTGGGCCTAGAGGACTATCGGGACTCTATTTTGAATCGGATCCTATCCGAATCTCATAGAGTTGGCCGGTCGGACTTCGTAAGCCCATAGGACTCTATCCGATCGGATCCCTATCCGATCGAGCCGTATCCGAGTCCAACTCAAATGCATGTTCTTATCCCCTTAAGCGTGCGACCCGTAGGTTCAGGTATACTCGGTTTTGGCTATAGTCCAACTCAGCCGACCGTCGGCTCGAGTCCAACTCAACCGATCTGTCAACAGTGGCGCCTAGCAGCACATATTGACATCGTAGTATACAAGAATATAATATCGGCTCTAAACCTGTAATGTGTACACAAATCCCTTTGCCTCACGATGCCAATTAAGCTATAGGCAAGATGTGTGCCATCCCTTCAATAGCTTAACCATTCACTCGAACCGTATTGGATTATCCGTCGTTGATTGACTCCTCAATCAACTTAGCATGGCCATGCATTTTCATAATCCATTACCTCGAGGGCCCGAGATATCTCTCCAAAGGAGGGGCAAATTTCATCTTGGTGACTCACATCCCACTCCATGTTTCATAGCAAACCCGAAAACTACTTTTATAACTACCCAGTTACGCAATAGCATTTGGTAGTCTCAAAGTAGGCTACTACACATGTTGGAATCCATGATGATCTCAGGTCTAAGGACTTTGCACCAACACTACTTGTGACCAACTAATGGTACATTAATTCCTGTAGTGTCTCATGGTGGGTCTATCTGACAATGTGTTCTCTAACACATGTGTCCATGTTTATTGATTTGGTATCTCCATACCCATGATCTATGAGACATGATCATCAATCAATAAACATGCCGATCTTAGAATCATATTTGTTTCAATAACATGACATGTGATCAGGGATCATTTAGAAATAGATTCATGCATAAAGAGTCTCATAAATAAGTCACGTACTTATTGATCAATACAAGATGTCTATTTCATAGAACTGAATAACACTTTATTCATTTATACATAAACATTGACCATGATATCCAACATCTCCATGTTGCTTCTAGGGCATATCACTAACAGACGACGGGGGCAGAATCAGCGGCGAAAGAGCGTGGGGAGGGGTGGCCGAGGCGGCACGGGCACCGGCGACGAGGGAGGAGGCGGCGGCGAGGCTCTGGATGGCTCATGGCGGTGGAAAAATGCGGCCGAAGGCTGGCGGTGAGGCCCTGAGCTTGAGCGCACAATGCGGGAGCAAACAAGAGAGAGAGGCTTGAGTGAGAGCGTGGGGAGGACGGCGAGGCCGAGGGGCAGCTTTTAAAGGGGGCGAGGAGGTCGGTGGTGGCCGGATAAGGGAGTATTAACTCGCCGGAGTTAAGAGAGAGAGAGAAAAGGGGAGAATAATGGTCGGCGATCAATTCCGGCCATTAAGGGGCGCGGGAGAGGCGGCCAGGGGCGTTTAAGGCTGGCGAACACGGTGGGGAGTAACGGCGGAGGGATCCCGAGGCGCGGGAAGGCTGGCGGCGCGAGATCCGTGCGGGACGGGAGGCCGGAGATGGCGCCGAGCGGGGCGGCCTGAGGTTGAAGACGACCTAACAGGTGGGCCCCACTCGTCGGGTCCCGGGAGAACGGGAGGTGAAGTGAACTTATTTTTGGGCGAGTGAGGCTGATGGGCCGTGGCCTTTGGCCGGCCCGCGAGAAGGAGAGAGAGGCGTGCGCATCGGCTGCCAACGGGCCGCTGGCTAGGCCGTCGGCTAGGAGCGCGGCGGGGAGGGGAGAGAGGGGCCGTCGGCTCGGAGGAGATGGGCCGTCGGCTCGGGCCGACGGCCCACGGCCGATTTTTGGGCGGGAAAAGGACGGGAGGAGAGAGAAAGGATTTTCCCGGGATTTATTAATTCAGATTTTGATTTTAATTGCTTAAAAATTATTTCTAGTGCTCTGAAAATTTCACTAAAAATCATGTTAGCTTATTTTGACATGTAGAAGAAAAATCCTACCATGCCATTTCCATTTAGAATTTGGCTTTTTAAAAATTATTTGTTCTCTCCGATTAATTCCAACGATTTTCTTTTGCGATTTTTCTTGGGATTTTTAAAGGAGAAAACACCTCAGGGTGTGACAAACATACCCCCCTTAAACGGAATCTCGACCCTAAGATTCGGAGGTACTAGCGAACAGATAGGGATGAGGGGCCTTTAGCTCATCTTCCCTTTCCCAGGTGGCTTATTCTTCGGAGTGATGAGTCTGTTCTTGACAGAACCTGGTAACCTTGTTCCGAGTTCTCCGCTCACTGGTTTCGAGAATACGTGCTGGCCTTTCCACATAAGTCAAATCTTCCTGGATCTCGATCTGATATGGACTGGTCTGTTCTTCTGGTACTCTCAGACATTTCTTGAGCTGGGAGACATGGAATACGTCATGGATTCCCACCATGGTGAGTGGCAATTCGAGCCGGTAGGCTACTTCACCTCGTCGCTCTTGAATCCGATATGGTCCCACATAGCGTGGTGTCAACTTGCCCTTGGTTTGGAACCGGCGTACTCCCCGAAGTGGGGTGACACGAAGATACACATAGTCTCTAGCTTCGAAGGCTAGTTCTCTGCGGCGGTTGTGTGCACAACTCTTCTGACGAGATTGTGCAACTCTCAGACTTCCTCTTATGATTCTAACTTTCTCTCCGGTGTCACTTAACACTTCAGTCCCAAACAACTGACGTTCGTCGGTCTGGTCCCAAAAAAGCGGGGCACGACACTTTCGTCCATATAGCGCTTCGAAAGGTGCCATCTGCAAACTGGCTTGATAACTGTTGTTATAAAAGAACTCTGCATAGGGCATACTCTTATCCCAAGCTCCTCCGAAATCCAGAGCACAAGCTCGCAGCATATCTTCCAAAACTTGGTTCACATGCTCAGTCCGACCATCGGTTTGTGGGTGATAAGCTGTGCTAAAATTCAACCGGCTGTCAAGTTCCTCTTGTAGCTTCTGCCAAAACTTGGAGGTGAACTGACTACCACGATCCGATACTATCTTCTTGAGTACCCCATGGAGACACATAATCCTTGCAAGGTATAATTCTGCTAACCTCCTTCCCGTGTAGGTGGTGTGTACTAGGATGAAGTGGGCTACTTTAGTGAGGCGGTCGATAATAACCCAAATGGAATCATGCCCTGACGCTGTCCGAGGTAAACCAGTGATGAAATCCATCCCAATTTGCTCCCACTTCCATTCTGAGATTTGAAGTGGTTGGATTAATCCAGCAGGTCTCTGGTGTTCTGCCTTCACACGCTAGCACACATCGCACAAGGCGACAAACTCCACGATCTCTCTTTTCATGCTAACCCACCAAAACTTCTCCTTAAGGTCCTGGTACATCTTGGTACTTCCTGGGTGGATAGAATACTGACTCTGATGAGCTTCGGTAAGGATTAACTTCTTCAATTCCATGTCCTCTGGCTCACATACCCTGTTGCCCATCCATATGGTTCCGTGCTCGTCTTCTGTGAAGTCACAAGCTTTTCCAACCCTCATGTTCTTCTTAAGCTTAGTTATGTTAGGATCCGAGGCTTGAGCTATGCGAATTTGGTCTAAGAGTGTGGGTTGGGCTTCAAGAGTGGCCACAAATCCACGTTCGACAATTCCTAGGTTTAGGCGCTCTAGGTCCTATTGTAACTGTTTACATCTCCCTTTTATGTGGATAGAGTTGCAATAAGTATTTTGGCTCAAAGGATCCGCTACCACGTTAGCTTTGCCAGGGTGATAGTGTATACTTAGGTCATAATCTTTGATCAACTCCAACCACCTTCGCTGACGGAGGTTCAAATCCGGTTGGGTGAAAATGTATTTCAAGCTCTTATGATCCGCATATATTTCACATCGATTACCAACGAGGTAATGTCGTCATATTTTCAAAGCGTGGACGACTGCTGCTAGTTCCAAGTCATGGGTTGGATAGTTAGACTCATGAGGTCTCAACTGGCAGGAAGCATAAGCGACCACTTTTCCTTCTTGCATCAACACACAACCTAACCCTTGGCGAGATGCGTCGCAATAGACTTGGAAATCCTTGGTTTGATCTGGCAAGATCAATACTGATGCGGACACTAGTTTTCTCTTAAGAGTTTCAAAACTCTTGTTGCACTTGGCAGTCCATATAAACTTTTCATCCTTCTTTAACAACCGCGTCATTGGCTTGGTAATCTTTGAGAAGTTCTCAATGAACCGACGGTAATATCCCGCAAGTCCTAGAAAACTCCTGATCTGGGTGACAGTTTTGGGTGGAGTCCACTTGGTTACTGCTTCCACATTGGAAGGATCCACTGCGACTCCTTGGGCATTCACGATATGACCCAGGAATTCACCTCCTTCAACCAGAAAGCATATTTGCTAAACTTAGCATAGAGCTGGTGGCCCTTAACTTTTCGAGTACCAACCGGAGATGGTGCTCGTGTTCCTCTTCTGACTGGGAATAGATCAAGATGTCGTGACCTTGTCCAAGAATCCCATAAACACTTTGTTCATCAAGTTCATGAAAAAGGCTGGGGCATTGGTAAGTCCAAAGGACAAGACCGTGCACTTGTACAAACCGTATCGAGTGATGAAAGCGGTCTTGGGAATGTCCTCATCTCAAATCCATAGCTAATGATAGCCTGACCGCAGGTCTATCTTAGAGAACACCTTTGCTCCCCTTAATTGACCAAACAGATCATCAATCCAAGGAAGGGGATACTTGTTCTTAATAGTGACCTCATTGAGTGCGTGACAGTCAACGCACATCCTCTTGGTTTTATCCTTCTTTTCCACAAATATTACTGGAGCACCCCAGGGCGATGTGCTCGGGCGGATATAGCCTTTCTATAACTCTTCGTCCACTTGCTTCTTGAACTCTACCAACTCATTGGCTCCCATTCTATAAGGCCTCTTGTGGATCAGAGCAGTGCTAGGGACTAGGTCAATCCGAAACTCTATTTCTATTTCCGACGGCATCATGGTTAGGTCTTCCGGGAAGACATCCGGGTACTCGCAAACCATGGGAATTTCCTCTAACTTCTTTAGGTCTTTTCCTTCCTCTTCAGGTTTCTCCTTGACTGAGATCCGATTCAGGCTTACTACTCCCTTCGACGGTTTAGGGGAGCAGAAAATCACTTCCCTCCCTTCACCACTTGTAGACCCCCTTTTTGTGGACGGGAATCATTCGTGTTCATTGTACCATTTTCTTGGATCGAGTAGTTTGGTACCCATGAATACAGTACTGAATTATCAGGTGCAAAGTGCACGAATAGTCTTACACCCAAAAGTAGATTACAATAATAAGCCCAAATGCAATATCCAACACATATAGGTCCTCATGGACCGGACACAACCAAATACAGAAGGTAGGTAAGGCAGCGGAGTGGAGGGCAGCGGCATGTCGTTTGCCACAGGCAATGACTGGGGACTAAGACCTATTAGGCACCTTCGTCTTCCTCACCCTCGTGGTAGTAGGCGTACGGGACTTCAGGGTCTTCATTATCCACATCTGAATGTTTTTGCGTATAGCAAGGGTGAGTACCAACCGTATTCAGCAAGCCAACACAGCAAAGATGCATATAGGGATTCTCAAAGGATGGCTGTGGTTCATTTGCACAAGCCAATTTTGTAAATCTTTTCACAACCCTAACATCTAGCCAGGTCAAGTTTTATTACCATAGTTCATTAAGTCGGCGACGGTTCTGTCTACCATCCATAGTGATTCCAAGGATGGCTTCCCGCCTCCGGATCGTCATGGTTTTCTGGGGAGTCTACCCCTTCTCGCGGGTCGAGAAGTTGATCCACCAGCTCATAAAGTCATTATGCATACCATCCCATCATTTTAAATCTTATGAGTCTAGCCAAGAGAGAAACTTTTCATGCCGCTCATTATCCGCGAGCACGGCTATTCGAATAGATTGATTTACTCACACTGCAGTAGATGTACACTTTACCCGTACTCCGTGGCTACCAACGAATGAGCCTACGTCCCAACACATGAGACGGTCACGGCAAAGCCTTTTGATAACCTCACTTTGGCAGTACCCGCTCCATGAACTTAAATCCTCTTGCACTCTAGCCGTCCTTTGCTAGCAGTGAGAGGAGTTCTGGCGCTCCCGGGGTAAGGAAAAACTCATTCAGTCTTTAAGTTGTAATTAATTTCCGATTTCGATTCATCACTTCAACACACAGGCCGCAGCCTCATCTCAACCTCAAACCACATCTCAACCCAAGAACCACTAGCAGGGATACTGCCTCCGCTCGGCTATCTACTCTGCTAGGTCTATACCCATTCGAGAAGTACGGTTGTACTGGCTCGTTCCATGTTATGTCTCATGGCTCGGTCCTTAGTTGACTAGGGACGGTACTTGCCTTTGACGAAATCCACCCAAATCATCCAGCCGCCCCAGTCTAAAACATTTGTTTTGTATTTTCAGTTTTCATCAAACTCTTTTCATCATCCTCAAGGAATGTGGCGCTCATGTCTCCACATGTCGTATCTCAACTACCTTCCCTAAGGTAGTTGCCCCAAGCATATAGCATTTTGTAAACATGAGTATGCATGAATCTAATATAAGCATGACTAAGCATCTTACCGAAGATTTCCTTTGGTCATGTCTTATCGAGGGTTACAAAGAACATATCTAAAGGTAAACAATATCAAGGCATGGTGTCGACCCCCGTTTTTGGGAACGGGAATCATTCATGTTCATAGTACCATATCCCTGGATCGAGTAGTTTGGTACCCACGAATACAGTTCTGAATTACCAGGTGCAAAGTGCACGAATAGTCTTACAACGACTTATTACAATAATAGGCCCGAAGGCAATATCCAAGACATATAGGACCTACTGGTCTGGATACAACCAAAAGCAGAGTTTAGATAAGATTAGCAGACAAAAAGCAGCGGCATGTCGATTGCCACAGGCAACGACTGGGGGCTAAGACCTAGCGCGCTTCATTGTCTTCATTCCTCCTGGTAGTAAGCATAGGGGTCCTCCAGTTCTTCGTTTCCTTCATCTGAACTTACACCTGAACTACTATGCAGGGATACTGCCTCCGCTCGGCTATCTACTCTGCTAGGTCTATACTCATTCGAGAAGTACGGTTGTATTGGCTCGTTCTAAGTTGTAGTCTCATGGCTCAGTCCTTAATTGACCAGGGACGGTACTAGCCTTTCCCGTAATCCACCCAAATCCATCCATCCGTCCTAGTTTGAAAACATTGATTTGTATTTTTATTTTTCATCAAAGCTATTTCCAACATGATCAAGGCAATGTGGCGCTCATGTCTCCACTTACCGTGTCTCAACTATCTTCCCAAAGATAGTTGCCCAAGCACGAGGCTTATTAGTAAAATCATGAGTATACAAGAATCTAGTATAAGTGTGGCTAAGCATTTTACCGAAGTTAGCCTCCGGTCATATCACATCGAGGGTTACAAAGAATATTTCTAAGGGTATTCAATATCAAGGCAGGGTATATCAAGTATAGTTACTCATTTGTGTATAGCATGCAATTTGTAATTGAAATCAATATCATTTTGCAAAGTTGGATCAATATGTTAAAAGGGATGTGTAGACTTGCCTTGCTCGCACATTTGTTGGCCGGGGTCTTCAACATAGTCGGTGCTCGCTTCCTCGGTTGCTATACGTAGTGCGAAAGATCAATTGAATTCGATCAGAATTCAATAAAATACCGAGAGATCGAAAAGAACCATAAGAACGACTCCAAACATTTAGCCTAGAATTCTACTCGAGTTCAGACAAGGGTTGTTAGGGTAAAATCCGAGTTTGAAAACGAGTTGATGCCCTAGGGTTTTCGCAAAACATCGATCGCATTTATTTGAGAAAATAGATTTAGAAATATCAATGGAGGGGTTTTGTACTCGAGGTTTTGAGGGTTCGAGCACTAAAAGAAACACATTTCAAACGGCAACAAAGAAATAAACAAAATCTGGATTAAAACGACGCGAACAAAATCTCCGAAAAAGTCCGATTTCAATTTTCTGAATTTGCTCCGAGAAAAATATACAAGAAAACAATATATATTTTTTCCCAAATATTTTCCCAAATCTTTTCTAAATACTTTTCCTATTTTTCCAAAATTTCTCCCCATTTTTTCTATTTTTCTTTTCCCTTTTTCTTCTCTTTTCCTTTTTTTCTTTTTCTTTTCCTCTCTTCACTATTCATCGCCCGCTAGATGTTCGACCGGCTGCCCTCTCTCGCCTCGGCCGGCGGCCGGTGCTAGCGCGAGGGGCGGCGGCTCGGGACTCACCAGCCGTCGACGGCGACGGCGAGGGAAGGGCGGTGGAGCTCCGGCGCACGGCGACGACGGTGCTTGGCGGCTTGCGGCGGCGCTCGACGGCTTGCGGCCCTTCGGCGACGGCGGCTTGCGGCGCTTGGGTGGGAAAGAACCGGCGAGAGGGGAGGATTTGAGTCAGCGAGGTATGGGGAAAATAGAGAGGGCTCGGCCCTATTTATAGGCGCGGCGAGAGAGGGAAACGAGGGGAAGGGGACCGGCGCGGCGGCGGACGACGGAGCACACGCGGCGCGTGGGTGGCCGGGGCCGGCGCGTGGAATGCGGGCGCGCACGGGGACCGGTGCGGGACGCATGGCGTGTGGCGAGGTCGCGGACGTGGCGGGTAAGGCGGCGACGGTGGCGGCGCGGCGCGGGGTCCGGACGAGGCAACGACGGGTGGCGGGCGCGGGGCTGGTATGGCGGGCAAACGCATGGCGGCGGCGGCGCACAGCGCGGCGGGCCTGGTGCGCCGCGGGCGCGCGTGCGGTGCGAGCCGGGCCGGTATGGCGTCGAGCACCTCGTGACCAATGAACAGTGCGGGTGCGGGCACGAGCGCGTGCGCGCGGTGCGTGGCGTGCGCGAGCGCGGGCGTGGTACGGCGGACGACACGCGGCGGGCACAAGGCCGGGGCCGGTATGGCGTCGAGCACCTCGTGACCAATGAACAGTGCGGATTTTTATTTTTCCTGATTTTTCAAATCTATTTTCCAATTCCAATTTTCCTTCACTCTAAAAATTCCAAATAAAAATATAGTATTCCCAAAATTAATTAAAAATATATTTTCAAACTTTTCACCACCTTTTATTTATTCAAAAATATATATCACCATATTTAATTTAATCCCTTTTTCCTAAATTCATAAATTACCATTTTTAATTCCAACTAATTTTCTAGATTTTATATAAATCCTGTAAAATATTTTATTGCCCATTTTATTTCCTAATTAATTATGTCACAATCACCAATTTATATTTTATTTTTTCAAACACATATTTTTATGAATCTACCCCACTTCCTATGTTATTTAAAATTCCTAACCTTAGTCTTCGAGATTTTTTCCCCAATGAAATCCAAATCATTTGGTTTTTCACAAACATCGAGATGAATCGTTCACATATAAATTCATGCAACCAAGTGGCAAATAAGAAGCAATAAACACGAGCAAGAAGCAACAAGCAAAAGTTTTTGTAAGTTCCGATTTTTAATTTCCGGTTTTTAAATTCTCCGATTTTTAGGGCATTACACATGGCATATCAAGCATAGTTATTTTCTTGTGTAAAGCATGCATATTTGAATTTCAAATCAACATCATTTCGCAAATAGGATCAACATGTTCAAAGGGAGTGATGACTTTCCTTGCTCGCACCCGCACCCTTGTTGACCTGGATCTTCAACGCACTCAGGTGCTCCCTCGGACTCTAAAATAACGTGCGAGAAACCAAACCAAATTCAATTATAATTCAAATAAAAATCACCAAAAATCGACTAAATTTCAAAAGCGGCTCCTGAAACTAGTTTATGATTTTAGATGAATTTAGGTTCAAGTTCCGACGAAATCCGAGTTAAGACGAGCGAGTTATAGTAATTTGAAGTTTTGCGATTAAACCGATTTAATTTATTACGAGGTGATGCTGTCCCAAGCTATTCTATTTTAAATTTTAGAAAACGCTCGATGATTCAAGAATATAATATAGGAAGAAGAAATGGATAATTCAGAACTTATTCCAAATTTATCGGCGACAAACCCTAGGGTTAGATATTCGAATCGAAAAATAGCTAACCCTAAAGCGCGACACTATTCAAAATAATTTGAAAATTAAATTCAAGCTTCAGAAAGAAGTTCATCTAACAAAATCAATACTTATAGACAATTTAGATTATCTTTAATTTCCATATTAACTAATGCGAGAACTAAACTTCTAATATAATTCAATATTTAGCCTATAATTACCCATAAAGTTCTATTCCACAAATATATATTTTTGCCTCAAAAGTTCATATATTTTTCCAAAATATTTTTCCTATTATTATTTTTTTCTTTTCTTTTCTTTTTCTTTCTCCTTCTTTTTTCTTTTCTTTTTTCCTTCCCTTCTTTCCTATTCCCTCCTCTCCTCTGTTCCCCATCTCTCTCTCGTTTGGCCGGGCAAGCCGGCGCAGGGCAAGGCGCAAGGGGGGAGGAAAAAGGGAGAGGGGGAGAATGGCTCACCGGCGATGCGGCGGTGACGGCGGTGACGGCGGCGCAAGGCAGCGCAAGAAGAGGCGTCGGCGTGCGGCGGCTCTCGAGCGGCGACGAGAGGAGGGGCTCGGGGTGGTGCGGTGTGGCGAGAGGGAGGCCGGGGCCCCTTTTATAGGCGCGGCACGGCCGGGACTGCACCGTAGCGTGCGTCGGCGGCGTGGACACGGTGCGACGACACGACGGCGACACGACGGTGGCATGGAGTGGCGGCGACGGCGTGGCGCGGCTGGCGCGCGACGACACGATGGCTCGGCATGGCGCGGGTGGCCCGATGGGACACGGCATGGGCGCGGCGTTGACGCCGGGGCACGCGGTACGGCGGCGTTGACACGAGCGCACGCGGTACGATGAGGCGACGGTGAGGCGACGGCGGCATGGGCGCGGTGACGGAGGGAAAGGGGACGAGGAGGCACGTGTGCGGGTGGCGGCACGTGGCGCAACGTGGGCACGCGCGTAGGGACGGCCGGGCGCGGCGCGGCACGTGGCGGCGTGGGCATCGCGCGCGCGGGTGCGGCGCGGAGGTGGCAACGAGCGTGGGTGGGGGACGGGCGCGGCCAAGACGCGTGGGCGCGACGCGCGTCACGCGCGGCCGAGGGGGATACGGCCCTGGGCGGTACGGGATCAAACACGTGGTGGGCAATGCACAATGCACTTTCCGATTTTCCCTAATTTCTCTTTTTTTGTTTATTCTTTTTATTACACCCATAATTTTAAAAATATAATTTGGCCTAATTATAAATTTATTTTAATTCAAAATTTTCAACCCTTTTGTCCAACTTTATTATTATATATTATTACATTTATATGCATATACCCTTTTTATTTCCATTCCTCTTTTTATTCCATTTTATTTTTTTGTATTCTCCAAAATATAGTTTTGATTCAAATTAAATGCTTATCAACCTTAGTTTCCTTTTTATAATTGTATATTTTGAAGTTCTTATTTACTTCGGAGTTTTATTCCCTTTTAGGGTTTCAGCCCTTTTGATTTCTCTTTCTTTTAAATAAGTGTATTTTTATTTATAACATGCAATAAAACTTGCAAATAAGAGGCAAATAAGTACAACAAGATGCAATGATTCAAAAAGTTTTGTGGGCTCTGGTTTTTAAATTGCGATTTTTAAGTTCCGATTTTCCGGATGTTACACCACCGGTCAAGGTGATCGTGTGACTCGCGCAATCGATCAAGCCTTTATAACCTGTTAGCCAGTCCATCCCCAGGATGACATCTAAGCCTTGTGATTACAGAAGGATAAGGTTGGCTAGAAAAAAGAGATCCTTGGATTTCTATTGCCACCGAAGGACAGAAGTGTGCGGTGTTCAAATGTTTCTCGGGGGTTTGGACCCGCATGGGTATCTTGAGTTTCAGTACAGACAACCCATATGTCCCCACAAATGCTTTTGATATGAAAGAATGGGTTGCACCCGAATCAAACAGGACTGATGTGTTAAAGGAGTTCACAGGGAACATACCTAGTATCACGTCCAGTGCATCCCATGTTTCCTCCGCTGAGGCGTGATTCACCCTCGCCTGGATGAACCGAGGCGCATGCTTTGGTTTTGGACACTTGTCTGCAAAGTGTCCTAGTTCCCCGCAGTTGAAGCAGTTACCAGGTTTAAATCCCGAGTCCTTCTTTGGTGGCGCTGGCTTGGGTTGAGGTGGTGGCTGTGCCGTCGGTGGACATGAAGCCGGGTTCCGTTGCGGCTGCCCAAAGCGACTTCCACTGTTTTGGAAGTTTCCAGGGTGGTAAGGTCGATGCTGACGGACGATCATGGTAGTAGGTCCGCCCTGACCTCCAGGAGTGAAACATGGCTATTGGGGGTTCCCTTGTTGAGGCTGTGGTCTGAACTGAACGACCTTCCGTTTCTTGAGCATCTTGTTGCGCTGATCTTGTTGACAAATAGCTTTGTCGACTAGTTTTTCAAAATTGGCGTATTCACCTGAGATGAGCTTGTCCGTTAACTCATCATCAAGTCCAGCCAAGAACTTTTCTTGACGCTCGCCGTCAGTGCGCACATCTTCCGGTGCATAACGTGCTAAGCGCTTAAACTCATTGAGGTATTCCATGACTGTTCGGTTGCCTTGTTCGAGGGATCTGAACTCCCTTTTCTTCTATGCCACAATCCCTCCCGGAATGTGTGCTTTCCAAAATTGCTGGCAAAATTCTGCGCAAGTGACTGCAGGAGCGCCTGCCCGACGAGTGACTAGGAGGTTGTCTCACCATGCCAAGGCGCGTCTTGAAGTTGGTGGGTTGCAAAAGACACCCTTTCTTGGTCTGTGCACTGTAGTAGGTCCATTTTCTTTTCCATGGCATTGAGCCAATCGTTGGCCTCCATGGGATTTGTGGTGCTAGAGAAGGTTGGGGGTCAGACACGGAGAAACTCCGACAATTTATTTTGTGGGGGAGGTGGCGCTGCGAACTGGTCATGATGGTTCTGGTTCTGTTGTTGAAACTGTTGAATCATTTGCAACTGCATCTGTTGATGCTACTGTTGCATTTGCTGCATCATTGCAGCCATCATTTGGGTCTGGTTGGCTAAGACTTGATCCAAGGTGATGCTCAAACCCAAGTTAGATAAACGGTAAAGGACTCAAGTAGAGTAAACGAGAACAGGAGGGTTTTTGAGAAACATTTTCATGAGGCTAAGTAAAGCTTCTAACGACATCCCCTAGATGATGTGGTAATGCTTAAAAATAGATGCTTAGTTATAATAAGTATGAAATCAGCGACCATTCCCTCCTATCTTGACTTAGGACTTTGCTCCCTTAGAAAAATCCTGACTGACGATCGAATAAGATTGCAAATGGTTTTTTTTTCAAATTTAGCTTCAAAGTCCTATCACTTAGACTAACCTGGTTTTCAAAATTTCTGTTTTGAAGGATGCTCAAAATTCTCCCCAACCCCGAGGAAACAGAGACCCATTTTCTCGAAACGACTCCAAATGTCAGGACTTATGCATATGAAAAAGTTCAGAGGGCTCCTAAGGTTTTTCTGTTTGGCTTTTTCTACGGTCTGAAATTGACTCTGATACCAACTTGTCACACCCAGAATTTCAGACCAGAATTTCCGAAGCTATATGTGTATAAAAATCCCTGTCCAGGACCAGCCAGACTACACATACGACAATTGTTGATATTACAGTTCCACGTCTTAGAAACATTACAAAAAGATTACAAAAGAGTAGCGTAAAAATAAAAAGGGGCCTAAGCCTAAGCTTGACGCGGCCACGTGGCTTAATCCATTCCACGAGGCATCTTCTAGAGTGCGGACAAAGCCTACTCAACTTCGTTTTCTTCTTCGGCTTCTTGCTCAGGTTCTGGCGAAGAGGCAACAATGAATACTTCCACATACTCAGCAAGTCACACCGGAAAGGGGAGAGGAAAGAATGCAAGGGAGACAAGGATTTGGCTAAGGTTTGCTTTTGCACAAACAGCGAGGGTTTTTCCAAACAATTGGAATTTTGAGCACGATCAAAACAGTAGTAACTTAAGTAATTAAATCATTTTGAAAGCAACACTGTCCAACGTTATCCCCACGTTGCGACAGGCCCAACCCATCCAACTATACTAGTCATGTTCCATTAATCAGGGTTTAATCAGTGTGGGACTAATCACTGTGAGTTTGGTTTATCGCCCATAACCGTGGGCACGGCTAATCGAATAGTTTAACTCTGATCAGAGGGGTGCAACTGTACCCACAAGACACAGCCCCACGACACAGTCTCCCGTGCACCGGAATACCACCATGGTATCCTGGAAAGGAAACTGTGAAAGGACCTTTCATATAATCCTTCACTAACTAAGCGAACGCCACCAAGGTTTCGCCCCCTCTCCTGGACCCTGGGACGTGGGCAGCCCCCCAAGTGCCTCGGTGAATCCGATAGCCCAACAACCCTTATACCGGGACCGACTGAAACTCCATCCCACTCACCCTTGCAGATGGGTTCGTCAACTAGGAAAGACTACACTACGGGACCCACCTTACCCATTTTGGCTTGTGGTTTGCACGATCATTCTTCCGAGGGTTCCCGTGAACCGGTCCTTAATTGCCATGGGCGCCACTAACCAAAACCATAGCGCCCACAACCCACCATTTGTCATATTTTAGTTAATAATCCGGTTCACCAAGTTCTCCAATTATTCTTCTTCCGAACAGATGTCCAGAAGATGTATATTAAGTGAGAATGACCCATTTAGTGAGCTAGTGAATCTAAGCCAGACTAAGCATAACCTAGTCCTGCATCTAGTCCTGTTGTTTTCCCAAGTTTAATCAAGGGGTTTGGAGTGTCAAACCTAAGGCATAAACTATATATACGGTGTAATATATCCCATAGGATGGCATTATAAAATACATGCAATTTAATAGAGTAAAACAGGTGTTTTAGCAAATTGGGAGCAATATGATCAAAAATATAGCATGACTTGCCTTGCTCTTCGGCTTGGGGGATTTTCGCAACAACTTCGAAATAAACCGGGTCGGCGGAACTACGGGATCTACACGCCAACAAGCAATTCAACAAAACAAGCTAAAAAACTACTGAAACAGGGAACAAAACCATTTTTAATGTATTCTTGACATTTTTATGAATTTAATAAAATTTGAATGGACTAAAACGGAGGTCGGATTGAAAATATATGATTTTTAGAAGTTTTCTGGGTTTGTTTACTAAAATAGAAAATTCCTTAATTAATTTATTGCGCAATAACGCCCGGGATGAAGTAATCGGCTAGGGCTGAGGTCAGCGGCCGAGGGCTGACGTCAGCACCCACGGGAGCGTCGGTCCACAGTGGACCGAGTCCATGAGCCGGACGGGGTGGTGCGCCATGTGGCGCACACGTGGCGCCGAAGTGGCGGCCAGGTGGCAGGCCACACGGACGAGCGGGGATTGGACGGTGCCGATTCGCGCGCACCCGTGAGGGGCAGCACGAGCGGCCGAGAGGACGGGAAGGGGTGGCTCACTGCGGGCGTCGCCGAAGACAGAGAAGACAACGACATCGAGGACGGAATCGATGGCGGAAGAGCACGGGGAGGGTTGGCCGAGGCGGCACGTGCACCGGCGATGTGGGAGGAGGCGGCGGCGAGGCTCGGGACGGCTTGAGGCAGTGGAAAAATGCGGCCGAAGGCCGGCGGTGAGGCCCGGAGCTTGAGCGCACGGTGTGGGAGCAAACGAGAGCGAGAGAGGCTTGAGTGAGAGCGTAGGGAGAACGGCGAGGCCGAGGGGCGGCTTTTAAAGGGGGCGAGGAGGTCAGTGGCGGCCGGATAAGGGAGTATTAACTCGTCGGAGTTAAGAGAGAGAGAGAAAAGGGGAGAATAATGGCCGGCGATCAATTCCGGCCATTAAGGGGCGCGGGAGAGGTGGCCGGGGGCGTTTAAGGCCGACGGGCACGGTGGGGAGTGCAGGCGGGATCCGGTGCGCGGGAAGGCGGCGCGAGATCCGCGTGGGACGGAGGCCGGAGATGGCACCGGCGGGCGGCATGTGGTTGAAGACGACGACGAGGTGGGCCCCACCTATCAGGGTCCCGGGGAGAACGGGGATGCGAAGTGGACTTATTTTCGGGTGAGCGAGGCTGACGGGCCATGGCCTTCGGCTGGCCCGCGAAAGGGGAGAGAAAGACGCGCGCGTCGGCTACCAACGGGCCGTCGGCTGGGCCGTTGGCTAGGCGCGCGGTAAGGAGGGGAGAGAGGGGCTGTCGGCTCGGAGGAGATGGGCCGTCGGCTCGGGCCGGCGGCCCACGGCCGATTTTGGGCGGGAAAGGACGGGAGGAGAGAGAAAGGATTTTCCCCGGATTTATTAATTCTGATTTGATTTTAATTGCTTAAAAATTATTTCTAGTGCTCTGAAAATTTCACTAAAAATCCTGTTAGCGTATTTTGACGTGTAGAATTTAAGAAAAATCCTACCATGTCATTTCCATTTAGAATTTGGCTTTTTAAAAATTATTTGTTCTCTTGGGTTAATTCCAATGATTTTCTTTTTTGACTTTTCTTGAGATTTTTAAAGGGGAAAACACCTCAGGGTGTGACACATAACCAAGAAAGACACAGTCAACGGTTTTAGGTCCAAGTTAGTGTTTCTTAGTGATTGGCACATTCACTTTGGCCAAACACCTCCAAGTACGCAAATATGACAGATTTAATCTTTTCTTGTCCCATTCCTTGAATGGAGTGATCTCTTTATTCTTTATAGGCACATGATTCAGGACATGACAAGCTGTTAATATAGCCTTGTCCCACCATTCCTTGGAAAGTCCCATTGTCTCTAACATGGCATTAACCAAATCAGTTAGAGTGTGATTCTTTCTTTTAGCAACCCCATTTGATTGAGGTGAGTAGGGAGGCATCCTCTCATGAATTATGTCATGTTCCTCACAGAATGAAGTGAACGAGTTTGAAAAGTATTCTCCACCACGATCTGACCTTAACCGTTTGATTTTTCTTTCAAGTTGGTTTTCTATTTCAGCTTTATATATCTTAAAATAGTCCAAAGCTTTATCTTTTGATTTTATAAGGTTAATATAGCAATACATAGTGCAATCATCTATTAGGGTTATAAAAACTTTTTTCAACCTTTTGTCAACTCACCATTCATTTCACACAAATCAGAATGAATGAGTTCAAGAGGTGCCAAATCCCTCACCTTCGCAACCTTGTGAGGTTTGCAAGGTTGTTTTGATTCCACACATGTATGGCACTTAGAACGTTTGACTAAGGTGAATTTTGGAATTAAGTTCAGGTTTGCTAGCCATGTCATACAACCAAAATTAATATGACAGAGTCGTGAATGCCAAACATTATACTCACTAACATTGACCACATTGTTCACAACTTTATTACAAACATCAGATAAAGATAGGCAGAACAAGCCTCCACATTCATAACCTTTTCCAACAAAGTCCCATACTTAGAAAGTACACACTTATTGGATTCAAAAACTAACTTAAAACCATCTCTACAAAGTAGAGAGCCGTTGACTAGATTCTTCTTGATAGTAGGGACATGCTGCACATTCTTCAATTGCACGGTCTTTCCTGAAGTAAGCTTCAGATTGACCATACCAACACCAAAAACACGCGTATGGGTATTGTTCCCCATTAACAAGGAGCAAGTCCCCCCGGCCTGTTAAGAAGAAAACTGAGAGATGTCAGCACACACATGAATATTAACCCCAGTATCAATCCACCATTCCTATGAATGACAAACTGAAAAATTGTAGGTAATAAATTACCATACCAGACGTTCCTGCAGTTTCGCCAATGACCATGTTTGTTGACTTTTTATTGCCCTTCCACTTGTGGTTCTCGCATTCATTGGAAAAATGACCAAGTTCACCGCAAACATAGCAACTTCCTTGTTCTTCTTCTTCTTAAAAGCGGTTGTCTGCTTAGCCTTTGCATTGTCATTCTGCTTGTTCTTCCTCTTCCTTTTATTGTGGGAGTCATTGGAGTTGTTCTTATGTACCAAATTTGCATTAGAAGTCCCAACAACTCCTTTCTCGCAAGTGTCTTTTTCCCTCGCCTTCTGTTCAACATCCAATGAGCCAATCAGATCAACAACGCTAAACTGTTGTCTTTTGTGTTTTAGAGAAGTGGCAAAGTCCCTCCAAGTAGGTGGCAATTTTGAAATTATTCCCCCTGCCACAAACTTGTCAGGTTAAACACACGGGAACTATTCAAGATCTTTTGCTAGTGCTTGAATCTCTTGAGCCTGTTCTACTACAAAACGGTTATCAACCATCCTGTAGTTATATAACTGCTCCATGATATATAGTTCACTCCCTACGTCAGAAACCCCAAACTTTGCCTCTAGTGCATCCCATAGTTCTTTTCCTGATGGCAATGAAAAATACATGTCCACCAGGCTTTCTGCGAGAATGCTAACTACGGCGCCTCAAAAGAGGTTATCAGCCGCAGAAAAATCTCGCTCCTCCTATGGAGTAAGTTGCTCTGTCCTTCCTCTCGCAATGTGAATTACATTCATCGCAATTAGCCAAAGGGCCATTCTATCACGCCAATGTTTGTAATTTGATCCATCAAACATATTAGGTTTTAACGTGGCAGCAAAACCAGTAATCGTAAGCCTATCACGTAGTTTGAGTTTTTGGATTGTTAGAAATTTAGACATTTTATGGCATATTTTAATTCTGAACTTTATAAAGTAAATCATTAAATCAAGCAATACGGTGCACAAGCAAATATTGAAGAAAGTATTCATATTTAAATCACATCTAAATATAAACACAAGGAACAAAAGACTGCTAGAGATGAATATATACCTTGGAGAAGGTGCAACTGGAGGATTGTTTACCAGAGACGCGCCGTTCACTGGAGTCGTAGAAGTAGCCATCTCAAAGGTGGAGAAGTGGAAGCAGAATGACCAGCCACCAGGAAGCAGATCAACCGGCCACCGAGAAGTAGTCGTACGTAACCAGAAAGTAGTCGAAGCAAATCAACAAGTCATGCAGGGTTGTGCTCCCCAAAAACTCAATTTCTCGTCTACTCGTGCAATTGTCTCAACGGGAGGAGTTTCGGAGGCCTGCTCTCCCAAGATTTGTGCGAGCAAAGCTTGCAACGGAAATGAAAGCAGCAGTAGATGTGATCTCTTATTGTTGTGTGTCTCTTCCCATGCCACAAAACTCCTATGCTTCTATAGGCACAAAAGCAGAAGGAGAAGAGTACCAAGGAGGAGAAAAGACATAGATACCATTAACAGAGGAAGGAGAAGGGACATATTAATCCTATACCTGGAAGGAGCAGGGGCACCATTCACCAGGGAGAAGAAGGTGTAGGTGCACCATTAACCAGGGAGGAAGAGGAAGAGCCAAAGGCACCAGAAAGTCGAATAGTCACAAAACCAAAATGGCAAAACTGTTTGGCTGGGCCATGATCCGACGAGGCAAACGAGCACGTGCGTGTGTGGCCTTCCTCTATTCCCTCGCGGCTTCTCAAATGGCAGCCATTGAGTCCACCTATTTAAGGCAGTGAAAATTCTTCTGAATTCTCCATACGATACTAAACCATTTTCTGTATTTTCCGTGTGTCTCAGAATTAATTAAATGGGTCAAGCCCAATTACTCAACATACATAGCCATTGTTGATAGCACTGCGGCACACATAGTGTCGGCGGGATCATTGGCAGTCCTTCGAGGGAGTTACCCAAGGAGGTGAAAGAGAGTGGTTGGGGCGTCATACCGATGGATCCGATGGTCGACTCGAGTACCAAACGAGCCAAAAGACAAAAGAGTTTATATTGGTTCAGCCCTCCCAGAGATAATAGGCCTACATCCGGTGTTCTTTGTTGGGGTGGAGTATGAACAAAGATTACAGTGGAGAGAGTTTATGGGGCTCTAAGGATTGGATCTAGCTACCGAAAACTCGAGCTTAGAGAAGAATTCTCAGAAAGGCCATCCCCCTACCTGTTCGTCCTGCCCTTCTTTTTATAGCTCAAGGAGGGCAGTTACAGGAGGACTTGGGGGCCAAGAAAGCTAAGACTAAAGACTAAAAAGCAAGTACAAACAACATCTGAAAAGTACATAGAGATCCTCCGAGTCCTGCTCGCCATGGGCATATCGTGTTATATCCTGCCTTGGGATCCCTCCTCCGTAGGTACCCTCTGCGCAGTCTTTTTGGGTGACATCATCTTCTGCCAGGTTGTCCCCTCCTTGCCTCCTCTGCGAACCTTGCAAAGCAAGCCTTCCTTCCCGAGGAGATCTGAGATCGAGCAGATGAGTTGAGGTCGAGAAGGAACGCCAAGGTAGGACCTGGGGGGAGGTCGGGGCGGCCGACCTCAAGGAGAGGTCGGGCTGCCGACCCCATCCGAGGGATTCCTGGTTCGACTTCAGCTGACCTTAACTCCGCTCTGTGAGCAACCCCAAGATGACACCCCCACAGCAGCCCCCGAGCCTAAGGATGAATGAAACATCCAACCTTAGGGTTCAAGTTCTTCCTGGGAGCTGTCTTCAGCAGGTTCCCAAAGCGTTTCTGTCGGGCTTTTGTAGGTGCACCGCCTAGGTGCACCTGCTAGGTGTATCCCCCGAGCCTAAGGTCGAATGGGACATTTGACCATAGGGTCCGAATTCTTCTAGGTCATAGACTTCAGCGGGTTCTCGAAGCCTCTTGACCATGCTTCAGTAGGTGCAGCCTTGGAACCTGGGATTGGATGGTACATCCGGGCCTTGTGTCAAGCCTGAAGTACTATTTTTCATTAATCTTCGGATTAAGCCACCGCCCAAAGACCGAAGGTGGTCAGCGAAATCGACCAGCCATAGCTTGGAGGTAGGCGGCTTAATCGACAAGGCCATAGCCCGAAGTCTAATGGTGGTCGGTGAGCTTGACAAACCCACTGCCCGAAGGCCGATGGTGGATGCCGAGTTTGTCGGGACTGCCTCCTGGAGGCTCATGATAGTCCAGAAGTTGACTTAGTCATAGCCCGGAGGCTAATGACAGAGTCGGCAAGGCCATAGCCCAGAGGCTCATGGCGGTCAGTGAGCTCGGCAAGCCCACTGCCTGAAGATTATTGGTGGTCGTCGAGTTCATCGGGACTACCACCCGGAGGATCATGGTAGTCCCGAAGTTGACTGTCATAGCTTGGAGGCCTATGACTGAGTCGGCATGGCCATAGCCCGAAGGCTGATGGTGGTCGGCGAGCTCAACAAGCCCACTGCCCGAAGGCTGACGATGGTTGGCGAGTTCGTTGGGACTACTGCCCGGAGGCTCATGGTAGTCTTGAAGTCGACTTGGTCGTAGCCTAGAGGCTAAAAACTGAGTAGGCATGGCCATAACCCGAAGACTAATGGCGGTCGGCGACGTTGGAGGTGAAGGATAAAGCAAAGGCTACGATAGCATAAATCAAAAATTTTCTACCGTGCAATCCAGGAAAGCTTGCAAGTAAAGGTCCATAGATCGTTACCTATTGACGTGCAGTGAAGCGGAAATAGTCAATATATTGCTAGTCAACCTCGGACAAGTCTCGCCGACCCTGACGCGTCTCGTCAGACCCCAACAGCGATTATGGTTCGTCTCGCCCAACCCCGTGGATCTCCACGCGTGCCGCCCAACTGCTAGTGGTGTTAGGGTTTGTCGATGCCGATGACTTCGTGCCGAGTTGCCGATGCCGATGACGTCATGCCGATTCGCCCGGCCCTCCGACCTGCCGACCCCGACCCAAACACCGAATTGAATTCAGCTAGTTTGATCTTGACGAGATTCAATGCCGTCGAATAACACCGCAATATAGCGATGTCTCTACCGGTATCCACACATCCAGGGAAAGAACTCCGAACACCCGTGTGCTAGCACGCGTTGCACAGCTAGGGTTTTGGCTCATATGTGGGAGGGTTTCCGTGGAGAAGATTGATCCGGCTGTCAATTGTGCGCCCAACCCTCCACCCCTCACCTCCTTTATATAGGGTTGTCGACTAGGCCTAAAGGCCCATCGGGACTCTATGTCTGGTTGGATCTCTATCCAATTAAGCCGTATCCGAGTCAAACTCAAATGCCTGTTCTTTCACGTTAGGTGTGCGACCCTATAGGCTCAGGTATACTTGGTTCCGACCTGAGTCCAACTCGGCCGACCCGTCAACAGCGGCCCCTAGCAGAACGTATTGACACCAAAGTATACAAGAGGATCATATCGGCTAAACCTGTAATGTGTGCACAAATCCCTTTGTCAATTAAGCTATAGGCAAGACTCGTGCCATCCTATCAATAGCTTAATCATTCACTCGATCTCGTATTGGATTATTTATCTGTTGATTGACTCCTCAATCAACTTGGCATGGTCATGCACTTCCATAATCCATTACTTCGAGGGGCCCAGAGATATCTCTCCTAGAGGAGGGGCAAATTCCATCTTGATCATTCACATCCCACTACATGTTTCATAGCAAACCCGAAGACTACTTTTATAACTACCTGTTGACGAGAAAAATCAACATGCCGGCTTGGGAGATCTGCTTAGCTCCAGTGCAGGTCCTAGAATAGATGAAGCGCGGGCGTGCCAGTCAGTTTGATCCTGCCACTAACAAGGTATGCAAAACAGCAAAACATAAATCATATCGACCGATAGACCGATACCCAAAAATTAAATGATCGGCTAATAAGCCGATGGTATAATTCCAGCCGATGTCGATGCCAGCCGATGGTGTTAGGGTTTGAATCCATCGGCTGTGTGTTGAACAAATATATATATAAAGGCGATCGGCCGATGATAACATGATGATATAGCAATGTCATATGGTACAAAGCAATCACATGATATAATAAATACTGATTTAAAGGTTGAAACACACATTGGCTAGAAGTCCGATGTCATTAAATCCAAATAATTAAATATGCAATGAAGCCTCTACTGCAATCGGCTAGATCCAACTTGTGTACAATCCTCGTAGGCCGATGCAATATCCAGATAACTCACTGGCTGAAACCCCGATGAAACCCTTGGTGGCAGTCAACAGGCAGGCTAGATATTACCGTTCTAATCACGACTTAGTAGATCAAACTGATGCAGCACTAAGTATGAAAAGAAAAGCAATATCTTGACAATCAAGCCCTTGGCTGATTTTCAGGGTGGTAGATGCCTAAGCTAATCTAATCTAATATACTGATGCAGCCTTGGACGACACCAACATAGCCAATATGATTGCCTGAGCCGGCGGGACCTTGGACTTACCCCTTCGCCGGAGATCGAAGCCGATGCAGCCCCGCGTCAGGTGCCAAGTTCCGCCGGATGACAAAGTAGAATAGATAAAAGAAAGGTGGCGATGCGCCGAGTTGTATATTGATCGAGAGATATGTTACATGAACCCTGAGCTTACATATTTATACCCATAGGGTGACAAAGATCCTAACAGATTACAATCCAAACTTTCCTAAAGATAAAAGGAAATACATAAAGTCCTTATCGGACACTAAACAGACTTTCCTAAAGATAAAATAGGAAACTAACAATCTCTTCCTAATTAATAGATACAAGTCGTATCCTCCCTGGACTCGGTTTCTTCTGGATAAGATCTTCTCAAACCGAATCTAATAAGAATCTGACTGCTGGAGATATGGATAACAGGAAACCCCCATCGACTGATGTAGAACTCCAAGCCGATACTGACATTGAGTCGATCCTAACCCTTAGCCGATAATGACTTCGGGGCTTTCCAATTTTGGCGTTAACACTACCCAATTACGGAATAGCGTTTGGTAGTCTCTAGGTGAGCCATTACACATGTTGGAATCCATGATGATCTCAGGTCAAAGGACTTTGCACCAACACTACTTGAGACCAACTAATGGTAGATTAATTCTTGTAGTGTCTCAACGTGGGTCTATCCAATAATGTGTTCTCTAACACATGTTCACGTTTATTGATTTGGTATCTCCATACCATGATCTATGAGACATGATCATCAATCAATAAACATAATGATCTTAGAATCATATTTGTTTCATAGATATGATATATGATCAGGGATCATTTAGAAATAGATTCATACATGAAGATTCTCATGAATAAGTCACATACTTATTGATCAATATAAGTTGTTTATTTCATGAAACTGAATATCACTTTATTCATTGATACATAAACATTAACCATGATATCCAACATCTCCATGTTGCCTCTAGGGCATATCACTAACAGTCTCCCACTTGCACTAGAGTCAATCATGTAAGTATCTAATACCCATTGCTCTGGTGTGCGCCTCATGTTTCGGCTGAGGAAGAGGTTTTGTCAACGGATCGGAAATATTTAGATCTGTGTACACTTTGCATATCTTTACGTCACCTCTGTCCACTATCTCACGGATGAGATGGTATCGCCGAAGTATGTGTTTGGATTTCTGATGTGACCTAGACTCCTTAGCCTGCGCAATCACACCACTATTATCACAATAGAGGGACATTGGACCAGTCGCATTGGTCATCACACCTAGCTCAGAAACAAATTTCTTGATCCAAACAGCCTCCTTTGCAGCTTCAGAAGCAGCGATGTACTCGGCCTCTGTTGTAGAATTAGCAACACTGTCCTGCTTGGAACTCTTCCAGCTGACTGCGCCTCCATTCAGACAAAATACGAACCCAGATTGCGATCTATAGTCATCTTTGTCTATTTGGAAGCTAGCATCGGGGTAAACACTTACAATGAGCTCTTCTTCACCTATATAGACTAGGAACATATCCTTAGTTCTTCTCAAGTACTTAAGGATATTATTTACGACTATCCAGTGATCTTCACTTGGATCTGACTGGTACCTGCTCATAGCACTCAAAGCGTACGTGACATCTGGACGTGTACATAGCATAGCAGACATGATGGATCCAATTACCGAAGCATATGGAACCATTTTCATCTTACTCTGCTCATCAGGTGTCCTAGGACACTGATTCTTCCTAAGATTAATGTCATGCGACATTGGCAAGAAACCTTTCTTGGAATCATGCATGTTGTACCTCTTCAACACTTTGTCAATGTATGTATTTTGGCTTAATCCAATTAGCCTCTTAGATCTATCTCTATAGATCCTTATGCGCAATATGTATGTTGTCTCCCCTAAGTCTTTCATGGAGAAATTATTTTTCAATGAAGACTTGACGGATTCTAGCATACGGATATCATTTCCAATCAACAATATATCATCCACATATAAGATTAGAAACACAACTGCGCTCCCACTGACCTTCTTGTAAACACAGGCCTCCTCTTCATTTTTGATGAAACCAAACCCTTTGATTACCTCATCAAAATTAATATTCCAACTCCGAGATGCTTGATTCAATCCATAAATGGATTTCTGCAGCTTGCATATCTTTCCAGATGATTGTGGATCGACAAAACCTTCAGGCTATATCATATACACATCCTCACTTAGGTTTCCATTTAGGGAAGTCGTTTTGAAATCCATCTGCCATATCTCTGTTGACTGTAAAATGTCACGCACTGGCTTGAGAGATTTGCTTTACTCTAGTGCAAGTCCAAATCTTGCTTCTGAGGTTCGCAGGCATGCCAGTTGATTTGATCCTGCAACCAACAAGAAACAAAGAAAAAAATAGTGTTAGTCCGCAAACGATAGCCGATCCGCTAGTGGCCGATGACGTATCGTTCGATGTTGAGCCGATGCGGTTTGCGCTGAATCGGCCGAGGGAAATTAAATCTAATCAATCAGCTGTAGATATTCATAATATATAATCTAAGTCTTAAAATACATTTAGACCAGTTGATTGGGATAGCTCAGTAGCATACCGAGACAGTATAAATCACTTATGTCTAAAAGTACTTAAAGATAAAGATTATTCATATTTATAGCATAGCTAATGTCGTAGATCTAATGCGTATCAGCTAGTACTCCGATACCACTTTATACTAAGATATCACTACAAATTAAATACATTAAACAGGAACCGATCAAGTGTTAAGATAGCTTAACAGATCAATAACAAGCTTAACATATTTACTTATAGTGAGATCTTAATATAAAGGACAGTTTTAACATATGAAATAAACATATAAGGAACAAGATAACTAAAACAGGTAAGATCGGCTGAAACCCCGGTACTATCTCTAGTAGTAATCATAAAACAAGATAGATATTATGATTCTAAATAATACTTAATAGGTCAGACTCAACCGATGCAGCATTAAGCGTAAAGAGAAGCATAAGATCTAAACAATTCGATGAAAACCTTCGAGATGGTGGATACACTATATAATCTAAGTCGATAGTGATATCTAACCCTATCAGTTGTTATCTAGTAACAGAGGCTAGCCGATTAGGGTTAGATCACAATATCGATCTAGATTATATAGCATATATGATAACTCGACGACTTACGTAAACAGGATTAGAATATCATAATGATGGAAGCGCTAATCCCGAGAACGCAAGCCGCCATAACAAGTTTTACCTTTCGCTGGAGATCGATCCCGATGCAGCCCAACTCGAAGCAAGAACTCGTCGAAGTAAATTAAAGGAAAAAGGGTGGCGATGCGCTGAAGTTGTATTGAACTGATTGTTGATAAATTACATGGTTTTGGGTTGTATTTATACCCAGATACAAGATATGTCCTTATCGGACACGATTCCTATCTCTATTACAATTCAAATTATAGATAAGTCCCTTAGGCGGACTCTTACCAACGTTATCTATAAGAAAACTATTTAAACTAACCTAATTAATAGATACAATTGCTTTTCATAAGGAAATCTGTGTTTTTTATCCACACGCTGAACATCTCTCTACCTTTGGCTGAATTTTCCATATACCATTGATGCAATCAGTACATCTGTAAAGAGAGAGTTTTCACCTGAGAAGGCTTGACAAATAGTTCACCGAGGGTAAACTTGTATTTCAAATCATTTTTTGTTGCCTTTTTGATTGTTGCGCCTCCAAACAGTTGTTCCCTTGTTAGTCCCCTCTCTTCCATAAATTGTCTTAACTCATTTTCACCAGGTGGCAGCCACGGCTCAAGCGATTTTTCTGGTTGCTTCCTGAGCTAAGGGACATCTTTCGGCTTTCCTTTCGCCTTCTGAAAAGACTTCCTAATTGATCGGTCGTAGTCGGACGGTAAGGCCGGTTTAATCGGTGCACTCATCTTCTTAAGGAAGGCCTTAGCCGTTAGGTCGATATGAATATTATTTTTAGGACTCCAAGGCTTGAAATGCGCCTTCACTTCTGTAGCTACGATCTCATCAATCTCCTCTTGAGTGCAGTTGTATGTCTTTTTCTTTAGAGCAGGGAGCCTTGGCACGTCATGTCTTGGCTTCTTCATTTGTTTTGTTGACCTTGATGGTGCAGGACGAGTTGGGCATGACTTGGCAACTTGTTCATGCGGAGCAGATGGAGGAGGCTGAGGAGTCGGTGACCGTTTAGGAGTCGGTGCTCATGGGGGCGATGAAGGAGGTGGAGGAGACGAAGGAGACGGTCCATGCAAAGGAGACGGAGGAACGGAAGCCACTTCTCGCCCGGAAAACACGAGGAATGGCTTGCACCATAGTAAAATTGCGTGGGTTGTCTCTCCTAGTTTCGTTTCCCCATCTCCTCTGGGGATATCCAGTTCGAGATCTTCAAAGCCTCATTCCAATTGCTCAATTTCGACCTTTCAATACCTAGGTGGAATCAGCCTACAGTGATATGTCCCGTCTTGTTCAACTGGTATGGCCATGCCCGACGCCACCTTCATGAGAATAAAGGTTATTAATTAGTAATCAACCAACTTTCGCAATGTACAAGTCATATATCATAAAACTATGATCATACCATGATTGACAATTTCTTGAAGGGTATATGCAGCTCACAAGGTGTTCGCCGCATGATCTCATCAACAGGGCATGGGGGTTTGTCTTCAGCTTCAATGGCATGTTCTTGTACTTGGCATGTAGATGCAGAGCTGCTGCGCTTGCCTAAGGGGCTCACCATGATGGATGGAATTTCTGGTTAGCATTGCTAGCTCCGTTGTTCGGCCAGTCGTTGGTCAACCTGTTTGGACACCTCTTGCATTCTGAGCTCGTGGGTCACAAGCCTATACACGAGATCTGTTAGCTTCACCAACGTATCTCGCTTGCTTCTCATGCAACTCCTGTATGTTTGGATGTCCTCTTGGAATCCCTATTTCCAGAGAACAACACCTTTTCCTCGCATTTGTCCTGGATGCTCGGGATTCTATAGTGCGAGCGTAAGCTTGTCCTTCTCTCTGTCGGACTGGAATGTGCCTGAAGTAGAGGCCTCTACTGCATCCTTCAGTCGGCTGGCAGCTCCACGAATCTCATGGCTGAATATAAGGAAGCCATCGCCAGGATTGAGTGCTCCACCGTGAGCGTAGTACCAATGCTTCGATTGTTCCGATCAATAAGCTGTGGCCGAAACGATACATCTTGCTATCAGGTCAACTTCCATTCACTCCCATCTCGGCACTGCCTTGCTATAGTCGCCTTAGCCTAGCCTGTGATGGCACTGCTTCTTAGCGGCATTCGATTTATTTTTCACTATCAGTGCTTGCACTTGGTCTTCTGTCTTGTATTCGACAAACACATTCCAATGATCTCTCAGCTTGGGAAATTTGTCGAAATCCTATGTTTGGCCTTTTAGGATGTATCTCTTGTACAATTCCTTTTTGTAGTTTCTGAATAGTTCGACCATCTTCTTTAGTGGTCATTCCTTCACTTTGGCCTATTCTGCCTCAGGGGTTGTGAAGGTATCGAGCATTGTGGTCCACAATATCTCTTTCTCTCTATCTTGGAGATAGCTTTGGTCATCCCTGTCTGTCCTTGTTCGGCGCTAGTACACCGTGTTGATGGGCACGTGATCCCTCACTACGCAACCGCTATGTGCGACAAACTTCCTTGCGGCATCGGCTGGGGCACATGGTCGACCGTACGGTGCCACTTCAGTTATAATATGCCGACCCTCAATCTTTTTTGTGACACTGTGTTGTCCGCGAGCCCTCTTCTCTCCAACGACCGGTGTGCTGTCAATGTCCACCTCATTCCCATCATCGTTGCCCTCCTCTATAAGGTATTGGTTGGGATCCTCGTTCCCCTGCTAATCATTCCAGTATTGGTTGCTCCCCTGTGCAATCTCGTCGTAGAGGCTCTGTTTGTCGGTGTGATCTACCATCTGCTAGTTTTGCTTGGACACCTTGAGACTACTTAAGCTTGAGCGACGACGGTGATCAGTAGCTTGACTAAGTAATTGTGACAAGGAAGAAATATTTAGTTAAAACATGTACAATGGTCCTAAGTCTAAATTCCCAATGCATATATACATCATTATGTGAGAGATAGTGACTCAGGATATTGGGTGAAAACAATAGAACAAACTTTGTCTTGATTCCCAAAGCATAGGAGTAAAGACAAAATTTTATTTTGAGTCCTAATGCATAGGAGTCAAGACAAAATTTTGTTTTTGACTCCTAATGCATAGGAGTTAAGACAATTGTTGTTTTGGAATTTTGTTGTCAGCCAATATCTTGAACCACTACCTCCTCCATTGTTTTGAGACAATGGTCCTAAGTCTAAATTCCAATACGAAAGTTACTATTTAAATTTAAATTAGTGAAATATTTCACAACAGTGGTGTTAATTCCCAGTCAAAGCAAATTTAAAAACCCAGTCAAAACAGTGGTGCTAATTTTCAATGTAAAGTATTAAATAGAAAATTATTATGAGTCTATAGAAATTTGGTTCACCTTAATCGGAGTTATAATGAATTTTCTATATTTTTTTCAAAGTTTTAGCATTTTTTAGTAAAAAATAATTAACATAAAACCTTATCTCAGATTATTAATCTCTTTGTTAAAGAAAGAAAGTGTACTTTGAAGAATACGCTTTCCAACTAGGAAGGCGCATTCCTATATAGTTTAAATAGTGAGGTCAACATGTTAGTCCATATATCTCACAAACAGCGACATAATGTTGCCATTTTTTTTAGAATTTTTAACAACAATTTAGATGATCAAATTTGCACTTTTGATCCCCTTCATCCATATATTAAAACATCCACACATTAAAGTAGAGAAAACCATATCTCACAACAATTTACATGATATTCGTTTTGATAAACTAGCATCGACGGTTGCGGCATAAGCGGTTGCGGCATGCGGCGTTGGCGTTGGCAGTTGCGTCGTGCGGCGGCAACAATGAGGATGGCGAACAGAGCAGCGTCAGCAGTTGCGGCGTGCGGTGACGACGACGACGACGAGGACGGCTCGATGACGGATCGATGGCAGCGGAGATAAAGAATCGGTTCAGTCTTACCTTCAAGAATGCGGTGAGGTGATGCTAGCGAGACAACAACGCGAGACGACAGTGGCGGTTAGGGCAAAACCTATAGCTCGGTGCAAGAAGAACACGAAACGGCTAAGTGTTGGATCGGTGGAGAATACGATGCACCCTAAGATATATATATATATATATACACACACACACCCCTACATTTTTAAGTCTGGTTGATGGCAACCCGCGAGACTAAAAATATCTTTAGTCCCGGTTGGAGCCACCAACCGGGACTAAAGAAATCTTTAGTCCTGGTTGATGGCAAGAACCGAGACTAAAGATAATTTTCCGCTATTTCCAATCTATCTTTAGTCCCCTTTGTTCTCACCAACCGAGACTAAAGATAATTTTTGCTATTTCTAATTTCTTTTGTCTCGGCTAGGGTTAACAACCGGGACTAAACATTAAAAATCCATTAAACTGGCACATCCCACCAAATCATGTACTTGGTAGATCCAGGAGAAAGGGGACAATGTTATATGAACCAAAATTTTTCCTAGAGGGTTGTGACTAGTTTGATTATGTGCATATAAGAAAAGTTGAAATATGCATATTAGAGACATAATTTTTTATTCAAAATTTAAACAAAAAGGGGTTTAAGGAAAAGTTTGGAAAAAATACTCAAAAAATATGAAAAGGGCATTCAACAATCACTTAAAAGATTTAAAAACACATATGTTAAATCAAAATCTAGACTTAACCCTATAAGAATTTTTCTAAGTGTCAAGGCTGACAAACTGTGCTCTGGAGCCAATTTTGAGTTAATGCCAAAATTAAACCAGTGATCTTCGGGGGTGAAATTTGGCAGTATTGTAGTTTATGTCATGCATTACAACTTTGCCATTGGGCACCACCCCAAAGTCGGCCTAGATATGTATTTAAACCTAGCCCAAATTAGTAAAGTCACCACGGGATCCAGAGAAATTTCTGGTTTTCATCTCTCCCTCACTCCTTTCGCAGACAAGTGGGCCCAACTGCCTAGTGGGGCCATGAAATCAGTCTCACAACCATTTCCTTCGGACCCACATGACAGGGTGTGCATGCCACGCGCACGGGCACACGTCGGCCCCCGCGGCGAGCCCCTCACCTCCTCTTCCTCGTCGGCGACAACATTTAAACCCAATAGGCCAACCGTCGCTGTCTTTCTTCCACCCTTGTCCCGTTCCACGGAGAAGCCGAGACCGCCCACCTCGAGAGCCGAGAGAACCTCGCGCCAACAAGCCAAGAATCCATCGCCAGTGAAGCACGGTGGGGTTCGCTCCCGATCGATGCGTGTTCTCTAATCCTCAATCCACCCTCTCTCTAATGGCACTTGATCCATTGATTTTGGTGCAGCCGACACACGGGACACCACCACGCCGTAACCAGAAGTCGATGAGCTCTGTGCCGACCACTACCACGGGCTCGGTGGTTGCCAGCCGTCCATGATGAGCCATTGTCCAAAACCTCTCGCCAACGTGTTTTCTCCCATCTGACAACGGTGTAAATTGAGGGAATCGCGGTGAGGTGTACCAGGTGACGAAATCCCCTTTTCTTCCCCAACTCCGGCCGCCACCATCAATCTCAGTTTCCTCCTTCTCTAGTAAGTTCTAGCCGAATTCCTTTTACCCAGAGACCCCAAGACCACCCGAATGATGGACTACAATCGATTTTGACAGCCAATTGCTGAAGTAGCCTACCGATGATCGACCGAGACAAAGACCACCGCCGCTTCGGGACCTTGCACGGTGCCACCATCAACCCGACCACGCCAAAGCCCAGCAATTGCTCGGTAAGTCTTCCTATGACTCCCAGAAGCTAAGCAATGCACATGCACAACATAACTTGAGCTTAAAACCTACTAGCACCCTTCACCCGAAACACGGCACCCCTCGCACCGTCTCTGACAACTATTCCGGCAATGGCAGTGTACGGGAGAACCCTCAATAGCTTCGCCGTAGTCTCCTTTACATTTTTCCTTCTGGTCGCGACCACTGACCGGTCGCTGTTCGTCGGCGGCGCCGGCAAGAACATCGTCGCGCGCCTCTGCTCTGTCCTTCCCCCTCACCGAGTCACTGACAGCCCAGACCCACTAGTTAGGTGCCAACAAGCCGTTTAAACCCCAAACCAACACTGACATAGGGGGCCCGCACATGATTAGAAGGAAAAGATTTAATCCGGGAAATATCTTTCTAACAGGAAAATGGCACAACTTTGAAATTTCATATTAAATAAAAAATAGCATATTTTGGGCTGGAACATTTTGTTAGATCCACGAGTTTATGAACTTTAATACTGTGGAATAAAATCATCTACTCACAGTAGGAAATTTATTTCTAAAAATCCCTTTAAGAACCTTGCAAACCAAGGGTAAGTTTAACTTATAAAAATCATAGAAAAATCATCTTAACTCCGAATGAGATGAACCAAAATTCTGTAAAACCAGCAAAAGATGTACTTTATTTTGAAATTATGAAGCTAGATACTTTCTGTAACAAATAGGCCATTTAGGGATTTAATAAGGAAAAGGGTTATTCTTGTACACTTCGACTTCCAAAAATTCGTAGGGACCCCATCCAAATTCCTAAAAATTCAAACTAAATTTTGTTAGGATCACCACCTGTGCTTTATTGACTAAAAATATTTGACATACCAGCAACCCAATAGGTTAGCATTGAACAAATTTAAGAAGCACATAACTATACACTTGATCTATAAATGACTTTATAAAGTCTTTCACTTTGAAAAAAATATTAAGATAAAAACTTTACTTAGGAAGTCAACCTGAAAGTAAACATTTTCAGTCATATTGCATTCCTTTTAGATCATGAAAATTTTCATAAGTACTTGTAATCTAAACTATCGTATGTATGCATTAGACGAACCATCGACGTTTTACGAGGATCCCTTGTATTTGAACGAGCAGAAGGAAGGAGAACCAGACAAGTCCTCACCTCCCCCTTTGAACACTTTGATCCCAAATTTTTAGAGGTTATTTCAAAATGGTTGGGAACTATGCATGATGTTTGATTATAATGACACTAAAATCTTGAGCAAAATGTTTAGTACAACTTCCTACGATGCATGCCACCTCAAACTTCTCATAATCCTTTAACCTAATTCCTAACCCTAGGAATGGTCAAGATGCTAATATATGGATGAAAAATCTGAAAATCTTGGATGATTACCCTTATGCTTAGCATTGCTTGTAGTGTTATTCTTCCATGATTATTGGGCAAAGTATCTATGCTTTGTTTTAAAAATTCTCTTCTAAAAATTATGTTATGATAAAAATTTTACTTGTCAAAATAAAAAGGTGAAAAATGTGAATTTTATGTTTGGGCCGCAAGTGGTATACATATGGTGACTAGTTGTATACCGAAGGGGAGTGTGTGTCCAGACTACCCTAAGGACCTCACTCAATGCATGTTCATCTCGAATACAGTACAACCACATGTGCTAGTATAGGATAGCCCTAGCTTAGTATATTATTTGTGGTTTAGCATTACATTTAGGTAGGTCGAAGTGTATGAGTTCGTATAACTCAAAGGAGCTTCCTTTATGCCCTAATGTAGTAGCTTAGGTGACTAAGCCTGTCCAATACAACGGTATTGTGCCACGTGGGTGGGTTCCTGTCGTGTCCGCCCCCACGGCGTTAAGTTTAAGGCGTGGGTTCGTCACTTAACGGTTCTATGCCGTACTTCCAAAATGGTATAGGATGGAGAAAACACATATCGTGCTGGTGTAAGGCTAATCACGAATATTAGAAGGACTTTGTTGCGTGTAATAAATCGGGTACTTAGGTATCGTGTGCCATGCTTTGCATGATTATTATGTCACATCATGTGGGTAAAGTGTACACACTCTGCAGAGTTAAAACTAATCGATTAGTCGTGCTCACGGTTACAAGCGTCGTGGAATGTGTCATGAGCATAGATTTGTGTTATCAAAAATCTTATTCGAAGTTGTTTGAAAATGTTCAAATGTGATTGTTGTTTTGTATAGTCCTCAGCTGCCCTGACATGCAAAAGGAAAATTATGGTTACTTATGCTATATTCCTTTGCTGCTCTGAAAAGCAAAGAGAAAATAATTTGTATACACTACTATCTACTAAATGCCCAATTTAGCAAGGTACTTGCTTGCTGAAATTTATTTAAGAAAACCTAAAATTTGTAATGGGGCTTTACTAAACAAAATTTGCTTTCCTAAAAAGAACCTGTCATGAGCTTACCTTGATAATGCCATACATGTAGCACGTAGGATTGATGGTTGCTTGCCAGTACAATTTGTTGTACTGATACTTGTTTGTATATCTATTCTTGGTTGTTTGCATAAACATGTTTGCAGGTGAGTTTCCTCCTGAGGAGGATGAAATCGCCGGAGATATTCCATTCTTCCTGGATGGTTCATACTAGGGCACTCCCTAGTCAGTTGAATAAAAGATCCTCTGGGCTGAAGAATGCTTCCGCGTGTTAATAACTATCTATATGTATATTTGGCCTGACGGCCATATGTAACCAAATACTAGTGAGTTGTACTTACTAATGTTAGTAAGTTGGACTTTTAAATTTAGAGATGCCTAATGCTTGGATGAAAGTGATTAGTATGTTCCTTTTGTAGGATCATGTTAATCATGAGTATGAGTTAAAGATAATTGAGACAATGTAGATCTTTAGTCATTTTGGTATCAAGTCTCCTAGTTGTGTAACACATCTGGTCGCCGCCATCGAGTGGTTTGACGGGCACAATCCAGGCTGAAGTTGACTGGCAGACTAAAAGCCCAGCAATGTCTGAGTTATCTCTCTCGAAACGTCGAATATCTTACTATGCTTATGGGAAGAATTGAGAGGTTCTATTCATCCCTTAAATATAGTAGGAGGTGGAGGCGTCTGACATAAACTAAGCCAAATTAATTTCATTAAATATAGATTTTAAAAATATTAAGTTTAATGCATTAATGTAATAAAATTTAATAAATAATCCATTAAACCGGGCAAAATTAATTTTAATGCATTAAAATTTAATAAAATCACAAAATTAATGAGAAAACATTGAAAATAGTATAATACGTTATTAAATTGTAATAATCATAAATAATTAACATATTCCCGATTTAAAATTATTTTAAATCCTAATAGTCTGTATAATTAATATATGACCGATTTAAAATTGTTTAAAATTATAATAATCATATATAATTAACATATGCTCGATTCAAAATTATTTTAAATTGTAATAATCATATATAATTAACATATGCCCCACTAAAATAGTTTAAAATTATAATGATCATATATAATTAATAGATGGATCTTCAATACATTCAAAATAATTTACATCGTCCATACAACAACATAGGTCGAGTAATTAAACATAATTTACTACGTGATGGTTGATCTCATTGTAACATCCCGAAAATCGAAGGAATGGAATTCGGAACGTAAAAATCGGAACTCACAAAAACTTTTGGGAATCATTGCTTCTTATCGTATTTTTCGATCTGGATTGCCGATCAACAAAATAAGATTTTTCTTCTAGAATTACTTTGAGGAAAAATGGGACAAAACCTAAGCTTGGAAATTTCAACCGGTGAAAATGATTTCAAAATATAAATGTGCGTACCTTGAAAAGAGCACATACATATATAATTTGGTGAATTACAAAAAGGATATATTTTGGTTTAAACCCTAATTGATGAGGGAAGGATAATGAATAATTGGGATTTGATGATAAAGATATTTTTGAAAAAAGAAAAATGAAGATAGAAATTCGTCGCTATTCAAACCCTATTTTCTTGAATTCAAAAGAAGAAATAGAATAAATACGAAAAATATATTTTGAAAAATAGGGAGAAATGGGAAATATCATTTTAGAGAGTATACTGAGAATACCAAAATTTATTTGGGATTTTTAGGAAGAAGGGAAATAGAAATAGGGATTTAGGAAAATTAAATCAGTAAAATAGGAAAAGTGCACTGTTCATCGCGTCAGTAGGTGTTCGACCGGCCCGTCAGCCACGTTCGCGCGCGCCACGCGCCGAGCGCCGTGCCGCGCCATACCAGGACGCCCGCACACGCGTGCTCTAGGCGATGACACCGTCTGCGCGCCGACCACCGCCGTGCGATCGCGCCACCCGCGGTCGCCAAGTCGCCGGCGACGCGCGCTAGGCCGATCGCCATGCCGTCGCCGTACCGCCCGCGTTAGCGTCGCGCTGCACGATCCGCACGCACCGTCCTCGCCGCGCTCACCGTACGCACGCCGTCGTGCAGCTGCGCACGTCGCGCACGACCTCCCGCGCGACCGCGCCATGCCGCCGACGCCGCGCCATTGCCGCCGTCGCATCGCCCTCCGTCGACCGCCTATAAGAAGCCACCCCGAGCCGAGCCCCCAACACCGAAAATCTTCGCCACAACTCCCTCGTGCTTTCTCCCGTTTTCCCCAAAAATTAGCCGTTGCATTGCTTAAATTTTGGGAAGGATCGGAGCTCGGTCGGAAGAACCCTAACTCGACCGCCGGGCAACACTTCGAAATTCGTCACCCTCGGCCGATTTCTTCCCGAATTGAAGGTACCATCATTATCCCCGTGCTCTAAGTGTAGTTTCCCCTAAACTTCCCGAGCCAAATGGTCACCGGAAAATCGCGGCGACGAGCACCCTCGAATTCCCCTGTCTCGGCCGCCGCCACCCCGCCGCCGGCCACGACGCGCCTCCCGGCCGAACCAACCCCTCTCTAGCATCCCTAAGGCTCACCGATGCTCGTAGACCCCTTGCTTTGGCCAAAACCTCGCCGGAGTTTGCTGCCGACGAGCGCCACCGCCGCCGAACCACCTCGCCGTCGCCGACCCTCTTCATTGCTCCCGGTCCCGACCGAGTGGAGAAATGGGACCCCGTGGTCCCAAGATGGTGAAAAGCCCCTCCTTCCCCTAGCTCGGCCCTCCTCACCATCGGCGCCCCTCCTCGCCGTCGGCCGCCGGTGGTAGCGAGCGGAGAAAGAAGGGAAGAAAACAGAGGGAATGGAAAAAAAAAGAAAAAAGAAAAAAAGAGAAAAGAAGGAAAGGAAAATAGTAAAGGAATAAGGGAAAATGTATAACTTATTTTGGAAATATTTTAGGATAAAACAAGGTTTTTGAAATATTATTATTTAGGAATAAGTATAATATTCTTTTCCCTTCTAAAAAGAAATACTTTGTGAAAATGATTTATAGATTAAATTTTTCTTTTTATGAATTCAAATATTGTCCAACCTTTAAATTGTTATCGAAGTTCACATGAGATTTTTTTAAAATATTGGTTAAGCATGGATGACATTATCCTGTCGTTAGAATTTCAAAAAAAAACCTAATAAATATAATTGCAACATTAAAGATCAATTATTGGAGATATAAAAATTAGAAACCTAATTATTCTAGGATATCTTCAAATTTAAGTGCAAAATACATATTAACTACAAGATGGTTCGCTCGGTTTAACTGAAATCCTTTTCGTTAATTCAACCTTTAAGATTTCCGAAGTTTGAGGTTGTGTTTGGGATCCGCTTTCCGCGATCATTTTGAGATCTCTTTCTTTTTCGTTGATGTTGTTGAATTCTAATTGGATTCAACCCTTCTTTTCGCACGTACGGATAGCGTCCGAAGAGGTGAACACGACTACGCGGAAGACCCCACTCAACCGGCGTGCGAGCAAGGCAAGTCTTCACACCCTTTGAACATATCGATCCCAATTGCGAAATGATGTTATTTTAAACTCTAAACCTGCATGCTTTACGAGTTACCTATACTTGTTATGCCATACCTTGCTATTGATTACCTTTAGAATTACTCCTTGTAACTCGCGATGTGATACAAACAACCGAAGAATAACTTCGGTAAACTGCTTAGCCATGCCATGCTTAGATTTATGCATACTCATGACTTTATGAAAAAGCTTTGTGCTTGGGCAACCACCTTAGGGAAGGTAGTTGAGGTATGGCATGTGGAGACATGAGCGCCACATGGCCATGAGAATGGTGAACCAAGTTTGATGAAAAATTAAAGTACTATACAAATGTTTTAGACGGGCGGCGGATGATTTGGGCGGATTCCGGAAAAGGCAAGTGCCGACCCCGGTCGATTAAGGACCGAGCCATGAGATAGCCGGAAACGAGCCGGTACAACCGTACTTCTCGAATGGGTATAGACCTAGCTGACTAGATAGCCGAGCGGAGGCAGTATCCTTGCATAGATGGTTCTCTATGATGTGGTTAAGGGATGAGGATGAGGCTGCGGCCTTTGATATGAATGGTGGAATTAAACGATGTTAATTAAACTTAAAGATTTGGAAAGTTTTCCCTTACCCGGGTGCGCTGAACTCCTCTCACCTTGCTAGAAAAGGACGGCTAGAGTGCATGAGGGCTTAAGTTCATGGAGCGGAACGCCAAAGCAAGGTTATCGAAAGGCTTTGCCGTGACCGTCTCATGTGTTGAGGCGTAGGCTCATTTGTTGGGCTGTCGCGGAGTACGGGTAAAGTGTACATCCACTGCAGTGTGAGTGAATCAATCTATTCGAATAGCCGTGCTCGCGGACATTGAGCATCGTGACAAGACTTTCGCTTGGCTAGATCTTAAACTTAAAACTGCTGGGATGGGTTTGCATGATGATTTTTTATTTGGTGGATCAACTTCTCGAGATGCGAGAAGGGGTGGACTCCCAGAAAATCATGACGAACCGGAGGCGGAAGCCATCCTTGGAACCACGATGGATGGTAGACGAACCGTCGCCGGGTTAATGAACTATAAAATTAAAACTTGATTTGGCTAGTCGATAGGTTTGTGAAAAGAATTGTGAAAAGCGGCTTTACGCAAAAATAACCCTAGCCATGTTCTTTGAATAACCCTATCATATGCATCAATTCGTGTGGCTTGCCGAGTACGGTTGGTACTCACCCTTGCTATACGCACAAACCTCCAGTTGATGGGAGTGAAGAGCCGAAGATCCATACGCGTATCACCGGAGGACGAAGGAACGACGGCGCATATTAGACCTTAGCTCGGTCGTTGCTGTGGCAATTGACAAGCCGCCCTCTTTCCGCTGCCTTATCTAAATTCTGTTTTTATGTTGTATTCGGACCATAAGGTCCTGTGGGATGAACATTGCCTTCGGGCTTACTAATGTAATATTGGTAATGTAAGACTATTCGTGCATGTGCACTTGATTATCCAGTACTGTATTCGTGGGTACCAACTACTCGATCCAGGGAAATGGTACTATGAACACGAAAGATTCCCGTCTCAAAACGGGGTCTACAGAGCGGTATCGAGCCATGCGACCGTAGGCTAAGACCAAATGGCGCCCTACCCCTAACTAGTTGGCTAAAGGGAAATATCCCTACAATAGGATCAGTTTTAAACTATTATTTCCGAAAATGCAAATATACCTTTTCTACATCTCGTATTTCCTTTTTACCAAATGATTATGATAGCTCTCTCCCGCTAACCCTAAGTTGCCTACAAAAGCAGATGTCAAACCACGACGGAACTGGGAAGTCACTATCCCGCGAGACGAGGGGTTTGTGGTACAACTTCAGTCCCTACTATGGTGTTTGAGGTACCGGAACCACCCACATATCACACCAAGAGGCCTGGCTCCGAAGTGTATCCAGCCTGGGAGGCGGCCGTATCCATAGAAGCCCGCATGGGAAGTGAGACATCCTTCTGCTTCCACACTCGCTACCACCGGGACCTAGCGACGGCTATTCGGGATGCGGCTCGCGAGGCCTTCCTTCGCCTTAATGCGATACACCGTGCCGAACTCACGGTGACGAGTTCGTGCATCATCCTTATCGCGAAGAGGGCAACCCGATGCCGCACCGTGGAGGCTACCCCCTGCTGCTACAATCCGATGGTCACGCGTCTATCACATTGGGCGGAGACAGCAGACGACTGTTACGAGGAGGCCCTGCTCGAGATCAACGATCAGCAGTCACGCCTCAATGATCTGGTCAACAGCCACCAAGGCTGTGGAGACCAGATAAACATGCTGCAGACTCAGCTGCAGGCCAATGGTGCCCAGTATGAGCAACTCTCGGACCGCTACATGGCCCGTGGGGAAGCTCTGGTAGAGCTGGAAGAGCAGCTCAGGAAGAGCAAGTAGCAAATCAACCAACTGGAGGAGCAGCTGCGCACTCGTCCTGTCTACGCTGCAGGTACTTCCACCGAGCCTATACCATCACCTCCTGCCCCTGTGCCCGACCACTATTACCTTATGACTCCAGCATGCTTAGATACCTTTCAAACCATGATGGAGCAAGCTTTTATGTTGAGCACAGAGCCTGCACCGTACCTGGTAGACCCCACTGCTGCCGCGTCCATGGGACCCACCTCAAGCTCCGTAGCAATACCATCCGAGCCTGGATCGGGAGAGGAGAACCCCATCCAGATCCACACCGACACGGAGTCCGAGGCGAACCCATGGAAGTCAAATGGGAGTCTAGCGACACCAGACCCAATGGAGGAGGAAGCTCCCCCTCGTCGCGACTCACACTGGAGGCCCCTCACCCGCGGCACCGCTCGTAAGACTACGCGGCCACCGAGTCGGAAGATTCGGCGTGACTCCGAGGCCACCACCTCCGAGCCATGGGGACTACGGTTTGCTTCCAGCGGACCACCCACTTTCGGCACCTGGCTCTTGCGGATGGTTGGACGACTAGGCGGGAGGACCTTCCCAGCTCGGCAGCACGAACCACTCTCTATTCCCCCTTAATTGGTTGATGTAGTTGGACGATATAATTGTTGTTGCTATCATGACATGAAGGACTGTGTGTGTACAGTCCATGTATCCCCTTATGTAATATGATGAACCTAAGCATCGCTTTGCGGTGTCTTAATTCGTAAGCTTATTATTATTTCACCCCTGTCTCGTTGATTGAAGATCATTCAAAAGAACTTGAAGAAAAATCCCCCGGGAACCATAACCTAAACTGGTCCGATCTCTTAATTCATCTATTTTCTCCGGATGGCACATCGCGCAGAGCCGCGCAACCAACGAGAACCCACTGTAACCCAACCCCTCCACCCCGCGGAGGTCATGGCTTTGGACCAAGCTACTCCAAGCGATTGCTAATAACGGGAGGTCGAGAAGGATCGAGCCGGGAGAATTCATGAGAGCTAAGCTACCCACTTTTTCCACGGCCGAAGAACCTATGGATGCCGAAGATTGGCTAAGAGTGATAGAGAAGAAGCTAACCCTCGTCGAATCCGAGAAGCCGATAGAGTTGTCTTCGCTACTAACCGTGGAGGGCCCCGCAAGTGACCGGTGGGACACCTACAAGGAAACACGAGCCGAAGACGCCGGCGAACCAACATGGGAGGAATTCACGGCTGCGTTCCGTGAGAATTTCGTGCCGCTGCGATTATGAGGATGAAGAAAACGAGTTCCGCAGGCGTCAAGGGAACACCTCGGTACAAGAATATCGAACAAGTTCACCCCGCTTGCCCGTTACGCCACCGGTGACGCGGCGAAAGAAGAAAAGATAGACAAATTCATTGAGAGACTAAATGACGAGGCGAGGGGACCAATGATCGGGCGGGATCACACCGGTTCCAAAGCCTCATCAACAAGGTCGTCCGACTTGAGCATGACCAAAAGGTGGTAGACAATAACCGCAAGAGGAGGCTCGCTATGGCTCGCCCATTTCGGGGAACGCCACAACGCCCCAAGGGAGCCACCCCGTCCGGATGGAAGCCAAATGTTCCGCAACCGGACGTTCTCCCGCTTTCGACCATGTCAACAGTCGCCTACACCTCGCTTCGTACACCCACACCAACCCTAGCCGCTCCGGAAGAAAGAATGTGAGCGCTTCAATTGCAGAGAATTCGGGCACTACTCCAATAGCTGCCCAAAACCACGCAACGCCCCTGTGCGCACCGGCGCTAATGCAACGCCCGTCCGAGGAACCCCACCCCTACGGCGGACGAGGTCCTGCTCGGGACCCCTCTACCCAACGAGGCCGCCACCGGGTTTCGACGTGGCCGGTGAACCATGTGCGGGTGAAGAAGCTCGGGAGGACCGGAGCGTATTGATGGGTATGTTCTCTATCAACTCGCACCCGTTAAAGTTTTATTCGATTCGGAGCCTCACATTCATTCATATCTTCCCGAGTAAGCAAACAAAGACCACCTACACCAAGTAGCACTTAGAAGACCTATCTTGGTACACTCACCGGGGAGACATAACCGTACCCCATGCTCGCATTAATGTGCCCATACGGATTAGAGACGTGGTGTTTCTCTCAAACCTTATGGTGCTATCACCCCAAACCATAGATGTCATACTCGGAATGGACTGGTTGACCAAAAATAATGGAATCATAGACTGCAATCGAAGGGAAGTCACGGTATCCACCCCATGGGGATCACCGATGAGCATAACTATGGATCAAAACCCAAAGCTGTGTGAGCAAGCTGCGGGAGTGTTCATCATGCTACCTCTAGGCGGAATGCCGTAGTACAAGAATACCGGATGTGTTTCCCGAGGAATTACCCGAATGCCCCGGATCGCGACGTAGAGTTTATCATCGATCTAATGCCCGGTACTGCCCCCATATCCAAGAGGCCTTATCGAATGCCGGCCAACGAGTTAGAGGAACTCAAGAAGCAAATAAGAGAACTACAAGAGAAGGGATTCGTACGCCCGCTCTTCTCCCGGGAGCCCCGTACTCTTCGTCAAAAAGAAGGATGGGAGTATGAGAATGTGTGTGGACTACCGATCGCTGAATGAAGTAACTATCAAGAACAAGTACCCGCTACCTCGGATCGATGACCTATTCGATCAACTTAAAGGTGCGCAGTGTTCTCAAAGATTGATCTACGGTCGGGATATCATCGTTGAAGATTAGAGCCGGAGATATTCCTAAGACGCGTTCTCTACACGTTACGGCTTATACGAGTTTACGTAATGTCCTTTGGATTAACCAATGCCCCGGCATATTTTATGAACCTGATGAACAAGGTATTCATGGAGTACCTGGACAAATTCGTGGTGGTATTCATCGACGACATACTTATCTACTCCAAGAACGATGAGGAACACGCGAACATCTACGGCTAGTACTGGAAAAACTACGAGAGCACCAGCTGTATGCAAAATTTAGCAAATGCGAGTTCTGGCTCAAAGAAGTCGCTTTTCTTGGCCACGTGGTTTCAGCCGGAGGAGTAGCGGTAGACCCCGCCAAGGTCGAAGGCTGTCACGGAATGGAAGGCACCCAAGTCGTGACGGAAGTTCGGAGTTTCTTGGGCTTGGCCGGTTATTACCGACGGTTTATCGAAGGGTTTTCCACCGTAGCCCGACCTATGACTCAACTTCGAAGAAGGAAAAGAAGTTTGAGTGGAATGAGAAGTGTCAAAAAGCCTTCGACCAATTAAAAGAAAAGTTAACCACTGCCCCAATCTTAACCTTACCTGACAACTGGAAGGATTTCGTGATGTACTGTGATGCATCCCGGCAAAGATTAGGAGGAGTGTTAATGCAGGATGGGAAGGTCGTAGCGTATGCCTCGCGACAGTTACGACCCCATGAGGATAATTATCCCACACACGACTGGAATTAGCCGCGGTTGTTCACGCATTGAAGATCCGGAGACACTATCGATCGGGAACCACTGTGATGTGTATACCGATCACAAGAGCTTGAAATACTTCTTTACTCAGCTGATCTCAACCTACGACGAGGCGATGGTTGGAGTTGATCAAGGATTACGATCTAGGAATCCATTACCATCCCGGCAAGGCAAATGTAGTGGCCGATGCGCTGAGCCGCAAAGCCCAATGCAACCACGTGGGATTGAGAGATATGGCCAATGAGCTCCAAGAAGAAATGGCTCGACTTAATGCACCCGATTCCTCACGGAGAGGTAAACTCACAGAAATCCAACCCCTTCTGAGGACTCAAATAGAAGAAGCCCAAAAAGGGAATGAGGAAACCCAGGAAATCAAGGGACGCATGGCCGCTGGACGCGCTCAGGAGTTTTCAGTAGATGACAAGGGAATCTTGTGGTACAAGAAAAGAATCTGTGTGCCTGAACGAGGCGGTTTGAGAGGATTGATCTTAAAAGAAGCCCACGAATCGGCATATTCGTTACATCCCGGAAGCACGAAAATGTACCAGGATTTGAAAGGAGAATACTGGTGGCCCAATATGAAGAGAGATGTAGCCGAATACGTAGCCGTGTGCGATGTGTGCCAAAGGGTGAAAGCCAAGCATCAACGACCAGCTGGCTTGCTGCAGCCACTCAAGATTCCCGAATGGAAATGGGACGAGATAGGCATGGATTTCATAGTGGGACTACCCAAAACTACGACTGGTTACGATTCCATTTGGGTAATAGTAGATCGGCTCACCAAGACTGCCAGATTTATTCCCGTGAAAACTAACTACAATAGTGCCAAGCTAGCGGAACTATATATGAGTAGGATTGTATGTCTCCACGGTGTACCAAAAGAGGATTATATCGGATCGTGGTACCCAATTCACATCTCATTTTTGGAGCAAAGTCCACGAGGCACTCGGAAGTCATCTCGCTTTCGGTGACGCTTATCACCCACTGCACGATGGGCGGAGCGAAAGGACGAACCAAGTACTAGAAGATATGCTTGAGAGCTCGTGCATTGGATTTCACCAAGGATTGGGAGAAATGTTTGCCGTACGCCGAGTTCTCCTACAACAATAGCTATCAAGCCGGTCGAAGATGTCGTCAAACGAAGCTCTATTTGGTCGCCGATGTCGAACCCCATTGATGTGGTCGAAACCGGTGAACGAACCGTATTCGGGCCGACATAATCAAGGAGGCCGAGGAAAAGGTTCGCCCGATCCGGACCGACTACAAGCTGCTCAATCACGACAAAAGAGCTACGCGGATACCCGACGAAGAGAATTGGAATTTAAAGAAGGTGATTACGTGTATCTAAAGGTCTCACCACTACGGGAACACAGAGATTCAAAGTCAAAGGGAAACTCGCACCACGATACGTGGGCCCATTCTTGATAAGCGCTAGGAGGGGAGAAGTGGCTTACCAATTGGAGCGCCCGAGAATCTCTCCGATGTCCACCCGGTATTCCACGTATCGCAGCGAAGAAATGTTTGCGGGTACCGGAAGAGCAAGCCCCGTTAGAAACCATCCATGTCCACAGTGACCTTACCTACCCGAAGCATCCAATCAAGATACTAGACGAGGCGAGAAAAGAAGACACGAACCAAGTCATGGCGCAGTACAAGGTACAATGGAGCAATCACACGGAAGAAGAAGCTACCTGGGAGAGCGAAGAGTTCTTGAGGATAGAATACCCACACCTATTCAGCAACGGTAAGAAATCTGGGGACAAGATTTATTGTTAGGGGGTAGGTTTGTAACATCCCGAAAATCGAAGGAATGGAATTCGGAACGTAAAAATCGGAACTCACAAAAACTTTTTGGGAATCATTGCTTCTTATCGTATTTTTCGATCTGGATTGCCAGATAAACAAAATAAGATTTTTCTTCTAGAATTACTTTGAGGAAAAATGGGACAAAACCCTAAGCTTGGAAATTTCAACCGTGAAAATGATTTCAAAATATAAATGTGCGTACCTTGAAAAGAGCACATACATATATAATTTGGTGAATTACAAAAAGGATACATTTTGGTTTAAACCCTAATTGATGAGGGAAGGATAATGAATAATTGGGATTTGATGATAAAGATATTTTTGAAAAAAGAAAAATGAAGATAGAAATTGTCGCTATTCAAACCCTATTTTCTTGAATTCAAAAGAAGAAATAGAATAAATACGAAAAATATATTTTGAAAAATAGGGAGAAATGGGAAATATCATTTTAGAGAGTATTGAGAATACCAAAATTTATTTGGGATTTTTAGGAAGAAGGGAAATAGAAATAGGGATTTAGGAAAATTAAATCGGTAAAATAGGAAAAGTGCCTTGTTCATCGCGTCGCAGGTGTTCGACCGGCCCGTCGGCCACGTTCGCGCGCGCCACGCCGAGCGCCGTGCCGCGCCATACCGGGACGCCCGCACACGCGTGCTCTAGCCGATGACACCGCCTCGCGCGCACGCCACCGCCGGGTCGCGCCACCCGCGTCGCCGAGTCGCCGACGCCGCGCTAGGCCGTCGCCATGCCGTCGCCGTACCGCCCGCGTTAGCGTCGCGCCTGCACAGTCCGCACGCACCGTCCTCGCCGCGCTCACCGTACGCACGCACGTCGGCTGCGATTGCCGCACGTCGCGCACGACCTCCCGCGACCGCGCCATGCCGCCGACGCCGCGCCATTCTTGCCGTCGCATCGCCCTCCGTCGACCGCCTATAAGAAGCCACCCCGAGCCGAGCCCCCAACACCGAAAATCTTCGCCACAACTCCTCGTGCTTTCTCCCGTTTTTCCCCAAAAATTAGCCGTTGCATTGCTTAAATTTTGGGAAGGATCGGAGCTCGGCGGAAGAACCCTAACTCGACCGCCGGGCAACACTTCGAAATTCGTCACCCTCGGCGATTTCTTCCCGAATTGAAGGTACCATCATTATCCCCGTGCTCTAAGTGTAGTTTCCCTAAACTTCCCGAGCCAAATGGTCACCGGAAAATCGCCGCGACGAGCCCCCTCGATTCCCTGTCTCGGCCGCCGCCACCCCGCCGTCGCCAAGCGCTTCAGCGCCTCCCGGCCGAACCAACCCCTCTCTAGCATCCCTAAGGCTCACCGATGCTCGTAGACCCCTTGCTTTGGCCAAAACCTCGCCGGAGTTTGCCGCGACGAGCGCCACCGCCGCCGAACCACCTCGCCGTCGCCGCCCTCGCGGCTCCCGGTCCCGACCGAGTGGAGAAATGGGACCCCGTGGTCCCAAGATGGTGAAAAGCCCCTCCTTCCCTAGCTCGGCCCTCCTCACCATCGGCGCCCCTCCTCGCCGTCGGCCGCGGTGGTAGCAGAAGCGAGAGAAAGAAGGGAAGAAAACAGAGGGAATGGAAAAAAAAAGAAGAAAAAGAAAAAAAAGAGAAAAGAAGGAAAGGAAAATAGTAAAGGAATAAGGGAAAATGTATAACTTATTTTGGAAATATTTTAGGATAAAACAAGGTTTTTGAAATATTATTATTTAGGAATAAGTATAATATTCTTTTCCCTTCTAAAAAGAAATACTTTGTGAAAATGATTTATAGATTAAATTTTTCTTTTTATGAATTCAAATATTGTCCAACCTTTAAATTGTTATCGAAGTTCACATGAGATTTTTTTAAAATATTGGTTAAGCATGGATGACATTATCCTGTCGTTAGAATTTCAAAAAAACCTAATAAATATAATTGCAACATTAAAGATCAATTATTGGAGATATAAAAATTAGAAACCTAATTATTCTAGGATATCTTCAAATTTAAGTGCAAAATACATATTAACTACAAGATGGTTCGCTCGGTTTAACGAAATCCTTTTCGTTAATTCAACCTTTAAGATTTCCGAAGTTTGAGGTTGTGTTTGGGATCCGCTTTCCGCGATCATTTTGAGATCTCTTTCTTTTCGTTGATGTTGTTGAATTCTAATTGGATTCAACCCTTCTTTTCGCACGTACGGATAGCGTCCGAAGAGGTGAACACCGACTACGCGGAAGACCCCACTCAACCGGCGTGCGAGCAAGGCAAGTCTTCACACCCTTTGAACATATCGATCCCAATTGCGAAATGATGTTATTTTAAACTCTAAACCTGCATGCTTTACGAGTTACCTATACTTGTTATGCCATACCTTGCTATTGATTACCTTTAGAATTACTCCTTGTAACTCGCGATGTGATACAAACAACCGAAGAATAACTTGTAAGCGCTTAGCCATGCCATGCTTAGATTTATGCATACTCATGACTTTATGAAAAAGCTTTGTGCTTGGGCAACCACCTTAGGGAAGGTAGTTGAGGTATGGCATGTGGAGACATGAGCGCCACATGGCCATGAGAATGGTGAACCAAGTTTGATGAAAAATTAAAGTACTATACAAATGTTTTAGACTGGGCGGCCGGATGATTTGGGCGGATTCCGGAAAAGGCAAGTGCCGACCCGGTCGGTTAAGGACCGAGCCATGAGATAGCCGGAAACGAGCCGTACAACCGTACTTCTCGAATGGGTATAGACCTAGCCGACTAGATAGCCGAGCGGAGGCGGTATCCTTGCATAGATGGTTCTCTATGATGTGGTTAAGGGATGAGGATGAGGCTGCGGCCTTTGATATGAATGGTGGAATTAAACTGATGTTAATTAAACTTAAAGATTTGGAAAGTTTTCCCTTACCCCGGGTGCGCCAGAACTCCTCTCACTGCTAGAAAAGGACGGCTAGAGTGCATGAGGGCTTAAGTTCATGGAGCGGGTACTGCCAAAGCAAGGTTATCGAAAGGCTTTGCCGTGACCGTCTCATGTGTTGAGGCGTAGGCTCATTTGTTGGGCTGTCGCGGAGTACGGGTAAAGTGTACATCCACTGCAGTGTGAGTGAATCAATCTATTCGAATAGCCGTGCTCGCGGACATTGAGCATCGTGACAAGACTTTCGCTTGGCTAGATCTTAAACTTAAAACTGCTGGGATGGGTTTGCATGATGATTTTATTCGCTGGTGGATCAACTTCTCGAGATGCGAGAAGGGGTGGACTCCCCAGAAAATCATGACGAACCGGAGGCGGGAAACCATCCTTGGAATCACGATGGATGGTAGACAGAACCGTCGCCGGGTTAATGAACTATAAAATTAAAACTTGATTTGGCTAGTCGATAGGTTTGTGAAAAGAATTGTGAAAACTGGCTTTACGCAAAAATAACCCTAGCCATGTTCTTTGAATAACCCTATCATATGCATCAATTCTGTGTGGCTTGCTGAGTACGGTTGGTACTCACCCTTGCTATACGCACAAACCTCCAGTTGATGGGAGTAAAGAGCCAGAAGATCCATACGCGTATCACCAGGAGGACAAAGGAACTGACGGCGCATATTAGACCTTAGCTCCGGCCGTTGCTCGTGGCAATTGACAAGCCGCCTCTTTCCATTGCCTTATCTAAATTCTGTTTTTATGTTGTATTCGGACCATAAGGTCCTGTGGGATGAACATTGCCTTCGGGCTTACTAATGTAATAATGGTAATGTAAGACTATTCGTGCATGTGCACTTGATTATCAAATTGTATTCGTGGGTACCAACTACTCGATCCAGGGAAATGGTACTATGAACACGAAAGATTCCCGTCTCAAAAACGGGGGTCTACACTCATGTACTTTCTCCTCACTAATGTTCCTTCGCTATGATCATTGCGTGAGTAAAGGGTATCCTCATTTGATAGGAGGATGCTCGGGTCAACCATCACCGTGAATGGAAGTTGCCCGCCGAACTGATCGTAATCTTCGTCGGTCTTATCCTCGACTCTGATAATTTTCCTTTTGCCTGGGAGAACCACGTGGCGCTTTGACTCGTCGGGCCCTTTTCCCTTCTTTGCTTTGCTAGACTTTTCCTTCACGTAGAAAACTTGTGTTACATCATTGGCTAGGACGAATGGTTCATCTGAGTATCCAACCTTGTTAAGGTCAACCATTGTTATCCCACTGTCATCAATCGTTACGCCTCCACCAGTTAGCCTAACCAATTGGCACCGAAACTGAGGGACCTTCAGAGGTCCATAGTCAAGTTCTCATATGTTGTCAATGCCACCGTAATACGTGCTAGTTGTACCCTCGTATCTCATGGCATCGATACGAACAATTTTGTTCTAGTTCGTGCTCTTTCTATCTTGGTATCTTGTGTAAAATGTATATGCACTGATTTTATATACATGGAATGTCGTGATCGAGCAAGATGGTCCCCTCGCAAGGAACGCAAGTTGTTGGTCAATCATCTCGTTATCCATGAGATGTTGCAGCAGCCAAGTGGGGGAAGTATCAATGTGATGGCATGTATTCCAGGCAATGGACTTACCGATATTTTTGAAGCGAACAATCTCCAAGTGCTCCTCGATGTAAGGAGCCAACAACGAAGATTTTTGCAAAACCATGAAAAGTATTTTACGAAATAAGTCATTGTCTACAGTCATTATTGCTTTCCTTCCAAGAATACCCTTTCCCCGTAGTCTCCCTTCATGGCTTGATTCCGGCACACTGATTGCACGAATCTTCAATAAATTATACACAAAACTCAATAATGTCCTTTGTTCCATACCCCTTGGTGATGCTTGCCTCCGGACGAAAACAGTTACGAATGTACTTCTTTAGAATGCCCATGTACCTCTCGAAAGGGAATATGTTGTGTAGGTATAAAGGACCGAGAATACGGATCTCTTTGACAAGATGACATAGAGGATGCGTCATTATATTGAAGAAGGAAGGTGGAAAGATCATCTCAAAGCTGACAATACATTGCACCACATTATTTTGAAGGGCTTATAATCTACCTAGATCGATGATCTTCTTTGAAATTGCGTTCATGAAAGCACATAGCTCTGTTATTTTTGTCTAGACATATTAGGAAGGATACCCTGAGTTATAACAGGAAGCAGTTGTGTCATCAACACGTGGCAGTCATGAGACTTTAGGTTTGTGAACTTCTTCTCATTCGTGCTTATTGTTCCCTTTATATTCGAGGAGTATCTAGACGGTACCTTGATGCTCTCCAAACATTCAAACATCCTTTCCTTCTTTGCCGTGCTCAGAGTGTAGCTAGCTGGACTCAAGTAATGGTTAACTTTCTCCTTTGGTTCCGGGTGAAGGTTGTTACGTTGTTCCATATACTTGGGATCATTACGTGCTTGAAGTGTATCTTTCGACTTCCCATATACACCCAGGAAGCTCAACAAGTTGACGCAACGGTTCTTAGTGAGGTGCATCACGTCGATTGTGTGGCGAACGTCCAAGACTTCCCAATAGGGTAACTCCCAAAAAACAGACAGGACGGCTTGTAACAAGAAATCGACGATGGCCCATGTATGCAACCTTCTTACAATGTTTCATATATGTACTTTCAGTTTCATCCATACAATAGGTGCAAGCCTTGTACCTCTTGTTAGACTATCTGAATAGGTTGCTAACTGCAGGCCAATTGTTCATGGTTATGAACAGCAACACTCATAGGTTAAATTCCTCCTGTTTGTCCTCATCCCATGCGGGGACACCTTCTTTCTTCCACAACAGTTTCAGATCTTCGACCAATGGTCTTAGGTATACATCATGTTAGTGATATGCCCTAGAGACATCATGGAGATGTTGGATATCATGGTCAATGTTTATGTATTTATGAATAAAGTGTTATTCAGTTCTATGAAATAGACATCTTGTATTGATCAATAAGTACGTGACTTATTTATGAGACTCTATATGTATGAATCTATTTCTAAATGATCCCTGATCATATATCATATTATTGGAACTAATATGATTCTAAGATCGGCATGTTTATTGATTGATGATCATGTCTCATAGATCATGGGTATGGAGATACCAAATCAATAAACATGGACATATGTGTTAGAGAACACATTGTTGGATAGACCCACCATGAGACACTACAGGAATTAATGTGTCATTAGTTAGTCTCAGGTAGTGTTGGTACAAAGTCCTTAGACCTGAGATCACCATGGATTCCAACATGTGTAGTAGCCTACTTTGGGACTACCAAACGCTATTCCGTAACTGGTTAGTTATAAAGGTAGTTTTCGGGTTTGCTATGAAGCATGGAGTGGGATGTGAGTGATCAAGATGGAATTTGCACCTCCTTTGGAGAGATATCTCTGGGCCCCTCGAGGTAATGGATTATGGAAATGCAGGGCCATGCTAAGTTGATTGAGGAGTCAATCAACAGACAGATAATCCAATACGGTTCGAGTGAATGGTTAAGCTATTGAAGGGATGGCACACATCTTGCCTATAGCTTAATTGGTATCGTGAGGCAAAGGGATTTGTGTACACATTACAGGTTTAGAGCCGATATTATATTCTTGTATACTATGGTGTCAATATGTGCTGCTAGGCGTCGCTATTGACAGGTCGGCTGAGTTGGACTCGAGCCGACGATCGGCTAAGTTAGACTATAGCCAAAACCGAGTATACCTGAACCTACAGGGTCACACGCTTAAGGGGATAAGAACAGGCATTTCAAGTTGGACTCAAATACGGCTTGATCGGATAGGGATCCGATCGGATAGAGTCCTATGGTCTTACGACGTATGGGCGGCCAACTCTATGAGATTCGGATGAGATCCGATACAAAATAGAGTCCTGATCGGCCACTAGTCCCAGTCGGCCAACTCTATATAAAGGGGTGAGGGGTGGAGAGCTGATCGACGTCAACTGTATCGCATTGAACCGAATCCGCAACAGAAGTCGTCGAGATCAATCTCCACGGAAACCCTCCCCACTTTCGAGCCAAACCCTAGCCTTGCATCGTGTGCTAGCACACAGGTGTTCGGCGTTCTGTCCCCGGACGTGTGGATACCGGTAGAGGCGCTGCTACGTTGCACGCTGTTGATCGGCTACGGATCGGCTATGGTGGAATCGGCTGCGGTCGAGCGCGTCGGAGCGAGGCGCGAGAACGCGGTTAGATGACTCGGCGAATCGGCTACATCCGCGAATCGGCTAATTGGTGAATCGGCTATCCCCGGGAATCGGCTGTCATCGGCCAGCACAGTTCCAGATCGGATAGCCCTGATTGGCTATTTCCGCTGCATACTCCAATTGGTAACGATCTATCGGCCCTTACTTGCAAGTGTTCCTGGTTTGCGCGGTAGAAAAGTTTTTGTTTTTGGCTAGCGTAGTCTCCGCGTAACCCTTCACATCAGTGTCTTTACCAGGTTGCTTTGGGCCTTGAATAATAATCGGGATCATGATGTACTTCTGCTTCATGCATAGCAAAGGGGGAGGTTGTGTTAGTTATATGTCCTAGAGGCAACATGGATACGTTGGATATCACAATCAATGTTTATGTATTAATGAATAAAGTGTTATTCCGTTCCATCAAATAGACAACTTATATTGATCAATAAGTATATGACTTATTCATGATACTCTTTATGTGATATGAATCTATTTCTAAATGATCCCTGATCATATATCATATGTACATGGAACGAAGATGATTCTAAGATCAACATGTGTATTGATTGATTATCATGTCTCATGGATCATAGTATGGCTCCAAACCAATAGCGTGAACACATGTTAGAGAAAATGTTGTTGGATAGACCCACCTTGAGACACTACAAGGATTTAATGTGTCATTAGTTGGTCTCAAGTAGTATTGGTGCGAAGTCCTTAGACCTGAGATCATCATGGATTCCAACATGTGTAATGACTTACTTAGGGACTACCAAATGATATGCCATAACTGGATAGTTATAAAAGTAGTCTTCGGGTTTACTATGAAACATGTAGTGAGATGTGAATGATCAAGATGAAATTTGCCCCTCCTATGAGTAAAATATCTCTGGGCCTCTCGATGTAATGGATTATGAAAGTGCATGGCCATGCTGAGTTAATTAAGGAGTCAATCAACAGATATATAATCCAATACAAGATCGAGTGAATGATTAAGCTATTGATAGGATGGCACGTGTCTTGCATATAACTTAATTGATATCATGAGGCAAAGGGATTTGTGCACACATTACAAGTTCAGCCGATATAATCTTTATGTATACTTTGGTTTCAATACGCTTTGCTAGGGGCCGCTGTTGATAGGTCGGCCAAGAAGTGTTCTTAGATCGTAACCAAGTATACATGAACCTATAGGGTCACACACTTAACGGGTTGGAACATTGTCGAAACTCAGTTTCGGCAATAGAAAATTGGGGGTGCAGTCAAGATCGCCAAGCTCAATGGGTTAGGTGGAAAACAAGGTTTAGACAGGTTCAGGCCCTCTCGTGAGGTAATACCCTACTCCTGTTTTGGGGATTCGATCCGCCGAGTGTATATTAATCTCAAGATCTGTAGCTCAGAAAACTTATATCCCTCAAGGGACGCCCCTTACCCCCCTTATATAGTCTTGGGAGGCGGGCTTACAAATCGGAAACCCTATCTTACTCTAAGTCGGTTTCCTCAATCATACCAAACCATGACTATGAGTCGTTGCCTTATCTAATCGGCAACGTAACACCCAAGTCATAGTTGGTTAACATATTTGGAAGGTGCAACCTATGCCTATCTCCAGTCGGATAAGTTTGCCATGTGGATATCCGATTGCCACAATCTCTACAATAGCCCCCGAGTCCTTTGCAGTCGACGAGAAAATTCAGCCTCGAACCAAAGTAGCACGTAGCCAAACAACTCTTTGGCCGAGTGCTTCTGGCACCGAGTGATTCCATCACATCTGCCTAAATCTCCCGAGTGGCTCCAAAGACTATGAAGGGCTGGAAAATATGAAAAAAATAAACACCTAGGTGCATCTCTCGATGCACCTAATTAGGTGTAGCCCCCGACTGTGTGATCAATCAAAAACAGACTACATATAGTAAAGACTATAAAAAATCATTCTCATGTAGATACTTAGCTCAAGCTAAAGCAACCATAAAAAATCTCATCACTCGGCAAGCTCGTACTTATCCGAGTGAATTTGCCCGAGTCATCTCAGAACAAATAACTCAATCAACCCTCGTGGGTGAAAAGCTCTCGATAAGCTCATGTTTATCTGAGTGGATCTGCCCGAGTTATGTCGGAACAAATATTTTAATCATCCCTCATGGGTAAACAAGTTTTTCAATCATCTGAAAAATATGACCAAAATATTAAATAGCTCCTGCCATAATATTGGTCTCAATCTAAAAAAGATCTTCACCAAGGTGAAAAGATAGCATTGATATAATCATTTAATCAAATGCTTAAAAATCAAACAGTCCCTGTCATCAAGGCAGCCATAAAAGCTTAACTGTTTGTTACCTTTCAAATTGCATCGTGCCAACTTCTCATGAAGTTGCGCAAACCGCGGTATGAAAGGATTTCCAAAGGTACAGGGCACTCAGACACGCGCATATTGCCAAAGCAAATCTGCTTAAGTTCATCCGCTTAAGTCCCTAAAGACACGCGTCAGGCCACACCTTAGCTTGGCCGCAAATTTCTCATGGGCTCGGCCCAATCACGAGAAAACCTAGCGCAACCCTCAAATATCTTACAAAGCCTCGAGGTCATCCCCGCCACTTCGTCTTCCCAGAAAAAATTCCCCACTCGCAACACTGTTCATCAGCTTGCAGCGGGAAACCCTCAGCTCTCGCGCGCACTCAACCCACCGATCCAGAAGCTCGCGCTTCGTCGCCAGCTAGCCTCTACATCCATCTCCATAGATCCCCATCTCAAATCCCCATCTTCCAGGCCAGATCCACTTCTCCGCAAACCACATTCATGGCGGGAGAGAAGAAGATCCCTTTTGAGCAGTGGGCTACCTCGGACGTTAGGGAGTCCACCCTCAAGGAGATGGTGAAACACGGAATCCTTCCTCCTAAGGAAATCATGGGCTGGCGTCCGGCGGCCGGCGAGGAGTTCCCCACTCCAAACACCGGTGAGCTCGTTGTTTTCACTTTCTTCTTTTATTGCGGTTTCAGCCTCCCCACCTCTGAGTTCTTCAGGGGGCTTCTTGACTACTATGGCCTTCAGCTTTATCATTTGAACTTAAACTCCATGCTCCACATAGCCCTTTTCACCCATGTGTGTGAAGCTTTCCTTGGCATCCTTCCCCACTTTCAACTCTTCCAGCGTATGTTCTACATTAAGCCGCATCCAAATAAGGACCAGCCCTGCGTCGTCGGTGGGGCGGGTTCCCAACTTTGCGGATCCCTCCACAAGGAGTATTTTTCTCTCCCTTTGAAATCTTCTAACAAGGGCTGGCATGCGAGCTGGTTCTATATCGCCAACCTTGAACCCAGCCTACCAAACTTCGTTGGCCTTCCCCCTGTGCCTAGGCCCAACTGGAGCACCGTGCCAGTGGCCCAAGATTGGGATGAAGCCAACAGGCTGCTAGCGAAGATCTTAGAGATGAAGCAGAAAGGTCTTCGGGGCGAGCAGATCACTCGGCACTTCATCAGGAGCCGACTGGCTCCGATCAAGGAGTGATCCAAGCCAGCCTTTGAGTACGAGGGCGAGAGGGACCCCAATCGGGAAGACCGCGACTCCCTCAGCTTCGAAATCTTGAAGATTCACATGTACAAGGTCTTCTCGACTGGAATTGTAGTCGAACGCAGCCTCATGCTGCCAGTCCTCCCATACAGTCTATATCGCCCTCCTCCTTCGGTAAGCCGACTTAACTCCTTCATTGCCTTGCAATCTTGATGTCACACTTCTTAGTGTTGTAAGAATCTTTCTTGCAGGAAAATGCCTCCATCATTTCGTAGCCATACAAAATCCATCATGACGACGTGCCGGTTCGGCCTGCTAAGAAGCCAGCCGGTGGCGTGAAGATCCAAAGCGATCCAATCGGGAAGAGGGCAGCCCCGAGTGAAGACATCAGTAAGCGGGCGAACAAGAGGAGGCTGATTATTGATGACTCGGACGATGATGTCCCTGCTCCTCAAGCCGAAACAACTCCTTCAAGGCCGTCACCGAAAGCGGCGCCTAAGATCTGCCGATCGACCAGGTTTGTCTTATGACCAAAATCGACCTCTTTGTTAAGAATTTCTTCATCTTCATCCCGATTGCTCCTGTCCTTGCTTTTCAGGAGGCCTCAAAACATCGATCCCACTGGGCAAAATGAGGGCCCAACATCAACTGCAACAACCGAGGCATCGAAGCCTGCAGAGCCAAAACCCCAGAGCCCTCTCTCGAGCGAGAGCGCTTCGAGTGAGAGGCCCTCACCTCCCAGTGAGGATACCCCAAGGAAAGAGCCCCGACCGTCGGCCGAGATCCCCAACGGAAACCGGTGGGCCACGAAGAGCCCCAAGCGCCACTCGAAGGGCCCCGGCGAGGACCGTCGGGCAAGAGCCAAGGGGAGAAAAGCAGCCGGGAAGTGCCGGTTAAGGACTCAGCCACCGAAACCGGTAAGTCTTGAATCAATCTCTAGCTTTCATCTCCAGTTTAATCTTTCTGTATCTTTATCTGCTCCTTTTGATCCATTCAGCCAAAGTGGAAGAAATTCCCAGGTTGCAGTCCTCTGAAACCTGGGTTCCTCCGATCAGAATTGAGTGGCGGGATTCTGAAGACCAGAAACAAGGCATCATCTTGAACAAACAAATGGAAAATGAAGAAAGAGATGCGCTTGTGGACAACCTGAATGAGGTGACTCGGCTGTTAAATGTAAGTCCTGATCCTTTTCTGTTGTAGCTTCGTCATCTCCTTCAGTCGACCAACCTCAGAACTTGCACGCAGAGGGTATACCGCCAATCAATGGCTAAGTCCGATGCACTCAAGAAGTTTGTCCCGCATCTGAACTCCCTGGAGAACATCCAACAAGAGCTGAAGACCACTCGAGAGGAAGCCGCATCGAGGGAAGCAGCCCTAAGGAGAGAGATAGCCGCACTCCGGGAGGAGAACCTCGACCTCCGGGGTTCAGTCGGGAGTAAGCTTAACCCTCTCGGTCTCTTTGTGCCTTTAGTTGTATTCTGTGCTGGTCTTGGTCATTGATAACCCCTTTTTGTTGCAGAAAACTCGTCGGAGGTCCACTTGCTCCAAGCCCAGCTGGAAGAAGCCAACATCACCAAGGCCGAGCTGGAGACCGAGTTTGAAGGTGAGTCCTCATCGAAGCCATGTCTTTTGCTTCACTTTATCTTTGGGTATTTTATGTGATCGTGTATCTTCGGCAGCTTACAAGATTAAGACCCGAGCTCAGTACGACGTCTTGATTGAGAGGGTCAAAAAAGCTGAGAGTGTTAGGGAGGATGTTGCTAACGCGGAGACGCCGATGTTGTTGTCGCTGTTCCATAACAGACTCAGGACCAGCTCGTTGGACCCAGTCGAGGTCTTCGACAAGCTCCGAAGGGCCCCTGATCAATATCTGGCAAAAATTTCCGAGGCAGCTATCATGGGAGCGGGCTTCGCCCTAGCGCAGACCAAGTCGCTCTACCCCCGAGTAGATGTTGATTCAATCGGGGAAGGGTTTGCCGACGGTACTTCAGATGAGCAGGCCCTAGACTTGATTAGTGAGGCACAGGAATCGGCCAAAAAGGTTGCCACCGATGGAGTGAATCACTTCCGACCTTGATTGTCTTGTGAACATTGTATGCAACTTTCTGATGTAGACTTGTAAATATTCAGCTTATTTATGTTAATGCCTTGATCCGAGTTTTTATGTAAAATTTCTTAAGTAATTTTTTCCGACTATCACCAAGCCTAAGCTTGATTAGGTCATCAAAAAATTCTCAGTCCTTATACATTGAACTCGAACCAAGGAACATTAAACAATGATAAACCAAATATGCATAAGTTGCTGAAGAAAACTATGCTTTATTGACATATGTACAGCCCCCAACTGCTAACTCAAGAAGTCATCTTGCTTGAGTTTGTCAGTCAAGAAGAGCATGAAACTTAAGGCAATTTAAGCGTAGTATCGTCGAAGATGTTCGATGTTCCAGGAGTTCTCCACCATGGATCCGTCTTCACGTTTTAGTCGATATGCACCTGGCCGAGTCACCTCAGGGATTATATATGGTCCTTCCCATAGGGGAGATAACTTGTGCTGGTCCTTGGTGGTCTGAATCTTGCGACTGTGATATCGTCTGAGCCCTTGAAGATATTTTGCCGACTGGACGAGGGCTGCCTCACGGGCCTCTTCCAGTCGGGTGAGGTCATCCACTCGGTTTGGGTCGTAGCGTTCGTCGTTGAAGCTGCGGACTCGGAGGGATTCATACTCCATCTCGTTTGGCAACATAGCTTCTTTGCCATAGACTAAAAAGAAAGGAGTTTGGCCGGTAGCCCGACTGGGCGTGGTCCGCAGAGACCATAGAACCGAGGGGAGCTCTTGAACCCACTTGCCAGCATAAGGACTTAGGCGATCAAACACGCGGGCCTTGATGGCTTGAAGAACCATGCCGTTGGCACGCTCAACTTGTCCATTGCTTTTGGGATGTGCAACCGACGCATAGCAGATTTTGATCCCGAAGTCTTCGCAGAATTCCTTGAAGATGCCTCCAGTGAATTGAGTCCCATTATCGGTTATAATTCTGTTTGGGACGCCGAACCGGTGCACGATGTTGAGGATGAAGTCTCGTGCCTTGTCAGCAGTGATCGTAGCAACCGGCTTAGCCTCGATCCACTTGAAAAATTTGTCAATTGCGACGAGTAGGTGTCTGAATCCTCCTGGAGCCTTCTTGAAAGGGCCGACCATGTCTAAGCCCCATACCGCAAACGGCCAGGATAATGGAATTGTTTGTAGCTCTTGGGCTGGGACATGGCTCTGCCGGGCGAAGAACTGGCAACCTTCACAAGTTCGTACCACTTTGTCAGCGTCGGAGTCCGCCGTGAGCCAGAAGAAGCCTTGTCTGTAGGCTTTGCCCACCAAGGTGCGTGCTGCCACGTGGCTTCCGCATATGCCCGAGTGGATGTCTTGGAGTAGCTGTCGTCCTTCCTCAGGTGTGATGCATCTCATCAGGACTCCGGAGGGACTTCTCTTGTATAAATCGGAGTCGACCATGACATAAGCCTGACAACGACGTCAGACACGTTCTGCCTCATCCCGGTCTTCCGGCAGCTCTTGCTGAGTTAAAAATTTGATGAGTGGTGTCCTCCAGTCAGCGTCGATCATGGCGGCTTCGTTTGCGGTTTGCTCGTTGGGAGTTGGTTTGGCTGCAACAGTTGGTTCGTAGAGATGCTCTACAAAACCGTCTGTTGGAGCAACTTCTCGCTTGGACCCGACTGCGCCAACTCGTCGTTGCCTCGTTATTATGTCTTAGAACATGGGATAGTTCCATCCGTCAAACCTGTCTTCAAGTTTGCGAACTTCTTGCCGGTAGGCCTCCATGGTGTCGTTTAGACGGGACCGATCCTTCATCACTTGGTTCACAACCAGTGGGAATCCCCTTTCACGACGAGCCGACGTATCCCGAGTGAAACTGCGAGTCGATCCATGTAGCAGGGCTTCATACTCGGCGACGTTGTGTGAGGCGGAGAAGTGAAGGTGGAGAACATATCTTAGCCTTTCCCGTCGGGAGATCAGCACGACTCCGCCCCCAAGCCGGTGATCCTCTTGGATCCGTCGAAGTGCATGGTCCAAGATTGAAGGTCTTCCCGAGGTACGTCTTCTCCTGTTCGGTCCACTCGGCCAAGAAGTCCGCCAGGGCTTGTGACCTCACAGACGTCCTCACCTTGAAAGTTATGTCCAACGGCATCAGTTCTAGGGCCCACTTCACGATGTGCCCAGTTGGCTCCCGGTTGTCGATGACATCGCCGAGTGGGAAGGATGTGATAACGGTGACCGAGTGACCCTGAAAGTAGTGTGCCAATTTCCTCGCGGTTATCAGAACACCATATAGCAGTTTTTGTACCTAAGGGTAGCGAATTTTGGCTCCTGCCAGCACTTCGCTGACGAAGTAAATCGGCCTCTGAATCTTCTGGACCCGCCCTTCTTCTTCGTGCTCGACCACAAGAACCGTACTAACCACTTGGTGAGTGGCTGAAATGTACAGTAGCAGGGGCCCTTGGGGCCGGGGTGAGGCTAGGACGGGCGGCGTTGTGAGGAACTCTTTAAAATCTTCAAAGGCCTTATGGGCTTCCGGAGTCCACTGGAAGTCGTCCGTTTTCTTTAGCAACCTGAAGAAAGGCATGCCTCTTTCGCCAAGTCGAGAGATAAATCGGCTTAGCGCCGCCATGCAGCCGGTGAGCTTCTGGTCATCCTTCTGGTTACTCGGTGGCTTCATGCTCAAGATAGCATTGATTTTTTCTGGATTGGCTTCAATGCCGCGATGTGACACCATGAAGCCGAGTAGTTTGCCTGACGGGACGCCGAATGTGCACTTCTTCGGGTTCAACTTCATTTTGAAGGCCCGAATGTTTGCGAAGGTTTCTTCTAGGTCGGCAATAAGGTCTTCTTTCTGCTTGGTCTTAATGACGACATCGTCGACATAAGCTTCCACGTTCTTCCCAATCTGCATCTGAAAACATCTCTGGATCATGCGTTGATACGTGGCCCCGGCGTTCTTCAGGCCGAAAAGCATCGTGATGTAGCAGTAGGCCCCAAACGGCGTGATGAACGATGTTTTCAGGCAGTCGGATTCCTTCAAGCTGATTTGGTGGTAGCCCGAGTAACAATCCAGTGAAGAGTTGGCAGCCAGTTGAGTCCACGACTTGCTCGATGCGAGGCGCTGAATGGATCTTTGGGGCGAGGCTTTGTTGAGGTTGGTGTAGTCAACGCACATGCGCCATTGCCCGTCTTTTCCGGACCGAACCGGGTTAGCCAACCATCGGCCGTAGGACTTCCTTGATAAAACCGGCGGCTAAGAGCTTTGTGAGTTCTTCCTTGATGGCATCTTTTCGATCCCGAGCGAACCTGCGCAATTGTTGTTTGATCGGTTTTGCGTCATCTTTGATGTGTAAAGAGTGCTCAATCACCTCCCTATAGATTCCAGGCATATCATATGGTTTCCAAGCAAAAACATCTTTATTATTTTGGAGGAAGGTGACGAGCGCGCTTTCCTATTTAGGATCTAGTTCAGCGCCGATTACAGCGGTTTTTGCGGGATCCGATGGATCAAGGGAGATTTTCTTAGTTGTGGCGTCGCCTTGTCCCGATTTGGCTATCTTCTTCGCGGGGATTTCACCATCTGCCGAAGTTGATGCGGCCAATCGGATTTCTTCCTGGCCACGCGATTTCTCACAAGATTGGGCCATGTCGCAGTTTTCCTTGTCACAGGTGAAGGCTTGCTTTACGTCGCTGCGCAAGGTGATGACGCCATTTGGACCCGGCATCTTCATGCAGAGGTAGGTGTAATGGGGTATTGCCATGAATTTGGCGAGTGCAGGCCTTCCGATGATCGCGTGGTAGGCCGTCTCGAAGTCGGCTACCTCGAAGGTGATATTCTCCGTCCGGAAATTCTCTCGAACTCCGAAGGTGACTGGAAGGGCGATGTGCCTGAGTGGCGTAGATGACATCCCCGGGATAACTCCATGGAAGGGGGCTGAGCTTGCCTTCAGTTCGGCTCTCAGGATCTGCATCTCGTCCAAGGTCTTGGCGAACAAAATATTAAGGGCGCTGCCCCCATCAATGAGGACGCGCTTGAGCTTGATGTTGCGGACCACCGGGTCTAGCACCAGTGGATAGCGCCCCGGGTGGACCACTCGGTCAGGATGATCCGAGCGGTCAAACGTGATGGCCACCTCTGACCATCGTAGGTACTGCGGGACCTCGGGTTGCGTCGCGTTGATCTCGCGGTCAGTTAGCTTCTGTTTCGTCTTGGATTCATAGGCTTGCGGCCCCCCGAAGATGTGATTCAGCTCGCCCACGGGGTCTTGAAAAGGCTCCGCGTTTCCAGCGGGTTGTTCTTCTTGGTGCCCGATGGACCGGCTTCATCGTCGGCTTCTTGTTGGTGTGCCGCATATTGCTCGTGCTTGTTTATAAATAAAGCGATCCTTAGCCGCGTGCTTGTGGTTGGGATGATGCGTGCACTGAGCATTCATGATGGCGTCGTAGGCAGCGACTCGGGGGCGACGTTGGGAGTTGGACGTCGTGGCAACTAGGTCTTCAGGTCGACGCTTGCGGTCCTTCTGGCCCTGGTTGTTGTTGCCGTTATCCTTCTTAGGATGTCGGCTTCCTCCCGATTGCTTGTCGTCCCTCCTGTCAGGCCGGTCTTGGCGCGCCGCTTTGATTGCGTCGCTGGACTTGGCGTACGAGTTCGCCGTCTCAAACATTTGCTTCATCGTCTTCGGTGGCTTGCGCCCAAATTTCCCGATCAACAGCTCATCACGGACTCCCTTCTGGAAGGCGGCGATGATAATGTCGTCAGTGATGTTGGGGATCTTGTTGCGCTTTTCGAAGAAGCGCCGGATGTAGTCCTTTAAAGGTTTGTCCAGCTTCTAGATGACGTTATAAAGGTCGAAATTGGTTCGGGTCTCTCGAAGGTACCCTAGAAGTTGGCGATGAAGTGCTCCCTTCACTCACTCCACGAGCCAATTGAGCCTCGTGGCAAGCTTGTGAGCTAGTTTCTGGCCGAGTTAGCAAGGGCAACAGGCAGGTAATTGGCCATGGCCTTATTATCGCCTCCTGCCGCACGGATGGCGAGGGTGTACACGGTTAGCCACGACTTGGGGTCAGTCTTGCCGTCGTACTTCTCGATTCCAGTTGACTTGAAGCCATTCAGCCAATGCACTCGGTAGGTCCCGAGTGAAAGCGGGTACTCCATCGTCATTGCTGTCGGGCGAGCACCTTCGATCTTCATGGGAGCGCCGATCTCATTCCTGATAGCGTCGGTCGAGGACTTCCCGCAGATCGCTCGGGTGGGGTCCTTGGCATGCTGCTTCGGTAGTCGGAGTTATTGCTGCGACGGACCCGGTGGTGGACGAGTGGTCGTCCGTGCCGCTTCTCGCGGGAGTCGGCCGATTGCTCCTGATGCTTGCGCGTGGTCTCGTGGCGAAGGTCTCTTGACCTAGTCATCGTCCGGTCTGGCTCGGGCCTCTTGTAATCCCGTGACCTCAGCGGCGGGAGTCGGCTTCTGTCGGGCTTTTCTGCCACGGATTCGGTCGGTCTTCGGGCTGAGGGGTGGGAGGAGCATTGGCTGTAGCCACGACGATGGTCTTGATCTTGTCCAAGATTGCCATTACGTCGGGAGGCACCGTCTCGATCATGGTGTCCAGGAGTGTGAGGGTAGCGACAGCGTTCTGCTGTGACATCTGAAAGATGTTGGTGTTGCGGACTCGCGTTTGAAGTATGGCCTCTTGAGCGGATCGTCCGCTGCCCTCGGATCTTGTTTTCTTCGTCGGCTTCCTCCTTGCGCTTTTTCTCTTCTTCCGCCGCTTGCGCTCTTGCTCAAGTCTGGCTCGTTCTTCTTCGCGAGCCTACGGGCAATGGTGAGTCGGACTCGGCCACCTCAGCCATGAGGACGTCGAAGCACTTCGGCTCGTAGTCCTTGTCGTAGTCGGAGTCGTTAGCTTCGTCTGAGGGGATGCCCTAAAGGTTGTCAAAGCCTGAGGAGCTGAGGTACTCGTCGAGCTCCGAGGATGAGCATGACCCGAACGGTTGGAGGATGACCGCGACTTCCCTCGAGCCTGGGTTGGTTGGATCTGCGGATCGTTCCCGTCAGTCGTAGCTTGATGGCGTGGGCTCCTCCGAGTGGGTCGACCTCGGCTCAGGGGAGAGGAGCTTGTAGTAGATCTCAGTGGCGTTTGGTAGTCCAAACGGCGCCGAGAGGATTTCTCCCGAGTAGATTGGTTCCGACGGGGAGGTGAAGAGACAGCTGTAGATCTTGGCGGCGTTCGGTAGCCCGAACGGCACCGAGTGGATTCCTTCGTCAGAGTGGATGGACTACATCTTGGAACTCAAGATTTTGTCGCAGATTTTGGCATGGTTTGGCAGCCCGAACGGCGCCGAGTGCGTTTCCCCTCCCGACTGGTTTGAGTCCGAGTCGAAAGAGGAGAACTTGTTGAAGTCGTTGGCGGCGAAGTCACCGATGCCTGAAGAAGATCCCATCGCGCTTGCCGGCGAGATTGTCGAAGAAGTCTTGACGCGAGGGCCCCTACCTAGCACGCCAACTGTCGAAATTCGGTTTCGGCAATAGAAGATTGGGGGTGCTGTCAAGATCGCCAAGCTCGATGGGTTAGGTGGAAAACAAGGTTTAGACAGGTTCAGGCCCTCTCGTGAGGTAATACCCTACTCCTGTTTCGGGGATTCGATCCGCCGAGTGTATATTAATCTCAAGATCTGTAGCTTAGAAAACTCATATCCCTCAAGGGACGCCCCTTACACCCCTTATATAGTCTTGGGAGGCGGGCTTACAAATTGGAAACCTTATCTTACTCTAAGTCGATTTCCTCAATCTTACCAAACCGTGACTATGAGTCGTTGCCATATCTAATCGGCAACGTAACACCCAAGTCATAGTTGGTTTACATATTTGGAAGGTGCAACCTATCCCTATCTCCAGTCGGATAAGTTTGCCATGTGGGTATCCGATTGCCACAATCTCCACAAACAAGTATTCGAGTTTGACTCGGATAAGGCTCAGTTTGGATAAGGATCCAATTAGAGATTGAGTCCCGATGGACCATCTTTGCCTAGTCGGCTAACTCTATAAATAGAGGGGCAAGGGGTGAAGATTGTAAGCAAGCAATTCATGTTAGACATGAGTTGGGATCTGCCACGAGCAAACCCTAGCCGCCACCTCCGAGCCAAACCCTAGCCGCGTGCCGAGTGCTAGCACACAGGCTATCGGCGTTCTACCCTTGGATGTGTAAGCCGACTCAAACCGAGTTCTATGGATATTGCTTCGACGTAATCACATTACGCCGTTCCGATACACTATCAAGGAACGCAATTACCATGAACTCTCCTCAACAAATCCCGTAAAACCGATTGATCTAATCAACCCATGCGCAAAACTTGTTCCAGATCCAATCTAAAACCCGAACTAAGCAAGATTTGCTCCGATACCACTGAAGGGTTACGCGGAAGCTACGCTAGCCGAAAACAAAAATTTTCTACCGCGCAAACCAGGAACACTCGCAAGTAAGGGCCGATAGATCATTACCGATTGGAGTATGCAGCGAAAACAACCAATCAGGGCTATCCGATCCGGAACAGTGTAGCCGATTCCCGCAAGCCGACAACCAATACCCGAGGACAGCCGATTCGCCAATTAGCCGATTCGCAGATGCCGTAGCCGATCCGAAGCCCATCAACAGCGCGCAACGTAGCAGCGCCTCTACCGGTATCCACACGTCCGGGACGAACGCCGTACACCCGTGTGCTAGCACGCCATGCAAGGCTAGGGTTTGGCTCGAAAGTGGGGAGGGTTTCCGTGGAGATTGATCTCGGCGACTTTTGTTGCGGATTCGGTTCAACGCAATACCGAAACTCTCCACCCTCGCCCCTTTATATAGAGTTGGCCGACGGGACTAGTGGCCGATCATGACTCTATTTTGAATCGGATCTCATCCGTATCTCATAGAGTTGGTCGCCCACACGTCGTAAGCCCATAGGACTCTATCCGATCGGATCCCTATCCGATCGAGCCGTATCCGAGTCCAACTCGAATATCTATTCTATCCCCTTAAGCGTGCGACCACGTAGGTTCAGGTATACTCGGTTTCGGCTATAGTCTAACTTAGCCGATCGTCGGCTCGAGTCCAACTTAGCCGACCCGTCAACGCGGCGCCTAGCAGCACATATTGACACCATAGTATACAAGAATAATATCGACTCGAACCTGTAATGTGTACACAAATCCCTTTGCCTCACGATACCGTTAAGCTATAGGCAAGATGTGTGCCATCCCTTCAATAGCTTAACCATTCACTCGAACCGTATAGGATTATCGTCTCTTGATTGACTCCTCAATCAACTTAGCATGGCCATGCATTTCCATAATCCATTACCTCGAGGGGCCCAGAGATATCTCTCCAAAGGAGGGGCAAATTCCATCTTGATCACTCACATCCCACTCCATGTTTCATAGCAAACCCGAAAACTACCTTTATAACTACCCATTACATGAATAGCGTTTGGTAGTCCCAAAGTAGGCTACTACACATGTTGGAATCCATGGTTATCTTAGGTCTAAGGACTTTGTACCAACACTACACGAGACCAACTAATGGCACATTAATTCCGTAGTGTCTCATGGTGGGTCTATCCAACAATGTGTTCTCTAACACATGTGTCCTTGTTTATTGATTTGGTATCTCCATACCCATGATCTATGAGACATGATCATCAATCAATAAACATGCCGATCTTAGAATCATATTTGTTCCAACAATATGACATATGATCAGGATCATTTAGAAATAGATTCATACATATAGAGTCTCATAAATAAGTCACGTACTTATTGATCAATACAAGATGTCTATTTCATGGAACCGAATAACACTTTATTCATAAATACAAAAACATTGACGTGATATTCAACATCTCCATGTTGCCTCCGGGGCATATCACTAACAATCTCCCACTTGCACTAGAGTCAATCATGTAAGTATCTAATGCCCATTGCTCTTGTGTGCGCCTCATGCTTCGGCCGAGGGAGAGGTTTTGTCGGCGGATCGGCTATGTTGAGACCCGTGTGCACTTTGCATATCTTGACATCACCTCGTCCACTATCTCGCGGATGAGATGATATCGCCGAAGTATGTGTTTGGACTTCCCGATGTGACCTCGGCTCCTTGGCTTGCGCAATGGCTCCACTATTGTCATAATAGAGAGACATTGGACCACTTGCACCGGTCATCACACCAAGCTCGAAACGAATTTCTTGATCCAAACAGCCTCCTTTGCAGCTTCCGAAGCAAGCAATGTACTTGGCCTCCGTTGTAGAATCAGCAACGGTATCCCGCTTGGAACTCTTCCAACCGACCGTGCCTCCGTTCGTAGAACACGAACCCATTGTGATCTATAATCATCCTTGTATGTTTGGAAGCTAGAATCGGTGTAACCACTTACAACGAGCTCTTCTTCACCTCCAGAGACTAGGAACATATCCTTAGTTCTTCTCAAGTACTTAAGGATATTCTTTACGGCAGTCCAGTGACCTTCACCTGGATCTGACTGGTATCTGCTCGTAGCACTCAAAGCGTACGAGACATATGGGCGTGTACAAAGCATGACATACATGATGGATCCAATTGCCGAAGCATATGGAACCATACCCATCTTATTCCGCTCATCATGTGTCCGAGGACACCGATTCTTGCTAAGATTAATGCCATGTGACATGGGCAAGAAACCTTTCTTGGAATCATGCATGTTGAACCTTTTCAACACCTTGTCAATGTATGTACTTTGGCTTAATCCAATTAGCCTCTTGGATCTATCTCTATAGATCCGAATGCTAATATGTATGCTTGCCTCCCTAAGTCTTTCATGGAAAACTATTTTTCAATGAAGACTTGACGGACTCTAGCATAGGGATATCATTTCCAATCAACAATATGTCATCCACATATAAGATTAGAAATACAATTGCGCTCCCACCGACCTTTTTGTAAACACAGTCTCTTCTTCGTTTTTGATGAAACCAAACCCTTTGATTACTTCATCAAAACGAATATTCCAACTCCGAGATGCTTGCTTCAATCCATAAATAGATTTATGTAGCTTGCATATCTTTCCAGGCGATTGTGAATCGACAAAACCATGAGGTTGTATCATGTATACATCCTCACTTAGGTTTCCATTTAGGAAAGCCGTTTTGACATCCATCCGCCATATCTCATAATCGAAATATGCAGCAATCGCTAGGATAATCCGAATAGATTTAAGCATTGCGACGGCGAGAAGGTTTCATCATAGTCAACTCCTTGAATCTGTTTAAAACCTTTCGCCACCAATCGCGCCTTATAGATGTGAACATTTCCATCCATATCGGCCTTTTCTTAAAAACCCATTTACACTCAATGGTTTTGACACCATCAGTGGATCAACCAAGTTCCAAACTTGATTGTCATACATGGATTCTATTTCGGATTTCATGGCTCCAAGCCACTTGTTGGAATCGGGTCCCACCATCGCTTCCTCATAGGTCTTAGGTTCATCGTTGTCCAACAACAATATATCACGTTGTTCCACACGTGTACTGTAAGGTGCACAACGTGATCTTTCGGTACATCCGTGGGGTGGTGTATCTACAACCGGTGGCGCAACACTTTGCTCCTCCTGTTGTGGTTCGTGGTCTCGAAATGTTTTTCGGTGTTTCTTGAACTTCTTCAAGATGCACCCTGCTCCCACTAACCCTTCTTGAAAGAAACTCTTTCTCCAAGAAGACACCGTGTCGGGCGACAAACACTTTGCCTTGTTCCCGATTATGAAAGTAATATCCCTTAGTTTCCTTAGGATATCCCACAAAGAAGCACTTGTCGATTTGGGTGTGAGCTTGTCGACTATAAACGTTTACATAAGCTTCGCATCCCCAAATTTTGAGAAAAGACAAACTAGGGGTTGCCCTGTCCATATCTCATATGGTGTCTTTTCAACCGACTTAGATGGAACTCTATTTAGTGTGAGCGCGGTTGTTTCAAGAGCATATCCCCGAAAGGATAACGGAAGATCACTTTGGCTCATCATCGACCGCACCATGTCCAACAAGGTGCGATTTCTCCGTTCGGACACCCCATTCCATTGTGGAGTTCTGGCGGAGTCAGCGTGGAACAATTCCACAATCTTTCAGATGATTACCAAACTCTTGGCTCAAGTATTCCCCTCCACGATCTGATCGTAGAAACTTGATTGTTTTCCCTAAATGATTCTGTACTTCATTCTGGAATTCTTTGAACTTTTCAAAGGATTCGGACTTATGCCTCATTAAGTAGATATAACCATATCTACTAAAGTCATCGGTAAAGGTAATGAAGTACTGATAACCACCTCTGGCCGTTGAGCTCATTGGTCCACATACATCAGTATGTACGAGTGCCAACAAGTCACTTGTTCTCTCACTGTGTCCCGTGAAAGGTGCCTTTGTCATCTTACCAAGTAAACAAGACTCACATGTCTCAAATGATTCAAAATCAAAAGAGTGAAGCAATCCATCCTTATGGAGCTTCTCCATGCGTTTCTTATTTATATGGCCTAAGCGACAATGCCAGATAAACGTGGGGTTTATATCATTAGAGAGTTGCCTTTCTGTATTAATGTTATAGATGGGAGACGCTTCAAGATTCAAAACGTATAATCCATTCACCAATGGAGCATGAAAATAGAACATATCTCTCGAGATATATTGAACAACCATTGTTCATTGATCTAAAATCATATCCTTCCGCTTGCAAACATGAAGCGGAAATAACGTTTTGACATAGTGTTGGAACACAATAACAATTATTTAATTCCAAAACTAATCCGAAGGTAGATGAAGTGGTACTGTGCCGACAAAGAATCGTAGCAACGCTTGCTCCATTGCCGACGCAGCAGTTCACCTCGCCCCTTCTCAATCCTCTACTTCTTCTCATTTCCGCAACGATTTGCAAATATGAGCTACGATCCGGTATCAAATACTCAAGAGTCGTAGGTGAAGTAGCAAGATTAATGTCTATAACATTAATACCAGGCGAAGTCGTACTTTGCTTCTTTTTGAGATCTTCCATGTACTTCTTGCAGTTCCTCTTCCAAGTGGCTGTCTCCTTGCAATAGAAGCAAACGGCATCGATGCCGCCGACCCTTCTTGCCCTTCTTTGCATTGGAGGCACTCGCGATCTCATCGGGAGTTAACTTCCTCTTGGTGCAAAGTTTCTTGACAGTGGTTTGCGCTTAGCCTTCGCATCATCATCACATGATGACCATTCTTCTGGATACTCTCCTCATTGTCTTTAGCATCCCATGCAATTCAGCCAAGGTTCTATCCATATTGTTCATGTGATAATTCAATATGAATGGCTCGAAGCTCGGAGGGAGCGACGGAGAATCACATCGGTAGCCAACTCTTGGCTAAGGGGAAAACCTAGCTTTTCGGACTCTCAATGTAGCCAATCATCTTTATCACATGTGGGTGACGGGATTCCCTCAACAAGCTCGCACGCAAACAAGGACTTTGAGGTGTTGAACCTCTCGGCCCGAGCTTGGTTCTCAAACATGCCACGCAGCCCCGAATAATAGTGTGAGCATCGCTGCTCTCATATTGCATCCGAAGCTCGGAGGACATTGTAGCAAGCATGAGACAGCTTATATCTAGGGCATCATTAGTGTGCTTCTCGTAAGCTCTCCGTGCGGTTGCGGTGGCATTATTTGGCAAATCCTCAGGATAGGGTACTTCAAGAACGTACTCCTTACGCTCTTGGTTGAGAACAATTCTCAAGTTGCGATACCAATCCATAAAGTTTGTTCCATTTAATTTTTCCTTTTCGAGAATAGATCACAAATTAAAGGTACCGGGTGTAGTATTAGCCGCCATTTATTCTACAATAGAAAAAGCAAAGTTTAGCACAATGTTTATGCTATGTCTATTGTTAAACAATTTAACATTTGACTCCCATTACGTATTTTCCACCTTCCCTCTAGGTTACGTATTGGGTCAAGATCCACATGTTAATTAATTTTCTAGTGAGCTTTGGCATCACTGCTAGAAGATTAATAACATCGGTAAGCAACTCCTTGCTAATCACATCTCTATGTGACTCTTGTTGTTGGTGTGGCATCTCCATGCCCCGGCCCCAACCTATGCCCCAAGGCCCAAAACTGTTTTGATAGCCTTGTTGAGTAAACCAAATGCTCCTGCATGTATATGTCCGACATATACCCCCTCGTGTTATGATAGAGAATGGCACTCTGCTTTGGTAGACCCACCATTGACGAGCATAACGGTGACGGGTGCAACATTTGGAAGGGCATCATTACTACTTAATTTTGTGAGGGATGCTATCCTATCAAACAAACATATCACATATATGAAAGCAGGTAGAATAGCATGAAATAGTATGGTCCCCTTCACATGGTGATCTCCATCTCCATGCCGGTGTAGAGGATCTCCATCTTCAACACCGTTCTTCCGAGTGCCGAATGCTTGATTTCTTCAAACTAAGCTACTACTATAGAAGCTCTAATTAAAGATTACATCGACTCGCAGGTCGTGAAAGAATATTACAAGCATTGCACGTAAGAAAGAATATTATAGGGATTGCACATATGAAAGAATATTACATGCATCACATGCATCTCATACATACAATAGGGCCATACCATCTCAAAGCATTCTCTGCAAAAACAAGTTAGGCGTAGAAACGTTCTCTACCTATCGCAGAGATGCGACACCAAGACGACCTATAAGGGGGTACGCACACGGCAACGTAACACCCAAGTCATAGTTGGTTTACATATTTGGAAGGTGCAACCTATCCCTATCTCCATCGGATAAGTTTGCCATGTGGGTATCCGATTGCCACAATCTCCACAAACAAGTATTCGAGTTTGACTCGATAAGGCTCGGTTGGATAAGGATCCAATTAGAGATTGAGTCCCGATGGACCATCTTTGCCTAGTCGGCTAACTCTATAAATAGAGGGGCAAGGGGTGAAGATTGTAAGCAAGCAATTCATGTTAGACATGAGTTGGGATCTGCCACGAGCAAACCCTAGCCGCCACCTCCGAGCCAAACCCTAGCCGCGTGCCGAGTGCTAGCACACAGGCTATCGGCGTTCTACCCTTGGATGTGTAAGCCGACTCAAACCGAGTTCTATGGATATTGCTTCGACGTAATCACATTACGCCGTTCCGATACACTATCAAGGAACGCAATTACCATGAACTCTCCTCAACAAATCCCGTAAAACCGATTGATCTAATCCACCCGTGCGCAAAACTTGTTCCGATCCAATCTAAAACCCGAACTAAGCAAGATTAGCTCCGATACCACTGAAGGGTTACGCGGAAGCTACGCTAGCCGAAAACAAAAATTTTCTACCGCGCAAACCAGGAACACTCGCAAGTAAGGGCCGATAGATCATTACCGATTGGAGTATGCAGCGAAAACAGCCAATCAGGGCTATCCGATCTGGAACAGTGTAGCCGATTCCCGCAAGCCCACAACCAATACCCGGGGATAGCCGATTTGCCAATCAGCCGATTCGCATATGCCGTAGCCGATCCGAAGCAGATCAACAGCGTGCAACGTAGCAGTGCCTCTACCGGTATCCACACGTCCGGGGACAGAACGACGTACACCCGTGTGCTAGCACGCGATGCAAGGCTAGGGTTTGGCTCGAAAGTGGGGAGGGTTTCCGTGGAGATTGATCTCGACGACTTTTTTTGCAGATTCGGTTCAACGCAATGCTGAAACTCTCCACCCCTCGCCCCTTTATGTAGAGTTGGCCGACTAGAACTAGTGGCCGATCAGGACTCTATTTTGAATCGGATCTCATCCGTATCTCATAGAGTTGGCCGCCCACACGTCGTAAGCCCATAGGACTCTATCCGATCGGATCCCTATCCGATCGAGCCGTATCCGAGTCCAACTTGAATATCTATTCTATCCCCTTAAGCGTGCGACCCGTAGGTTCAGGTATACTCGGTTTCGGCTATAGTCTAACTTAGCCGATCGTCGGCTCGAGTCCAACTCACCGACCGTCAACACGCGGCGCCTAGCAAGCACATATTGACACCATAGTATACAAGAATAATATTGGCTCGAACCTGTAATGTGTACACAAATCCCTTTGCCTCACGATACCGGTTAAGCTATAGGCAAGATGTGTGCCATCCCTTCAATAGCTTAACCATTCAATCGAACCATATTGGATTATCGTCGTTGATTGACTCCTCAATCTACTTAGCATGGCCATGCATTTCCGTAATCCATTACCTCGAGGGGCCCAGAGATATCTCTCCAAAGGAGGGGCAAATTCCATCTTGATCACTCACATCCCACTCCATGTTTCATAGCAAACCCGAAAACTACCTTTATAACTACCCGATTACGGAATAGCGTTTGGTAGTCCCAAAGTAGGCTATTACACATGTTGGAATCCATGGTGATCTCAGGTCTAAGGACTTTGTACCAACACTACCCGAGACCAACTAATGGCACATTAATTCCTGTAGTGTCTCATGGTTGGTCTATCCAACAATGTGTTCTCCAACACATGTGTCCATGTTTATTGATTTGGTATCTCCATACCCATGATCTATGAGACATGATCATCAATCAATAAACATGTCGATCTTAGAATCATATTTGTTCCAACAATATGACATATGATCGGGATCATTTAGAAATAGATTCATACATATAGAGTCTCATAAATAAGTCACGTACTTATTGATCAATACAAGATGTCTATTTCATGGAACCGAATAACACTTTATTCATAAATGCATAAACATTGACGTGATATTCAACATCTCCATGTTGCCTCTAGGGCATATCACTAACAGTGTGGATATCGGTAGAGACACTGCTACATTGTGGTGTAGATCGACGAGGCGAGTCGGTGGTCGAGCGATCATATCGTGGTGATCAGCTACTGTCGCAACTTCCCGGACGCGCGTACATTGGACCGACTCTCCAACGTAGTCTTTTGCTGCCCTGCGCGTCAATTGGTAACAATATATAGTCCCTTACTTGCATGCTATCCTGGAGTGCACGGTGGAAATTTTTGAATTTATGCTATCGTAGACTATGCGTATTCCTACAGATTGTAGATACATATCGTAACATGCCAAGTGCTATGGCCACTTGTTAACGACCAAATTAGGTAAATCATGTATCAGATTTGGACTTAAGGCCGAAGCCGATTTGGAGGAAATCAGGATTCTCAGAAACAGAGTGCACGCCAATTGCAGACCGAATTAGCTAAAGAGTTCGTCACTGATAACCGAATTGGCTAAGGTGTTCATCGGCCGATACCGAATCGGACAAGATAAACCGATGTAGCCGATTCCGGTAAGGTAACATTGGAATCATTATCGGATTCGTTTGAAGTGCTTCATGAGGATTGCCATATATGGATAGAGTCCAAAGAGGCAATTATATCTATTAATTAGGTAGTTTTAAATACTTTCCTTATAGATTGTATTGATAAGAGTCCACCTAGGGGACTTATCCGTAATTTGAATTCTAATAGAGATAGGAATAGTGTCCGACAAGGACATATCATGCATCTGGGTATAAATATGACCCAAGATCTTGTAATTTAACAACAATCAATTCAATACAACTTCGACGCATCGTCACCTTTTTACTTTCAATTACTTCGACAAGTTCTTGCTTTCGAGTTGGGCTGCATCAGTTCGATCTTCGGCAAGAGGTAAAGCTTGTTATGGCAGCTTGCGCTCTCGGGATTAGTGCTTCCATATTTATGACACTCTAATCCTATTTACGTAAATCATTGAGTTATCATATATGCTATATAATCTAGATCGATATTGCTGTCTAACCGTAATCGGCTAGCATGTGTTACAAGACAATAGCCGATAGGGTTAGATGTCAACGTCAACTTAGATCATATAGTGTATCCACCATCTCGAAAGGTTTTCATCGACTTGTTTAGATCTTATGCTTCTCTTTATGCTTAGTGTTGCATCGGTTGAGTCTGACCTACTAAGTATTATCTAGAATCATAATATCTATCTTATCCCATGATTACTATTAGAGATAGTGTCGGAGTTTCAGCCGATCTTACCTGGTTTAGCTATCTTGTTTTCTTATATGTTAAATCTGCCCTTTATATTAAGATCTCACTGTGACGAAATATATTAAGCTTGTTATCGATCTGTTAGGGTATCTTAACATTTGATTGGTTCCTGTTTAATGTATTTAGTCTATATTGATATCTTAGTATAAAGTGGTATCGGAGTACTAGATGATACATGTTAGATTTATGACATCGTCTATGCTATAAATACATATAATCTCTGTTTTAAAGTACTTTTAGACATAAGTGATTTATCCTGTCTCGGCATGCTGCCGATCTATTCCAGTCACTTGGTTTAAACGTATTTTGAGACTTAAATTATATGATATGGATATCTACAGCCGATCGATTAGATCTAATTTCCCTTTGCTAATTCAGTGCATATCGCATCGGCTCAACTTTGAACGATACGTCATCGGCTATACCTGATCAGCTATCGTTCAGATATTAACATTGTTTTCTTTCTTTAGTTTCTTGTTGGTTGCAGGATCAAACCAACTGGCACGCCTTACGAACCTTAAAAGCAAGATTTGGACCTGCACTAGAGCTAAGTAGATCTCTCAGGCCAGTGCATGACATTTTTATCGTCAATACGCTTTTTGCACGCCCAGTGGGACACGACAAGACATCATGGTGGACATCAAGTCATCTGAAATCAACCCAGAGAACATCATCCCCGTTACCATTGACAAATTGACGCCGGAACAAAAGGCTGAGTTTGAAGAGATGATGAACAAACTGTAGTCTCAGTTTTTGCACTCGTTTGTCCAAACTCACTCGGGCATGGTTTTTCAACGGTACAAGGTAGTTTTGCCAGGCACTGATGAGCCCGAGTCAAGTTCTGACCAGGAAAGCAAACCATAGGACATCAAGCAAAGAAGAAGGCCCTACGGAGTTCAACAACCTATAGGATCGGATCGATTATGCCGTGCATCATGCGCTGATCAACCAATCGGGGATCCTTGTTAACACCCTAAACAACATGATCAATTTTGTGGTTGACAGTAGGATTGCTGAGCATCAAGCCAAGGGGCCAGTGTTTCTTCCTGAGGCAATTTTCTGCCATATATATAGGTCTCTGGCTACCGACAAACTGCACCCTATTATAGGCATAGCCCCAAAACAGCCGATGGCATCAGCATCGGTTCCTGGAAATCAGAGTGCATCATCTTCAACACAGAGGCAGCCAGGGTTCAATCCTTTTATTCTAACCAAACAGCAGCCTCAGCACATTGGATACAACATCCCTCAGGTTTCCCAAGACCAAGTTACGGCTATGTTCAAAACAAACCAGTCGGCTGTTGAGCCAATTCCACGGGTACCGATAGGGTAGCAGACACCAATCCTATAGCAGTGTCAACCGATCGGCTCTCAGTTCGTTCATGATTAGCAAGCCCATTGTAACACCCTAAAAATCGAAGACTTAAAAATCAAAATTTAAAATTCGAGCTTACCAAAACTTTTTGAATTGTTGCATCTTGTCGTATTTTATAGGCTTCTTATTTGCGAGTTTTTGTTGCGTGCTATAAATAAAAGATTATTTATTTAAAAGATGGAAAAGTCAGAAAGGTTTCAGAAACACTAAAAGAAAAACAGAAATTGCAAAATGAATATTAGAAATAAAAGTTATAAAATATATAATTGGAAAAAACCTAAGGTTGATAAAATTTACTTTTGGATCAAAATTTTCTTTTTGGGAAAATATAAAATATTTATTTAATTATAAAGAAAGAAAGAAGATATATAAATAATAATAATAAAGTTGAGCAACGATTCAAAATTAAATTAAACTCAAATTTGGGCCAAATTATATTTTTAATATAGGTGGAACACTAAAGGAAAAAATTAAAGTGCAATGTTCATGGGCGCCAGGTGTTCGGCTCCGTACCAGGCTCCCCTCCCCACGCTGCCCGCGCACACGTCGCGTCGTGCCGTCCCCATAGCGCGCACACCTCGCCCGCACCACACGCTGCCCACGCCGCCCTTGCGCCGCGTGCCCGCATGCCCACACCACGCGCGACCTTCCCCCCGTGCGTGCGCCGTGCCGCGCGGCACGTCGTCGCCCGGGCCCCCTCTCGCCCACACACGCCACGCGCCGCGCCGCCCGTCCGCTCGCGCGCACGTCGCGTCGACCCGCGCGCGCCACACACGCGTCGTCCTCGTAGATCATATAATTCTGCTCTAATTTGTTATTAAACACTAGTTTTATCATATGGATTTTCTAAATGTAAAATCTTAATTATTTAATATAGCGTCAAGCTTTAGGATAATTTATTCTCAATTTAATTATTTCAAACCCCGGGCTTGTCTGTCCGATGAATTTGGATAAAATTTAGATTTTTCATTTCCTTTTCGGTATAATATTTCCAAAATATTTCTTTTTATAAATTAAAATAAACTAACTCAAAATGTTGCCACCTCATAATAAGTTAAATTGGTAAATCACAAAACTTCAAATTATTATAACTCGCTCGTTTTAACTCGGATTCTATCGAAACTCGAACCTAAATTCACCTAAAATCATAGTCTAATTTTAGAAGCCGCTTTTGCAATTTATTTGGTATTTTGAGTATTTTATTTGAATTCTAATCGAATTAAATCGGATCTTTCGCGCGTATATGTAGAGTCCGAGGGAGATGTTGAGTGCGCGAAGACCCAGTCAACAAGGTTGCGAGAAAGACAAGTCATCACTACCTTTGAACATGTTGAACCCATTTGCGAACTTATATTGTTTTAAAATCAAATGTGTATGTTATACACACGAGAACTCCCATACTTGTTATATGCCATGCCTTGATGTTGAATACTTGTATATTCTTTGTACCCTGAAATGTCGTGCGTTCGGAGTCAATCTTCAACAATGCTTAGCCATGCTTATTTAGATTGATGCAAATTCATATTTATCAAATGCTATATGCTTGGGTAACTACCTTGGGATATGTGGTTGACATACGACATGTGGAGACATGACCGCCACATTGCCATGACAATGATGAAATGTTTTTGGATGAAAACTAAAAACCAAGCAAATGTTTTAGACCGGGGTGGCTGGATGATTTGGGTGGATTCCGGTAAAGGCAAGTATCGTCCCTGGTCAATTAAGGACTGAGCCATGAGATAAACATGAAACGAGCTAGTACAACTGTACTTCTCGAATGGGTATAGACCTAGCGAAGTAGCTAGCTGAATGGAGGCGGTACCCCTGCATAGTTGTTCATTTGTGTGTGAGAATAGGCGGGAAGCCTACAGGTGGGACATTGGACTGAAATTTGATTTAATTACAACTTAAAGAACGAGTGAGACTTTCTCTTCCCGGGAGCGCCAAAACTCCTCTCACTGCTAGAAACTGTGTACGGCTAGAGTGCATGAGGGCTCAAGTTAATGGAGTGGGTACTGCCAAAGTGAGGTTATCGAAAGGCTTTGCCGTGACGCGTCTCATGTGTTGGGACTTTGGCTCATGTGTTGAGCAAATCACGGAGTACGGGTAAAGTGTATATCCACTGCAGTGTGAGTAAAGCAATCTATTCGAATAGCTGTGCTCGTGGATATGGAGTGGCGGGACAAGTTTTTCGCTTGGCTAGACTCTAAATTTTAAAATGATGGGATGGGCATGCATGATGATTTTTATGTACTGGTGGATCAACTTCTCGGAAGGCGAGAAGGGGTAGACCCTAGAAAATCATAATGATCCAGTGGCGGGAAGCTATCCTTGGGATCACAATGGATGGCAGACAGAACCGTCGCAGATTAAATGAACTATGGAATTAAAATTTGATCAGTCTTAGGTCTTAGGCTTGTGAAAAGAATTTCAAAACTGCTTTTATGCAAAAGAACCACATCCATTCCTTGTTTATCCCCTATCCTATGCATCTTTGCTGTGGTGGCTTGTTGAGTACGGTTGGTACTCATCCTTGCTATACGCACAAACATTCAGATGTGAGCGATGAAGACCCTGAAGACCCGTACGCCTACTACCAGGAGGGTGTGGAGGATGATGGCGCCCAGTAGGTCTTAGCTCCGGTCGTTGCCTGTGGCAATGGCATGCCGCTGCCTTCTCTCTGCTGCCTTATCTATTCTCTGCTTTTGCTTGTATCCCAGACCGTTCGGTCCTATGTTCTAGACAATGCCTTCGGGTGCTATATTATAATATTCGCATAAGATGATGGATGTATCGTGCACTTGATGATTCAACAATGTATTAGTGGGTACCAAACTACTCGATCCAGGCAAATGGTACTATGAACACGATTGATTCCTGTTACAAAAACGGGGGTCCACACCCATGGGGTGCATCAGTCTCCTCAACATCACATGGGGGGCAATGCCAATTCCCAATATCAGACCTATTCACCTCAGGTGCAGTATCGGTAGGAGACACCACCTCAACCCTAGTTCTTGCCTCAAGTCAATCAGTTTGAGCTGATACAGCAGCAATTTCAAGGAGCACCTTAGCAGAAGCCTTGAGCTGATATGATGTAATCAAGGAACAGTTTGGCCTTAAGCCTAAGGACATTGGTAATTTGTATCGGCATCCATACTCGAAGTATTTTGAGAGGGTACCATTGCCAAACCAATACAAGGTACCAGATTTTTCAAAATTCTCAGGGCAAGACAATGTGTCAACTTATGAGCATGTCAGCCGATTCTTGGCTCAGTGTGGTGAAGCATCGGCTACTGACGCTCTGAGGATTAGATTATTCCCTCTGTCTTTATCTGGATCGGCCTTCACATGGTTTTTATCTTTGCCCTATAATTCTGTTCAAAGTTGGGCCGATCTGGAGAAGTAGTTTCATAGGTGCTTCTGGAGTGGAATCCATGAGATGAAACTGTCCGATCTGACAACTATTAGGCAAAAGTATGATGAATCTGTTCAAGACTACATTCAGAGGTTTAGAGATATGAGGAACAGATGCTACAGCCTGATTTTGTCAGATTCTCATTTAGCCGTTCTTGCTTTCTAAGGCTTGTTGACACCAATCAGTGAAAGATTTTCGTCTCAAGACTTCGAAAGCTTGGCTCACTTGGCTCAAAAGGTGACAACACATGAACAAAGATTTTAAGAAGCCAAGAAAACTTTCAAAAAGATTAGCCACGCTGCATACACCTCTGAATCTGAAGAAGATGAGGATGATTTCGAAGTAGCAGCAGCCGAATGGGCAAGAAACAAGAAGATTGTCACATGTCAGTGGGTAAAGAATTTTGCAAAGGAGGAAAAATACGACTTTGATATCACCAAGGCTGACAAAATCTTTGATCTGCTACTTCGGGAGAAACAAATTCAACTTCCTGCTGGCCATGTGATTCCATCGGCTGAGGAGTTGAGAAAGAGAAAATACTGCAAATGGCACAATACTGGATCTCACGGCACCAATGACTGCAAAGTTTTCAACCAGCAGATCCAATCGGCTATTGAAGCAGGGAAGATTAAATTTAAAGATTCAAAGAAGCCGATGAAAGTTGATGGTAATTCTTTTCCTGTCAACATGGTTTACACGAGTAAGAGAGCAGCCGATAGGAAGGATTATCGGTCCAAGAAGCCTAACTTTGTCAGAATCATCAATAAATACCAGAGGAAACATGATAGACAGGAAGAGAAGTATTATCAGGAGGATGACAGCTTTGATCCTCATTGGAGTTGTGATTTTTTCAGATTTTACTGGAATGAAGGGATGAGACTACCATCAATTGAAAATTGTCCAGCATGTAGCAACTACGATGAGGATTATGCTGGAGGACCAAGCCGATCTTATCCGAGGGAAAATCGGCTAACACAGAAGAAACTCCCTGTTCATCAAAGGTTGGGTCCGATTCATCAGGATTTTCACTAGAGGATTTTACTGAGGGTGAATATGAGACCATGAACCCACAATGGTGCCCTTCTGGTACTTTCACTAAGAATTATAAGAGGAGGGTCTAAAGGATGAGGAGCAGGGAGCGTTTCCAGGATGTACAAGAGGAAATCAATCATTGGCTGGAGAAGAAAAAGCAAGAGCACTCAAAGAAAGAGTGGTGTGTTAAGAGCAAGGTGCTTTCAGCTAATCAGGTCAAAGCCGACAAGGCAAAAAGGGCAGCTAAGGGAAAGACTATCGCTTCTGCATCAGTTAACATAGTATTTGTATTACCAGCAGAATATGAGGCCAGCCAAGCTGATGCAGATCTTGTGGAAGAATCCTTAGCCAAGTTAGTTTTGTCCCCAAAACAAGCTATCTTTGAGAAACCAGAAGGGATAGGGCATTGGCACCTCAAGCCACTGTATGTCAAGGGATTTGTCAATGGCAAGCTGATGTCCAAAATGTTGGTTGATGGTGGGGCTGCCATGAATTTAATGCCATATGCGACATTCAGAAAGTTGGGCAAGAACTCCGATGATCTCATCAAGACCAACATGGTTCTCAAAGACTTTGGTGGCAATCCATCAGAAACAAAAGGAGTTTTAAATGTGGAGTTGATAATCGGCAGCAAAACAGTCCCTACCACGTTCTTTGTCATCGATGGGAAGGGTTCATACAGCCTGTTGCTTGGAAGGGATTGGATTCACATGAATTGTTGTATTCCTTTGACCATGCATCAGAGTTTAATCCAATGGCAAGGTGACAAGGTGGAAATCATGCCAGCTGACAGGTCAGTAAATATTGCCAGTGCATACTTAACTATTTGGGAGGTGGATGGAATTGATTGCTTGTCTAGAAAAATTTGGCAAGGAGACTATCTAAAAGTGTCTGATTGTGACATACAGCCAATTGGAGACGAAGAGCCCCGATTATTGCTTTGAGGGTGTCGTGGAGGGTTCAATGTGATACTGTAGATGATCTCGATGGCAAAATGGGACAAGGCTTTATGTCGGCCGATGATTTGGAAGAAGTTGATATAGGTCCAGGGGATAGGACTAGGCCAACATTTATTAGCAAAAAATTGTCTTCTCATTTTAGAGCCAAGCTAATAGAACTTTTGAAAGAATACAGAGATTGTTTTGCTTGGGAATATTTTGAGATCCCAGGACTTAGCCGATCGATTGTAGAACATCGACTTCCTATCAAACTAGCATATCGGCCGTATAAACAACCACCTAGAAGATTCAAAGCTGATATGTATAACGCTATCAAAGATGAAATCACTCGATTGTATGATGTTGGTTTCATTCGGCCATGCCGATATGCTGAGAGGGTTTCCAATATAGTTCCAGTGATCAAGAAAAACGGTAAACTTAGGGTGTGTATTAAATTTTGAGATCTGAACAAAGCTACCCCTAAGAATGAATACCCAAAGCCGATTGTCGATCTTTTGGTTGATGCTACTTCAGGGCATAAGATTATAAGTTTTATGGATGACAATGTTGGATACAATTAAATTTTCATAGCAAAAGAAGACATTCATACGACTTCTTTTAGATGTCCTGGTGCAATCGGCTTGTATGAGTGGGTGGTAATGACTTTTGGCTTGAAGAACGTTGTAGCTACATATCAAAAGCTATGAATTACATATTCCATGATCTAATCGGCTTGTTGGTTGAAATCTACATTGATGATGTGGTAGTGAAATCGAAGGAGATCGAAGATCATATAGCCGATTTGAGGAAAGTGCTCGAGAGAACAAGGAAATATGGCTTGAAGATGAATCCCACAAAGTGTGCTTTTGGCGTATCGGTTGGACAATTTTTTGGGGTTTCTGGTTCATGAAAGGGGGATTGAAGTAACACAAAGGAGTATCAATGCGATCAAGAATATTCAACCTCCACAAGACAAGAAGCAATTGCAATCTCTGGTCGGCAAGGTGAATTTCATCAGGAGGTTTATTGCTAATTTGTCTGGGAAGATGGAGCCCTTTACACCTTTGCTCAGATTGAAAGCCGATCAGGAGTTTACTTGGGGGGCAGAGCAACAAAAGGCCCTGGATAATATCAAGAAATATTTGAGTTCCCCTCCAGTTCTGATTCCTCCACAAAAATGAGTACCTTCCAAGTTGTACTTGTCAGCCGATGAGAAGTCAATCGGCTCGGTCTTGATCCAGGAATTTGAGGGCAAAGAAAGAGCAATCTTTTATTTAAGCAGAAGGCTTCTGGATGCATTGACAAGGTATTCTCCGGTGGAGAAGTTATGCTTATGTCTGTATTTCTCCTGCACAAAGTTGAGGCATTATTTGTTATACAATGAATGCACTATAGTCTACAAAGCCGATGTCGTCAAGTACATGCTATTGGCTCCGGTGTTGAAAAGGAGAGCTGGAAAGTGGATATATGCCTTAACGAAATTTGATCTCAGATATGAATTGCCTAAAGCAGTGAAGGGGCATGCTCTCGCCGATTTTATTATCGAACATCGTGATGACTCAATCGGCTCAGTTGACATAGTGCCTTGGATGTTGTTTTTTGATGAATCGGTATGTACTCATGGTTGTGGTATCGGCTTGGTCATAATATCACCTAGGGGCAAGTTTTGAATTTGCCTATACTATTAAGTCTTATGCCACCAATAATTAAGCTGAGTACGAGGCAGTTCTCAAGGGGTTACAGCTCTTGAAGGAAGTTGAAGCCAATGCTGTTAAATCATGGGTGATTCTCTGTTGGTCATTAATCAGCTAGCTAAGGAATATGAGTGTAAGAATGATGCATTGCTGATCTACAATTGAGAAGTGCCAAGAATTAATGGATAGTTTTTGGCTAGTGACTTTGAAGCATATTTCTTGAGAGCGGAACATTGAAGCTAATGATTTGGCTCAGGGGGCATCGGGATACAAGCCGATGGTCAAAGATATCGAGATAGAAATCGCTACAATCATAGCCGATGATTGGAGGTATGATGTTTTTAATTATTTGAAGAATCCTTCTCAATCGATTTCGAGAAAATTGCGATATAAACCTTTGAGATATGTCTTGCTGGATGATGATCTGTATTATCGGACGATTGATGGAGTATTGTTAAGGTATTTGAGTGCCGATCAAGCCAAGGTTGTGATGGGCGAAGTACATGAAGGTATATGTGGTACTCATCAATCGGCTCACAAAATAAAATGGTTGCTTCAACGAGCTGGATATTTTTGGCTGACGATGTTGGAAGATTGCTTCACATATTACAAAGGTTGTCAAGATTATCAGAAGTTTGGAGCAATTCAAAGAACACCAGCATCGGTTATGAATCCCATAATCAAGCCATGGTCATTCAGAGGTTGGGGAATTGACATGATCGGCCAGATCAATCCACCCTCGAGCAAAGGACATAAGTTTATATTGGTGGCAACCGATTATTTCACAAAGTGGGTGGAGGCGATACAGTTGAAGAAGGTTGACTCTGGGGATGCAATTCAGTTCGTCAAAGAGCACATTATATACCGATTTGATGTTCCTCAGACCATCACAACCGATCAGGGATCTATCTTTGTATCCGATGAGTTTTTCCAATTTGCAGAAAGCATGGGGATTAAATTGTTGAATTCTTCACCATATTATGCACAAGCTAATGGACAAGTAGAAGCATCTAATAAAAGTTTGATTAACTTGATCAAGAGGAAGATCTCTGAGTTTCCCAAAGCAATGGCATAGCCGATTGGCCGAGGCATTGTGGTCTTATCGGATGGCTTGTCATGGATCAATCCAGGTTCCTTCTTATAAGCTGGTTTATGGGCATGAACTCGTGTTATCGTGGGAAAGTGTCATCGGCTCAAGGAGAATTGACTTGCAAGATGAGTTGATGACCGATGATTATCATAATCTCATGGTGGACGAATTGAAAGAGTTGGTTCAGTCCAAGATGCATGCTTTGGAAAAAGTGATAAGGGATAAGGAGAGAACCGCTCGTCATTACAATAACAAAGTTGTGCCAAAAGCTTTTTCAGAAGACGAGCTGGTTTGGAAGTTGATCCTGCCGATTGAAAATCGTGATAATAAATTGGGAAGGACCTTTTCGGATCTACAAATCTATTTCTAAGGGAGCCTATATGTTGCAAGGGCTCGATGGAGAAGTTTTTGGAAGGGCTCTCAACGGAAAATACTTGAAGAAATATTATCCGAGTGTTTGGATCAATTCATGATTCGACTGTGTTATGCCGATACAATGGAAGCCGATGTGTTGACATCGCCTTTAGATGGCCGATATGTGATGGCCGATATAAGTTATATCATCCTTAGTGTTTTTAACTTATCATAATCGGTTGAGTTCTGTCGATATGTGATGGCCGATATAAGTTATATCGCCCTTAGTCTTTTTAACTTATCATAATCGGTTGATTTCTGCCGATATGTGATGGTCGATATAAGTTATATCGCCCTTAGTCTTTTTAACTTAATCATAATCGGTTGAGTTTTGCCGATGTGTGATGGCTAATATTTGCGATATCACCCTTAGTCAAGCCATAATTTTATCAAAGTTTGACATTGTAAAATTAGGGGGGCATACATACATGCATACACAATATGTGGACTTCAAAAAATTTCAACGCAAGATATATTACAAGAATCATCACAAAAGTTCACAAGGATTTACAAGAATCAGCATAAAAGCAGTTTACAAGTTTCAAGCTCCTAGCTTCTATTACATGGATCGGCTCATCGAGACACCAACTTGTTGATAGCCGATATTTCCCTTTGCCTAATTTGTTCTATGTCTTCGATGGCTTGGGCGTCGGTTGCATCAGTCCCAGGGATCGCTCTTAGATACTTCGTAAGATCTGACAAATGCTTGATAGAAGTCTTCAATTTGGATTTTTGTTCATCGATTGCCCTGGGAAGATCGACAAGTTTTTGCTCCTCTTATGCCAGCTCGGCGTTGCCCTTCTCAAGCTCAGCTAGTAGCTCCTCATTGTGTTTTTGCAGCCGATCAATGTTGGTCTGGATTGAACTTGGTCCTGCAGTCATCTCGTCAAGATTAGCCTTCTCTGCGGTGATTGATTGCCGATTGGCTTTGATGGTGGCTTCAAGAGCTTTTCTCTCTCGTCGATCGGCAATCCTTTGTCATGCTCTTTCCAGCTTGTATCGATGTTGTTCAAGATATACTGCTTGAGAGATGATGTCAGCTAGGTTGTCTGGGATTTGATCTTGAATTTCTTCAAACCTAGCTCTGATCGGCCCACAGTTGACAACTAAGTAATCCAAGGAGCTCTCTAGCCGACAAGCAATATCCAATAGCTTGGCCTTCAAATCATCGGCAATGGGAGCCAGGGTTTTGCTTGTGGTCTCTTCCTCTTCATCCATAATCTGTCTTATGTCAAAGGAGAACATATCAGCCAAGACCTGAAAAGGGAATGATGAAATTGTTAAGTATTGAAAAAACTCAGAACTACCGATATGGTGTATTAAAAATACTTATAGGGATGATAGGAGTGGCATCTCCTTCTGCCTCGATGTGATGGCTTCCCCTAGCCGATGGAGTACGTTCGCTTGATTCGTGCTGGGCAGGTGCTGGAGAGCGAGGAGGCTTCACAAAAGAAAAGGAACAAGTTTGGTTTGGCATCGGTTAATTGAAAAATGAGAAAGGTTTTGAGTTTAAAGTTACCGATGGAGGTGGAGCCAATTTCTTCTTGGTGGCCAATTTGTTTTTACTGCAAAGTGAAGGAGTTTGTTCAAGAGTTGAAATGTGAATATTTGAAGGAAGAAAAACTCTAGAAAAGTACATACCGGCTGAGGACGAGGTTGGTGTCTTGGAGGAGTTGGAGTTTTCGTGAGGAGCTAGGTCATTGGCTGGTGGCGTCGGCATGGTTCTTTTTGGTTCACTTGTCTCGGCAGCAGCATCGTCGACGGCTTTCTCTATTTCTTCTTGATTAAGGAACTCCTCCACATCTGGGTCTAAGGACGACAAATCATCGGCTGTAGCTGTTTTTTGTTTCTTAAGAGCTTTCTTCTTTGTAGCCGATGGATCGGAGCCGATGGCATGGTCCATTTCCTTCTTCCAGCTTCAGAGGGGATCGACTGGCGGGTTTGACCATGAAGCAAAGATGCCGTTTTGGGGCCATCATAGCCGATCTGTGAAGGGGCCAGTCCACAACCATTGGGGAGAATGCCGACGGCATAGCAGATGGTTGCTCCAATGTTGCTGGTATGAGGAGGAGAGGAGTTGGTAGTCTGCAAACAAAGAGAAAGATGTAGTCAAATATTGAAAGATGTTAAGCCGATAATGAAGAATTCGACAAAAGAAGAAGTGCTTACTTGTGAAACCAACTCAGGATACATGGTGGTCAAGTACATAGAAGCCGATTGGTGAAAAAGGTGTTTCTTCCATTCAATCCACCATCGGTCGAACGCTACACTCCTCATTACGGCCAATTCAATATTATCAACACCGCGAGGAGAGGCCCCGGGATATTGAACAATCTGTCCATCATAAGGCCCGAAGAGATCTCTCCCGTAGTTTGGATCTTGTCGGCAAACTACAAGCCGATCGGCAGCTGGCCCATCCCTAACTGTCTGGCAGCACTCATTGGGTGATAAAATTCGTATGAAAGTTTTATATTTCTGCCTTGATGGATGCCGGCTGGGAGGATACAAGGGAAGATGGTAGTTGTGAAGACTTCCCTTGACTTGTCAAACTTCTCAGAGTTTATCTCATCAAATCTGAAGTCACTGGGGAGCTCAAAATCTTCAGAATTTGCATAGGCAAACCAGATTCTTGTGTTCCTTAGAAACCCATCGTAGAAGTTGCCGAACCAATCTCTGACGAGGTCAGCCGATAGCTTCGATCTAGTATATGAGGATGCTGCCTCTCCAAAGGATATGCATCGGCGAGTGGTCACTTCATTGCCATCTTCATCTGTCGTCGGCTGCACTCTTGGGAATTTGGCTTCTACTAATGTCGGCCTATCAGCAACCTTACGTGTATGCAAGTTGAGCCAAATTTGCAATAACCACTAGGGGCCACCGGTGCCGATAGCAGAGTCGGTAGTGATCTTAGCCGATGCATTGTTTAGGGTTTGGTAGAGATACTCTAGCAAGTACTTGCCCAAAGAAATTTGTTTCTTCTCTGCCAAGGCTTCGGCTACATGTTGCCAGTTAGTGGTGGGGCCACAGCTCGGACCATAGAACAGAAATTCTTCGAACCACATCAAGAGGAAGGCTACGTGCTCCCTAGGGCCTACTGGGCCAGTTCCCATGTTTAGGGTGGTGAATCCATTCCAGTTGCCAACAGCCCGGGTTTTGAAAGAGAATTGGCCCTTGGTGTTCAAGTGTTAACACTGAAATTTGGTAATTGAGTTCCTATGTCGGCAAAGACAAAGCAGAGTCGGATCTGCTGGAGACAGGGGTCGCATCGGCTAAAGAATGATCGGCTGCAAGGCCAATCGTCTAAGGATGGATCGAACAGGGGCAGCCAATAGCCGATTCCAAGTCCGAAAGAGATGAAACCATTTCTAATACAGCGGATTGAAGATAAATAGAAGATTCGGTTGTTAATTACGCGTTAAACGATATTGCCACTTATGGATAGAGTCCTATAACGGCAATTGTATATGTAATTTAGGGGTTTGTTTAAGCTGTTTTAACTACATCGGCTTTGCAAATTACCGTGCACTCGTTGGACAGCAGATAGTGCCTTAACTTTGTACATGAAAAATAGAGGCATAGGCACAACTTCTCCATAGGTGAATACCTTGTCTCTGCATCTAGCAACCGTCGACTGAGATAGAAAGTGGCCCTTTCTTTGCCGTCGACCTCTTGGATTAGGACTGAGCCGATTGATTTGTCATCGGCTGATAAGTACAGCTTGAACGGTATTCCCATTTGTGGAGGCATTAGAACTGGAGGGGAGCTTAGATAATTCTTTATGTTGTCTAACGCCGCTTGTTGCTCTGCCCCCCGATGTGAATGTCTGATCGGCTTTCAGCCGAAGCAGTGGTGTGAACGGCTCCATCTTTTCTGAGAGATTGCTACGAACCATCTGATAAAGTTTATCTTGCCGATCAATGACTGGAGTGCTTCTTGTCCTTCGGAGGTTGAATTGTCTTGATAGAATTTATGCTTCTTGGTGTAACTTCAATCCCTCTTTCATGGACGAGAAATCCCAAGAATTGCCCGGCTGATACGCTAAACGCACACTTAAGCAGATTCATCTTTAGACCGTATTTCCTCATCTGTTCTAACACTTGTCTCAGATCGGCTATGTGGCCTTCTATCTTCCTTGACTTGACAACCACGTCGTCAATGTATATCTCTACCAGCAAGCTGATCATATCGTGAAAGATGTAATTCATGGCTCGTTGATATGTTGCCCTAGCATTCTTTAAGCCGAACGTCATTACTACCCATTCGTACAGACCGATTGCGCCGGGACACCGAAAAGCGGTCTTGTGGATGTCCTCATCGGCGATCAAATCAACTGGCACGCCCTGCACACACAGGCAGCCAAGAAGGACCTGCACTGGAGTTAAGCATATCTCCCAGGCCAGCGCGTGAGAGAGATTTCTCGTCAACATCAAGCTAACCGGGTTAGCCGACGAGGTGATGTCCAGACCCGTTTGTAACTATGTCCAAGAGAGTGCGCGTCATCGGCCCCTGGTTGACCAAGAAAGTGTTCAAAGTGTTGGACCAGAAGTAGGTAGCAGCCGACAGCATAGGTTGTCTTTGGTCATATCGGCTATGGTTAGGGCTAGGCACTGTGTTATCCCAAGTTCTTTCGAGTGGCTCTGCTGGCTAGCCGATACTCTATTGTACCACTTTGACCAAGTTTTGTCGGTGGATGGCCACGACTTGAAATTTCCAGCCCAATGCGCCAAACTAGGGTTTGTTAATCTAAAAGGAACCCTATTGGTCTTGGCATTTATGAACTCAGTGGGTTCTGTATTGCCGATTGGCCCTAAGTAGAATCGGTTGGGATGACCAAGATAGGGGATTGCAATTTGGTTTGAGAGATGCTACAATGAAAAAGGGTGAATCACAAAAAGAAAAGACAAATCGCAGCAAGGAAAGGAGTTATAGCCGATGGGGCTTACCACAGGGTATTCAGCCGATGGCGCACCAGAAGGAGTAGTTGAGGTCGACATCGCCGGGGATGAAGCTGTCACCGTGAGGGGGTTGCTTGCAGGATCGCCGAGGCTCCGAAGAGGTTGCCGGTGAAGATTGGGGATGTTTGTGGCTAGAGCGGTGGAAGCGGAAGTGACGGCGTGAAAAGCTTTGAGGCGGTGGTTTTATTTAAAAAGGTGCGGTAACGACCAAAACGAAAAAGTCCTAAATTTTCTCGAAGATAAGATTCGGCAAATCCACAACATTATCAATATAGCGGACTTGGGGGGCATGTGTTAACGACCAAATTTGGTAAATCATACATTGGATTTGGAGTTAAGGCCGAAGCCGATTTGGAGGAAATCGGGATTCTTAGAAACAGAGTGCGCGCCAATGCAGACCAAATCGGCTAGAGAGTTCATTGGCTGATAACCGAATCGGCTAAGGTGTTCGTCGGCCGATACCGAATCGGACAAGATAAGCCAATGGAGCCGATTTCGCTAAGGTAACATTGGAATCATCATCGGATTCGTTTGAAGTGCTTCATGAGGATTTCCGTATATGGATAGAGTCCAAAGAAGACAATTGTATCTATTAATTAGGTAGTTTTAAATAATTTCCTTATAGATTGTACCGGTAAGAGTCCACCTAGGAGACTTATCTGTAATTTGAATTGTAATAGAGATAGGAATCGTGTCCGACAAGGTCATGTATTTGTGTATAAATATGACCCAAGACCTTGTAATCTAACAACAATCAGTTCAATACAACTTCAGTGCATTGTCACCTTTTTTACTTTCAGTTACTTCGATGAGTTATTGTTTTCGAGTTGGGCTGCATTGGGTTCGACTCCGACAAGAGGTAAAGCTTGTTATGGCGGCTTGCGCTCTCGGGATTAGTGCTTCCATCTTTATGACACTCTAATCCTTTTTACGTAAATCGTCGAGTTATCATATAGCTATATAATCTAGATCGATATTGATGTCTAACCCTAATCGGCTAGCTTCTGTTACTAGATCACAGCTGATAGGGTTAGATGTCAACGTCGACTTAGATCATATATTGTATCCACCATCTTGAAAGATTTTCATCAACTTGTTTAGATCTTATGTTTCTCTTTATGCTTAGTGCTGCATCGGTTGAGTCTGACCTACTAAGTATTATCTAGAATCATATTATCTATCTTGTCCCATGATTGCCATTATAGATAGTGTCGGGGTTTCAGCCGATCTTACCTGGTTTACCTGTCTTATTTTCTTATATATTTACTTGATATGCTAAATCTACCTTTTATATTAAGATCTCACTGTGACAAAATATATTAAGCTTGTTATCGATCTGTTAGGGTATCTTAATATTTGATTGGATCCTGTTTAATGTATTTAGTCTATATTGATATCTTAGTATAAAGTGGTATCGGAGTACTAGGCGATACATGTTAGATTTATGACATCGGCTATGCTATAAATACATATAATCTCTGTTTTAAAGTACTTTTAGACATAAGTGATTTATACTGTCTCGACACGCTACCGATCTATCCTAGTCACTTGGTTTAAAACATATTTTAAGACTTAAATTATATTATATGGATATCTACAGCCGATCGATTAGATCTAATTTCCCTTTGCCGATTCAATGCATATCGCATCGGCTCAACATTGAACGATACGTCATCGGCTATCGTTTAGATATTTAACATTGTTTTCTTTCTTTAGTTTCCTGTTGGTTGTAGGATCAAACCAACTGGCACGCCCTACAAACCTTAAAAGCAAGATTTGGACCTGCACTAGAGCTAAGCAGATCTCTCAGGCCAGTGCGTGACATTTTTACCGTCAACACTACTGCTCATCTCTCCAAATGAATTCATGCCATCCGTACTTGAACCAAACCTTACATTTTTTGCATCCTCTCCGAAGTCTTTAAATGTTATGTCAATGTTTCGCCACTGCGAACCATTGGCGAGGAGTCTCAGTATGCCGTCTTGTTGACGCTCTAGCATGCTTTTTGTTCCTGAACAAACGCCTGAGCCGTGGTATTACAGGAAAATATCACATCACCTTAGCAGAAACTCTCTTCTTCTATGGTTGTCCATCAACTTTGGCCTGGATCATCTCGTCTAATCTTTTATTGTAGTGCTTTACAAATCGGACATGCTTCTACTTTCTCGTAGTCCTCACCATGATAGATAATATAATCATTTGGACATGTGTGTATCTTATGTACTTCTAGTCCTAGAGTGCAAACTACCTTCTTAGCTTCGGACATTGTTTTGGGAATTCATTTCTCTCTGGAAGAATATTCTTTACGAGTTTTAACAACTCGCCAAATGCCTTGTCACTCACACCATTTTTGGCCTTCCATTGCAAGAATTCCAGCGTGGTACCCAACTTGTTGTGCCCCTGTTCACAACCTAGGTACAAGGACGTTTTGTGGTCCGCTAACATACGGTCTAATTTATCGATCTCCTTTTCACCTTCGGAGTTCTCCCTTACGTCGCGCAACATCTGGCCAAGATCATCCGCATCGTCAGTATCTTCAACAGCATCATATGCCTCGCCTATTGTATTTTCTTCAAATCCACCGTACTGATCCTAGTACGGAATGTTGTCATCTTTTTCTTCATCTTCTTCCATTGTAACCCCTACCTCTCCATGCAATGTCCAACAATTAGAGTTAGGCATGAATCCCGACTCAAATAAGTCAGCATGAATACTTATTGATGTAGAATACTCTTTTAAGTTTTTTCATTTTTTGCATTGACAACATATAAAGCCCTTATACTTGTTAGCATTGGCCCCACTCAAAAAATAATGTACGCTTGAATAAACTCTGTCGACCCGCGATGTACATCCATTACCGATCCATCTACCGAAATGCACAAAAATCGTAAAAAGAAAATCCACGAAAGTCAAACTAATTAATAATAATACAATAATTATATATAAATAATAATATAATAATCATACATACTTAATGTATCATACTTAATAAAGTTTAGAATTATTTTTAAGTGTTTTTTAAAAGTTCTAAACATATTTAACATATTTGTAATGTATAGTACTTATTTCTAAATATTTTAACGATTTTTATATTAACTTAGTTTTTTCTAACTATTTTAATGATTTTTATATTAACTTAGTTTTATAATCTTTTATCTTAATTTTCTGTATTTTTCTTTGTCATCTATTTTATAACATTTTTATCCACAAGTTTCTAATTTTAAGAAGTAACCTATTTTTTTCTAAACAAATTTTCTCTCTCATAATTTTTCACAAACATTTTTATAGATAGAAATGTATAGAATATATCTACACCTGTAAAATGCTAACCATATATCATTAGAGCATGTAGTTGCTAACCTTTTAGATTCCTCTTATTTGTATATATTATCACCAAAATAATTTCACAAAAAATTTGGCAGCACATCCCTTCCTCCTCCAAACCTTTGTAGCGATGGCTCGAGCTGGAGAATAGTACTGATTGGTATTATCAACCGGGACTAACGATCTCAGGTGGCCTAACAAAGTCTGACATGAAATAAACCAGGACTAAAAAGTATCTAATACCAACCAGGACTAAAGATCATAGAGTCCCGTTACACTTTTAACCGGACTAAAAATATTTTTTATTCTCGATTTTTATTAGAACCAAAATTATTATGAATTTTGGTAGATGGATCAAAGACTATTTTTTTAATAGTGTAATTAGTCTAGGAGGTATGTGAGGTACCTTCCAAGCTCCGTAGAACATCTCAATGTATATACATCGATCACATGCTCTTAGTATACATCGGCACAGTGGCATGTCGCATGGCTCAGTCCTACATCAGTCAATGTTGGAAGAGAGGGGAGCTATATATAGGGTTATTGCACTCAGCAGCACACTAATGGATTTTAAACTCTCTACGTCTTTATAACAGGTTAAAGATCCATTCGTTACAACGAATATTGTAAAAGATACAAATAAAAATAAAAATTATAAGTTTATAACACACTTAGTCGATTAATGTTATCTCCAAAAGCAGCCACAGTGAAATATACTGCTAGATCACCTTTTTTATTTTTTCATCTATTTTCACGATCCATCCAATCAAAATATACAAAATTGGACATCTATAATTCATCTGTGAGTGGCATGTGAATTATGAATTTAAAGGTTTTGTATGTCACCTAAAGCCATTCACATGTTGCGAGGACCTTAAGCTTATGGCCTCACATGTCAGTGTCAGTTTCTTATGTTGGAGACAGACTTAGAAATAACTACTAGCACCATTTAAAGCAGTATAGATGTTATAACAACAGTTTGTAAAAAAAATGATTAGATAGATTAAAATATAATATATCACGTCTCGTTCATATGAGTTAAAATTCGACTCTACAAGTTGCAACAATAGAAAATTAAATTAAACTATAGCTAGTTAATATATATTCACAATTAAATTTGTTTTTTCTGACCTATTGAATTCAAACTTATATGTTTGTGAATTGATATAACACATATTAATCTATTCAGTTATTTTTTAAAAAATCATAATCATTTGAATGATATGCAAATAATAAAAGATATGCCCTCAAAAGTCTAGAATCATTCCATCAAATAATGCAGCATAGTTTGTCCCAAAGTTTTAGTCAAAACGTCGTAGAAAATTCTCATAGAGGTCTTGAAGAATTCAAGAACAAAAAATCAGCAACAAAAAATAACCGCTACACCCAAAATTAATCATTCATGCCTCGTTAAAAAAATTATGGACAATTACTAAAATATACTCTGTCCGTCCAATCTCTCCGTCCAAAAATTATTTAGATTTGGAATATTAAATATTTGTATGTTGTAGTCTAAAATTAATTAATAGCGCACTTCATTTTATGGAAAATTAGTGGTATATTATTTCTTAGGTGACTTAATTTGATTATTACGTCCCCTATATTACTTAAAAATTAATCTAAAAATGCTTATATTTTAGTACAAAATTAATTAATAATGCACTCGCTTGAATAAAAAAACTAGGTTTGGCCACTTAAATTGTACAAAATACTCCAAAATCGTTCTAAATATGTGCAAAATCTCTAAAATATACATGGAAGAATTTACTGAAAATTTATCTAACAAAGTTGTAATTTACCTTATGGGTTAGAGAGGATCTATCTACACCATATAAAAAGGAGAATCTATCACTTATAATTTACAAAAAGAAATGAAACAAGATCTAGATCCAAATTGGACAGTAAGTGCTAAATTCTAGCAACTAGGAAAAAGACATGCATAAATGAGACAAAGGTAGATAAATATAGAGAAACTAACATCAAATCAACCAAAAAATTGGCAAAACCTCTCCTCCTCTAGCCGGCTGATCAGAACAGAGGTGCCACTTTGTCTGCTCCTGGCCATCTCGAGGTGGCTAAGAGCAATACACTACAACGGTTTGTTAGTGATATGCCCTAGAGGCAACATGGAGATGATGAATATCATGGTCAATGTTTATATATTTATGAATAAAGTGTTATTCAGTTCCATGAAATAGACATCTTGTATTGATCAATAAGTACGTGACTTATTTATGAGACTCTATATGTATGAATCTATTTCTAAATGATCCCTGATCATATATCATATTATTAGAACTAATATGATTCTAAGATCAGCATGTTTATTGATTGATGATCATGTCTCATAGATCATGGGTATGGAGATACCAAATCAATAAACATGGACATATGTGTTAGAGAACACATTGTTGGATAGACCCACCATGAGACACTACAGAATCAATGTGCCATTAGTTGGTCTCGAGGTAGTGTTGGTACAAAGTACTTAGACCGAGATCACCATATATTCCAACATGTGTAGTAGCCTACTTTGGGACTACCAAACACTATTCCGTAATCGGGTAGTTATAAAGGTAGTTTTCGGGTTTGCTATGAAACATGGAGTGGGATGTGAGTGATCAAGATGGAATTTGCCCCTCCTTTGGAGAGATATCTCTGGGCCCCTCAAGGTAATGGTTTATGGAAATGCATGACCATGCTAAGTTGATTGAGGAGTCAATCAACAGACAGATAATACAATACGATTCGAATGAATGGTTAAGCTATTGAAGGGATGGCACACATCTTGCCTATAGCTTAATTGGTATCGTAAGGCAAAAGAATTTGTGTAAACATTACAGGTTCGAGCGAATATTATATTCTTGTATGCTATGGTGTCATTATGTCGCCGGGCGCGCGTTGACAAATCGGTGAGTTAGACTTGAGCCGAAACCAAGTATACCTGAACCTACAGGATCGCACGCTTAAGGGGATAAGAACATGCATTCGAGTTGAACTCGGATACGGCTCGATCGGATAGAGTCCTACGGTCTTAGGACGTATAGGCGGCCAACTCTATGAGATTCGGATGGGATTCGATTCAAAATAGAGTCCTGATCGGCCACTAGTCCCAGTCGGCCAACTCTATATAAAGGGGTGAAGGGTGGAGAGTTGCATGAGGTCAATTGAATTGCATTGCGCCGAAATCAATCTGATCACACGCGGCTTTAGAAGTCGGCGAGATCAATCTCCACGGAAACCCTCCCCACCTTCAAGCCAAACCCTAGCCTTGCATCGCGTGCTAGCACACGGGTGTTCGGCGTTCTGTCCCCGGACGTGTGGATACCGCTAGAGGCGCTGCTACATTGCGGCGGTGTTGATCGGCTGCAATCGGAGCAAGGCGACTGCGGCAGATCGGCAACGCAAGCGCGGCTGAGGTCGAGCGCATCGGAGCGAGGCGCGAGAACGCGGTCGGACGACTCGGATCGGCTGCGGCATCTGCGAATCTGCTGATTGGTGAATCGGCTGTCCTCGGGAATCGGCTGTCATCGGCAAGCACTGTTCCAGATCGGATAGCCCTGATTGGCTATTTCCGCTGCATACTCCAATCGGTAACGATCTATCGGCCCTTACTTACAAGTGTTCCTGGTTTGCGAGGTAGAAAAGTTTTTGTTTTCGGCTAGCGTTGCCTCCGCGTAACCCTTTAGTGGTATCAGAGCTAATCTTGCTTAGTTCGGGTTTTAGATTGGATCTGGAACAAGTTTTGCACACGGGTTGATTAGATCAATCGGTTTTACGGGATCTGTTGAGGAGAGTTGATGGTAATTGCGTTCCTTGATAGTGTATCGGAACGGCGTAATGTGATTACGTCGAAGCAATATCCATAGAACTCGGTTTGAGTTGGGTTCGAGATAGCGTTCCTTGATAGTGTATCAGAACGGTATAATGTGATTACACCGATATGGTTTCCGTAAGCAATTTCATAGATTGGATCTATGGATTTTGTGTGGTGTTCTGGGCGCTGCCCGGAAGACCGCGAGGGGGCGGCTTCCCCCTCAACCCCCCGCCCGCTAACTGGCTAGCGGGACCACCGTGTGCGCCCCCCTTATAGGTCGTCTCGATGCCGTTTCTCTGCGATAGGTAGAAAACGTTCTACGCCTAACTTGTTTTTGCAGAGAATGCTTTGAGATGGTATGGCCCTATTGTATGTATGAGATGCATGTGATGCATGTAATATTCTTTCATATGTGCAATCCCTGTAATATTCTTTCATACGTGCAATGCTTGTAATATTCTTTCACGACCTACGAGTCGATGTAATCTTCAATTAGAGCTTCTATAGTATTAGCTTAGTTTGAAGAAATCAAGCATCATGCACATTGGAAGATGGTGCCGAAGATGGAGATCCTCAGCGCCGACATGGAGATGGAGATCACCATGTGAAGGGGGCCATACTATTTCATTATATGCTATTCTACCTGCTTTCATATATATGATATGTTTGTTTGATAGGATAGCATCCCTCGCAAAATTAAGTAGTAATGATGCCCTTCCAAATGTTGCACCCGTCACCGTTATGCTCGTCAATGGTGGGTCCGCAAAGCGAGTGCCATTCTCTATCATAACACGAGGGGTATATGACGGACATATACAGCAGAGCATTTGGTTTACTTAACAAGACTATCAAAACAATTTTATGCCTTGGGGCATAGGTTGGTGCCGGGCATAGAGATGCCACACCAACAACAAGAGTCACATAGAGATGTGATTAGCAAGGAGTTGCTTATCAATGTTATTAATTTTCTAGCGGTGAAGCCAAAGCTCACTAGAAATTAACTAACATGTGGATCTTGACCCAATACGTAACCTAGAGGGAAGATGTAAAATACGTAATGGGAGTCTTTTGTTAAATTGTTTAACAATAGACATAGCATAAACATTGTGCTAAACTTTGCTTTTTTGTTGTAGAATAAATGGCGGCTAATACTACACCCGGTGCTTTTAATTTGCGATCCATTCTCAAAAAGGAAAAATTAAACGGAACAAACTTTATGGATTGGTATTGCAACTTGAGAATTGTTCTCAAGCAAGAGCGTAAGGAGTACGTTCGGAAGTACCTTATCCGGAGGATTTGCCTAACAATGCTACTACAACGCACGGAGGGCTTATGAGAAGCACACTAATGATGCCCTAGATATAAGCTGTCTCATGCTTGCTACAGTGACCCCGAGCTTCGAAGCAATATGAGAGCAGCGATGCTCACACTAATATTCGGTACTACGTGGCATGTTTGAGAACCAAGCTCGGGCCGAGAGGTTCAACACCTTGAAGTCCTTGTTTGCGTGAGCTTGTTGAGGGAATCCCGTCGTCCGCATGTGATAAAGATGATTGGCTATATCGAGAGTCTTGAGAAACTAGGTTTCCCTCTTAGCCAAGAGTTGGCTACGAGACGTGATTCTCCGGTCGCTCCCTCCGAGCTTCGAGCCATTCATATTAAATTATCTCATGAACAATATGGATAGAACCTTGGCCGAATTGCATGGGATGTTAAAGACAGTGAGGAGAGTATCCGGAAGAACAGTCATCATGTGATGATGATGCGGAATGCTAAGTGCAAACCACTGTCAAGAAACTTTGCACCAAGAGGAAGTAAACTCCCGATGAGATCGCGAGTGCCTCTAATGCAAAGAAGGGCAAAAAGGGTCGGCGGCATCGGATGCCGTTTGCTTCTATTGCAAGGGGACAGCCCTTGGAAAAGGAGCTGCAAGAAGTACATGGAGGATATCAAAAAGAAGCAAAGTGCGACTTGCGCCGGTATTAATGTTATAGACATTAATCTTGCTACTTCACCTATTGACTCTTGGGTATTTGATACCGGATCAGTAGCTCATATTTGCAAATCGTTGCAGGAAATGAGAAGAAGTAGAGGCTTGAGAATGGGCGAGGTAAACTGTGGTCAACAATGGAGCAACGTTGCTACGTTCTTTGTTGGACGATACCACTTCATCTACCTTTAGGATTAGTTTTGTAATTGAATAATTGTTATTGTATTCCAACACTATGTCAAAACGATATTTCCGCTTCATGTTTGCAAGCGGAAAGATATGATTTTAGATCAATGGACAATGGTTGTTCAATATATCTTAGAGATATGTTCTATTTTCATGCTCCATTGGTGAATGGAATATACGTTTTGAATCTTGAAGCGTCTCCCATCTATAACATTAATACAGAAAGACAACTCTCTAATGATATAAACCCCACGTTTATCCGGCATTGTCGCTTAGGCCATATAAATAAGAAACACATGGAGAAGCTCCATAAGGATGTATTGCTTCACTCTTTTGATCTTGAATCATTTGAGACATGTGAGTCTTGTTTACTTGGTAAGATGACAAAGGCACATTTCACGGGACACGTGAGAGAGCAAGTGACTTGTTGGCACTCGTACGGACGATGTATGTGGACCAATGAGCTCAACGGCCGAGGTGGTTATCGTACTTCATTACCTTCACCGATGACTTTAGTAGATATGGTTATATCTACTTAATGAGGCATAAGTCCGAATCCTTTGAAAAGTTCAAAGAATTCCGAATGAAGTACAGAATCATTTAGGGAAAACAATCAAGTTTCTACGATCGATTGTGGAGGGGAATACTTGAGCCAAGAGTTTGGTAATCATCGAAAGATTGTGGAATTGTTCCACGTTGACTCCGCCAGAACTCCACAATAGAACGGAGTATCCGAACGGAGAAACCGCACCTTGTTGGACATGGTGCGGTCGATGATGAGCCAAAGTGATCTACCGTTATCCTTCTGGGGATATGCTCTTGAAACAGCTGCGCTCACACTAAATAGAGTTTCATCTAAGTCGGTTGAAAAGACACCATATGAGATATGGACAGGGCAACCCCTAGTTTGTCTTTTCTCAAAATTTGGGGATGCGAAGCTTATGTAAAATGTTTACGGTCGACAAGCTCACACCCAAATCGACAAGTGCTTCTTTGTGGGATATCCTAAGGAAACTAAGGGATATTACTTTTATAATCGGGAACAAGGCAAAGTGTTTGTCGCCCGACACGGTGTCTTCTTGGAGAAAGAGTTTTTTTTCAAGAAGGGTTAGTGAGAGCAGGGTGCATCTTGAAGAAGTTCAAAAAACACCAAAAAATGTTTCGGCGACCACGTAACCACAACGGAGGAGCAAAGTGTTGCGCAACCAGTTGTAGATACAATAGCCCCACGAAGGTCGAAAGATCACGTCATGCGCCGACAAGTACACGGTGCGGAACAACGTGATATATTGTTGTTGGACAACGATAAGCCTAAGACCTATGAGGAAGCGATGGTGGGACCGATTCCAACAAGTGGCTTGGAGCCATGAAATCCGAAATAGAATCCATGTACGACAATCAAGTTTGAAACTTGGTTTATCCACTGATGGTGTCAAAACCATTGAGTGTAAATGGGTTTTTAAGAAAAGGCCGATATGGATGGAAATGTTCACATCTATAAGGCGCGATTGGTGGCAAAAGGTTTTAAACAGATTCAAGGAGTTGATCATGATGAAACCTTCTCGCTTGTCGCAATGCTTAAATCTATTCGGATTATCCTAGCGATTGTTGCATATTTAGATTATGAGATATGGCGGATGGATGTCAAAACGGCTTTCCTAAATGGAAACCTAAGCGAGGATGTATACATGATACAACCTCAAGGTTTTGTCGATCCACAATCGCGTGGAAAGATATGCAAGCTACAAAAATCAATTTATGGATTAAAGCAAGTATCTCGGAGTTGGAATATTCGTTTTGATGAAGTAATCAAAGGGTTTGGTTTCATCAAAAACAAAGAGGAGGCTGTGTTTACAAAAAGGTCGGTGTGAGCACAATTGTATTTCTAATCTTATGTGTGGATGACATATTGTTTATTGGAAATGATATTCCTATGCTAGAATCCGTTAAGTCTTCATTGAAAACTAGTTTTTCCATGAAAGACTTAGGGAGAGTAGCATACATATTAGCATTCGGATCTATAGAGATAGATCCAAGAGGCTAATTGGATTAAGCCAAAGTACATACATTTAGAAGGTGTTGAAAAGATTCAACATGCATGATTCCAAGAAAGGTTTCTTGCCCATGTCACATGGCATTAATCTTAGCAAGAATCGGTGTCCTCGGACACATGATGAGCGGAATAAGATGGGTATGGTTCCATGTGCTTCGGCAATTGGATCCATCATGTATGCCATGCTTTGTACACGTCCGGATGTCTCGTACGCTTTGAGTGCTACGAGGAGATACCGTCGGATCCGGAGAAGGTCACTGGATTGCGTAAAGAATATCCTTAAGTACTTGAGAAGAACTAAGGATATGTTCCTAGTCTATGGAGGTGAAAAAGAGCTCGTTGTAAGTGGTTACACCGATGCTAGCTTCCAAACGGACAAGGATGATTATAGATCGCAATCTGGGTTCGTGTTCTGCCTGAATGGAGGCGTAGTCAGCTGGAAGAGTTCCAAGCAGGATACTGTTGCTGACTCTACAACGGAGGCCGAGTACATTGCTGCTTGCGCAAAGGAGGCTGTTTGGATCAAAAATTCGTTTCGAGCTTGGTGTGATGACTAGTACGGTCCAATGTCTCTCTATTGTGATAATAGTGGAGCCATTGCGCAAGCCAAGGAGCGGAGATCACATCGAAGTCCAAACAAATACTTTGGCAATATCATCTCATCCGCGAGATAGTGGACAGAGGTGATGTCAAGATATGCAAAGTGCACACGGATCTCAACATAGCCGATCCGCTCACAAAACCTCTCCCTCAGCCGAAACATGAGGCGCACACAAGAGCAATGGGTATTAGATACTTACATGATTGACTCTAGTGCAAGTGGGAGATTGTTAGTGATATGCGCTAGAGGCAACATGGAGATGTTGGATATCATAGTCAATGTTTATGTATTTATGAATAAAGTGTTATTCAGTTCCATGAAATAGACATCTTGTATTGATCAATAAGTACGTGACTTATTTATTAGACTCTATATGTATGAATCTATTTCTAAATGATCCTCGATCATATATCATATTATTGGAACAAATATGATTCTAAGATCGACATGTTTATTGATTGATGATCATGTCTCATAGATCATGGGTATGGAGATACCAAATCAATAAACATGGACATATGTGTTAGAGAACACATTGTTGGATAGACCCACCATGAGACACTACGAGAAATTAATGTGCCATTAGTTGGTCTCAGGTAGTGTTGGTACAAAGTACTTAGACCGAGATCACCATAGATTCCAACATGTGTAGTAGCCTACTTTGGGACTACCAAACGCTATTTAAATGCGGGTAGTTATAAAGGTAGTTTTCGGGTTTGCTATGAAACACGGAGTGGGATGTGAGTGATCAAGATGGAATTTGCCCCTCCTTTGAAGAGATATCTCTGGGCCCCTCGAGGTAATGGATTATGGAAATGCATGGCCATGCTAAGTTGATAGAGGAGTCAATCAACAGACAGATAATCCAATACGGTTCGAGTGAATAGTTAAGCTATTGAAGGGATGGTACACATCGTGCCTATAGCTTAATTGGTATCGTGAGGCGAAGAGATTTGTGTACACATTACAGGTTCAGAGCCGATACTATATTCTTGTATGCTATGGTGTCATTATGTGCTGCTAGGCGCCGCTGTTGACAAATTGGCTGAGTTAGACTTGAGCCGAAACCAAGTATACCTGAACCTACGGAGTCGCACGCTTAAGAGGATAAGAACAGGCATTCGAGTTGGACTCGGATATGGTTCGATCGAATAGGGATCCGATCGGATAGAGTCCTAGGTCTTACGACGTATGGGCGGCCAGCTCTATGAGATTCGGATGGGATCCGATTCAAAATAGAGTCCTGATCGGCCACTAGTCCCAGTCGACCAACTCTATATAAAGGGGTAAGGGGTGGAGAGCTGCATGAGGTCAATTGAATTGCATTGCGTCGAAATCAATCTGATCACACGTGGCTTTAGAAGTCAGCGAGATCAATCTCCACCGAAACCCACCCCACTTTCGAGCCAAACCCTAGCCTTGCATCGCGTGCTAGCACACGGGTGTTCGGCGTTCTGTCCCCGGACGTGTGGATACCGGTAGAGGCGCTGCTACATTGCGGCGCTGTTGATCGGCTACGAATCGGCTGCAATCGGAGCAAGGCGACTGCGGCAGATCGGCAACGCAAGCGTGGCTGAGGTCGAGCGCATCGGATCGAGACGCGAGAACGCGGTCGGACGACTCGGATCGACTGCGGCATCAGCGAATTGGCTAATTGGTGAATCAGCTATCCCCAGAATCGGCTGCACTGTTCCAGATCGGATAGCCCTGATAGGCTATTTCCGCTGCATACTCCAATCGGTAACGATCCATCGGCCCTTACTTGCAAGTGTTCCTGGTTTGCGCGGTAGAAAAGTTTTTGTTTTCGGCTAGCGTAGCCTCCGCGTAACCCTTTACGGTTACCCTTATCTCAATCGGACGGCAACCCTCATCTATGTCAGGCATGTAACACCCTGAGATGTTTTCCCTTTTAAAAAAATCCAAAAGAAAAATCGCAAAAGAAAATCATGGAAGTTAACTGGAGAAAAAAAATAATTTTAAAAGCCAAATTCTAAATGGAAAAGGCATGGTAGGATTTTTCTTAAATTCTACATGTCAAAATACGCTAACCGGATTTTTACCGGAATTTCCAGAGCTCTAGAAATATTTTTTAAGCAATTAAAATCAAAATCGAAATTAATAAATCTTGGGTTTTTCTTTTCTCTCTCCTCTCGTCCTTTTCCCGCACAAATCGGTGTGGCCGCCGCCCGAGCCGATGGCCCATCCACTCCCCGCGCGCGGCCCAGCCGACGGCTCGCGTGCCAGCCGACGCGCACGCCTATCTCTCTCTCTCGCTGGCCGAAGGCCACGGCCGTAGCCCTCGCGCCCGCGAACAAGTCCACTTTGCCTCCCCTCCGTGCCGAGACCCCGACAGGTGGGGCCCACCTGTCAGGCCCGTCTTCAACCTCCGCCCCGCTCGGCGCCATCTCCGGCCGCCCCGCCCGCGCGGATCTCGCGCGCCCGCCTCCCCCGCGCCTCGGCGCGTCACCGCCTTAACTCCCGGCCTCTCCCGCCAGCCTAATGGCCGGAGTTAATCGCCAGCCATTATTTCCCCATTCTCTCTCCCCATTCACTCCGGTGAGCAATTACTCCCTCCCCCGGCCGAAACCGACCTCCCCGCAACCTATTTAAGCACCCCCTCGCCCTCACCGAGCTCCCCACACTCTCATTCGAGCTCGTCTCTCTCTCTCATTCGCTCCCGCACCGTGCGCCCTTGCCTCGGAGCTCGCCGCCGGTCTTCGGCCGCGTGTTTCCGCCGCCTCAAGCCACCCCAAGCCTCGCCTCCACCTCCCTCCTCATCGCCGGTGCCCATGCCGCCTCAGCCACCCGTCCGCGCGCTCTTCCGCCGCCGATTCCGCCCCCACCGTTGTCGTCTTCTCCGTATCCGGCGACGCCCGCAGTAAGCCGCCCCTTCCCGTCCTCTCGGCCGCCCGTGCCGCCTCTGGTGCGCGCGGCTCCGCCACGCGTGAGCCACGGCACTCCGCCGCCCGCGTTGCCGCCCGAATGGCGCCGGCCGGCCTTTGGCCACCGGCCGCCGTTGCTGGCCGACCGTGCCGCCGCGCCCTTTTTTTTCTCTGTCGTCCGATCGGCTCCGACCGATCAGCACCGTCCGATCCCTGCTCGCCCACGTGGCACGACATGTGGCTGCCACCTCGGCGCCACGTGTGCGCCACGTGGTGCACCACTCCCGTCCGCCCGTGGACCCGGTCCACCGTGGACCGGCGCTCCCGCGGACCGCTGACGTCAGTCCTCGGCCGCCGACGTCAGCCCTAGCCAATGACGTCACCACCTGGGATTTATTGTGCAATAAATTAATTAAGGACTTTTCGTTTTAGTAAAAAACCCGAAAACTTCTAAAAATCATATCATTTCAATCCGAGCTCCATTTTAGCCCATTCAAATTTCATTAAATTCATAAAATGCCAAGAATCCATTAAAAATAGTTTTGTTCTTTGTTTATGAGCTTTAGCCTATTTTGTTGAATTACTCGTTTGTCGTGTAGATCCGGTTGTTCCGCCGACCGGTTTATTTCGAGGTTGCTGCTGAAGTCCCCCAAGTCTAAGAGAAAGGCAAGTCATGCTTTATTGTTGATCATATTGTTCCCATTTTTGATAAAACACATGTTTTCCTCTATTAAATTGCATGTATTTTATAATGTCATTTCATGGAAAATAGTACACCGTATATTTAGTTTATGCCTTAGGCTTGACACTCCAAACCCTTTGATTAAACTTGGGAAAATAATATGATTAGATTCAGGACTAGGTTATGCTTAGCCTGGCTTAGATTCACTAGCTCACTAAATGGGTCATTCTCACTTGATATGCATCTCCTAGGCATCCGTTCGGAAGAATAAAAGCTGGAGAACTTGGTGAACCGGATTAATAACTAAAATATGACAAATGGTGGGCCGTGGGCGCTATGGTTTTGGTTTAGTGGCGCCCATGGCAATTAAGAACCGGTTCACGGGAACCTTCGAAAGAATGACCGTGCAAACCACAAGCCAAAATGGGTAAGGTGGGTCCCATAGTGTAGTCTTTCCTAGCTGACGAACCCATCGGCAAGGGTGAGCGGGATGGAGTTTCAGTCGGCCCCGGTATAAGGGTTGCTAGCCTGCCGGATTCACTGAGGCACTCGGGGAGGGCTGCCCACGTCCCAGGGTCCGGGAGTGGGGGCGAAACCCTGGTGGGGTTCGCTTGGTTAGCAGGGGGTTATACGAAAGGTCCTATCACAATTTCCTTTCCAGGGTACCATGGTGGTATTCTGGCGCACAGGAGACCGTGTCGTGGGGCTGTGTCTTGTGGGTACAGTTGCACCCCTTTGATCAGAGTAAAACTATTCGAATAGTCGTGCCCGCGGTAATTGGGCGATCAATCGAACTCATCGTGATTAATCTCACACTATTAAACCTTGATTAATGGAACATGACTAGTATAGTTGGATGGGTTGGGCCTGTCGTAACGTGGGGATAACGTTGGACAGTGCTGGTCTCAAAATGTCTTAATTACTTAAATTACTATTGTTTTGCTCGTGCTTAAAATTCCCTTCTGTTTGGAAAACCCTTGCTGTTTGCGCAAAAGCAAACCTTAGCCAAACCCTTGTCTTCCCTGCATTCATTCTCTCCCCCTTCCAGTGTAACATGTTGAATACGTGGAAGTACTCATCCTTTCCTCTTCACCAGAACCTGAGCAAGAAGCTGAAGAAGAAGACGAAGTTGAGTAGGCTTTGTCCTGCACTCTGGAAGATGCCTGTGGAATGGTTGAAGCCACGTGGCTAGCGTCAAGCTTAGGCTTAGGCCCCTTTTTCCTTTTTTCGCTGCTCTTTTGTAATCTTTTGAAATGTTTCTAAGACGTGGAACTGTAATATCAACGATTGTCGTATGTGTACCCTGACTAGTCCTGGACAGGGATTTTAATACACATATAGCTTCAGAAATTCGGATCTGAATTTCTGGGCGTGACAGGGCATGGCGTCCGTCACGACACAAAGGTCAATGTTGTGAGAAGTCATCTCTATCAGGCAAAAGCCCGTCACCGATGCATTTATCTTTGTCAGGCCTAAACTAAAGCTCGTCACGACAGGTTTGATCCAAAGACCAGTCAAACAAGGGCCCGTCACCGATGATATGATCTCAATCGGGCCCCAATTAACGCCCGTCACGGATGACTAATAACTCAATCGGCCTTTAACAAAAGCCTATCACGGATGACTAACAACTCAATCGTCCTTTAAATTAGACGATATAATCTTAATCGAGCCTTAATTAATCCCCATCACGAATGACTAACAACTTAATCAGGCTTTAACTTAAGCCTATCACGGATGATGTCATCTCTATCGGGCTTAAGTTAAAGCCCGTCACCGATGAGTGCTTTCCAAACAAAAAAATAAATTCTATTTTTTTTGCTAGCCTTGAGAGTTTGCTAGCCATGCTCGTTGCAAAATGACAGAAATAGAGATATATTCCCTTTCCCAGTATCCCCATTCATATATACAATTATTCACAGAAAATCCATTCAGAAATCACATATGCCATTCACATATTTTACACATTCATTATTCACATATTTCACAAAAACATCTTCAAGTGCTAAGCATCGAAACCTGCAAAACCGAGTTGTAAATTGAACAAATTTATATTTAGCATTGCAAGTATATACATAAACATTTGACCAGATTGTAATTTACAATATAAACATAAGTGTTACATAATCATATGTCGTTGACATTAATTTTAAAATGTTCAACAATGTTCATCATTTAAAAACGGCTTGAGAATGTACTACACCAAAACCTATCCATGTAGACCTGCAAAAAGAACACTTATAAGATTCTAATACATACTAGATGCAAGGAAAAAGTATACTCCAGCAAAATTCTATTTTATAAGAAGATGTAAGTTAAACAAAATTAGAGGAAAACCGGAGTTTGAAGAACTTGACATTTGGTCAATTTATAACAAAAGAAAATGATGTTTTTATGTCCTTTATAAACTTGATGGCAGAAACAACAAGGCAGCCTACTTCACAAAGGAACATAAAAACTAGCTGCAATTACTAGAACAGATTATCTCTCTTGCGGCAGACCCTCTGAATGTCGAAAAAAATGGATGGAACAGGGGAAAACATAAAAATGCAAAAAAGGTAAGATAATTGAGTAGAAATAAGTGATGTTGCCTAATAAACTTTTCTGAGTCATAGCCCAAAAAATCAAATTCAGAGATACTAAAAGAAATTCAGGGCAAAGGTTAGTTTGCTTTTTGTTGGTAGAACCTAAGGCATATTAGTTATGAGCATCTCGCAGCAGCAATAACACTTTGCTAGCCATATATCTACTTATGCAAGAAATCATAGTGTTTTGCAAACCTGAACATGAGCAACTAAAACTCCTAAGGCACAGACTGCATATTAACAATAGTTTGCAATTAAACAGAACATTTACAACTAGATAGATCAAACATGGTCACTTTGTACAGAACACAACCCAAAATTCCTGTAAACAGAAGATAATAACATCAACATTTGCTACTACACGTGCTTCTCTTTAGCTCACTATATAAATAATCTGCACCTATAGATCCTAAACCAGTGCCAAATGTATGAACAACCTGCAGATTTAATCTATAATCACTTAGGCAATATTGCAAACACATCTAGGGCACAAAAACTGAAGCAGATTTAATCCAAATGGAAAGGCACGAACCTACATATGTTTTCATGTAGTAGCCACCTCTAGTTGCATCCACACATTGGCTGGACTCCAAATCAAGCATATAAGAGGAAATCGAGTAGGAGATGGAGCTCAAGAACCTAGGGGAGGACATCGAGGAGGCGGCACCGGGTCGGCGGTGGAAGGGGCTCGGGAGGGCGGCAGCGACGGTGGTGGAGCAGAGGACGACGGCCCCGGGCTCCCAGACGGCGGAGCTCGGTGGCGGCGAGGAGGGCATGAGAGAGGACGGTGACGACGGTGGTGGAGCAGAGGACGGTGGCGGCGACATGAGGGCTTGGGGACGATGACCGATGGCGGCGACGGGGTCCCAGAGGGCGGCAACGGCTTCCAAGAAACGTCGGCGGTGCAAGGGTTTAGAAATGTGCTCCGGGAGACTAGTGAGTGAGGACTTAGAAATTTGTTGCGCTAATGTGTAGATCTGAATCGGCACCCTCTATTAAATGATTTCGAAACACATCCGTGACGGGCTTAAGTTTAAGCCTGGTAGACATGACACCATCTCTATCGGGCTTAATCTAAAGCCCGTCACCGATGATCTGATCGGTGACAGGCTTTAGATTAAGTCCGATTGATACTGTCATCATCTCTATCGGGCTCACCGATGACACTCATCTGTGACGGGCCTAATTGTTATCTCAATCAGGCCTCAGTTGGAGCCCGTCACCGATGATGAATATCGATGACGGGCTTCTTTTAGGGGCCGACAAAGATATCATAGGTTATCTTTGTTGGGTCATAATTTGAGCTCGTCACCGATAGGTATCATCCATGACGGGCTCGAGTTTTATGCATATCTAACATGTTTGTGCGAGTATTTCTTTGTCGACCTCTTTTTAGGCCCGTTTGAGATGACTTCGTTGTGACGGCTAGCGAAACCCAGGCATGTGAGAGGCCGTCATAGATGAGAGGATCTGTACTAGTGATAATATATATGCAGGCGCATAGGTATCGGTTCTTGGATCAATACCGCACCTATGCCCAATTATAGATGCCGGTTCTATATCAAGACCGCTGCCTATACCCCAAGGAAAAAACTAGCACCTATAAGTGGGTCCACCAATCGAAAGTGTCAATGGACCGTTAGTAGGGCCCACTTATAGGTGTCAGTTTTTTTTACAGAAACTTGCACTAATACTGCGAGGTACCATTTACGTGCCGATTTTTCTAAATAAACTGGCACCTATAGATGGGCCCACTAATATAGGGGATAGGTCGGGCCAACTATAGGTATCGGTTTTAATTTAAGAACCGGAATCTATAGTATAGGTGCCGGTTTTTTTTCAACCGGCACCTATAAATTGAAATAGATGTTGGTTCTAATTGGATCTGCATGTATGAGCCATCACTGATTAGGGCTTCTACAGTAGTGGTTGTAGGGAACATTCCATACTGGCTCACGAATTTAATTTGCTTTACCCTAATGGCTCTTGTTCCATTAAAAGAAGTTGTTATTTCTTTTGGAAAACATTCCATCTTGGCATCTTCATAAGTAATTGAGTCTGAATATCAGAAGTAATCAAAAGTTTATACTCTGAATGTCTGATCCTGCAAATTTGCAGATATAGGAAATACAAGACCTACAAATGCGTGTCACCCCATGATTTGTACCATTGTTACCGGTCGGTTGCTTCTTCTTCTCTTTGTGCCGAGCTCCCATTCCCTATCAGAGATTTTGTTTCCTTCTTTCTTAGAAGATGGCGATAGAACTAGCTGGGGGCTGCAGCATTTTTTTAGAAAATAAAATATATTAATATTTCAGCCTCTGCATCGATGAATGTATATAATTATTCATTATTATAAATTTAAGACCTAAAATTTCAAGGAATCTCAAAGAGAAAGACAAAGTTTTGATAGTCAAGGAATATATGCTTGGGGCTGCAGCATATATGTCAAGTTTAATTAATATTCAACTAAATGCTGGGAAGGTGTGACGTACTTAAAATAAATGTACACACATGTGCACACGGAAATCCCCTTTTGCCGAGTGCCTGGGATACTCGGCGAACGCTGTTAAACACTCGGCGAAAATTTCGCCGAGTGTTGCACTCGGCATAGCTCACACGGTGAACTTTCAATCGGCAAAGAGCTCTTTGCTGAGTGTTTTCCATCGGGCACTCGGCGAAATCTTCGCCGAGTGTCCCTTCGATGCTCGGCAAAAAAAGTACACGTTAGGATGGGTATACGGTGACGGAAAATTTTGCCGAGCGCCGGCAAAAAAACACTCGGCGAAGTTTTTAATTTTGCCGAGAGCCGGAAATAAAACACTCGGTGAAATCCCACACTTCGCTGAGAGCTTTTCCGAATGCACTCGGCGAAATTAAAAACTTCGCTGAGAGCATTGACCAAAGCACTCGGTGAAGTGATGGATTTCGCCGAGCGCTATTGTCAAAGCTCGGCGAAGATTGAGCACTCGGCAAAGAGGGTTCCCGAATCCCCAGGTTGCCTTCTTTGCCGAGTGTTTTGGCCATTGCACTCGGCGAAGGCCCTCTTTGCCGAGTGTAACACTCGGCAAAGTGACAATTTTAACCCTGTTTTATTTGTTCAGTTGCATATTTCACAAATTTTTAAAATATACATCACATTCACAACCCCATAAGCATCATTCCACATCCCCAATCAGCATAACCACATCGACAACCACAATCACAACAGCTTAGCCATAATTCACAATCCACAAGACATAAATATAATTCACAATCGTAGTCACAGTCACAATCCACAAAACATAAACATAGTAGTTCACAGTACGTAGTCCAGAATTCGCAAACGAAATTTGAAGAAAACATAATAGTTCACAGTAGATAGTCCAGAATTACAATTGTTCAAAGAAATTTACCGAGGTGGCCATGGCGCCCAACCTACGTGGTCATTACTGGGGTTATTTGATGCCGCCGACTAAGGCTACACAAAAGGAAAATAGAATAGTATAGGTTGTCAAGATAGTAACATTCAAAAATAAGAAAATTAAATGCGAGGTTAAGTGACTCACCGGAGTGCCTACAATAGGTTGTGGAGGAGTGAATACCACAGGCTGTGGTGGCGGTACGACAGGAATACCCATGTTTTGACTGATTGTTTGCACGTAGCTGTACATCTCAGTCATCCTCATCTCAATCTCCCGCCTTTTCCTTTTCTCCTCTTCCAACTCGTCCTACAATATTCCATTTCAATTTTACAAAGTGAAGAAAACAATCAGTAAATATTAATGAATTGAGGAGAAAAGAATTTTCTAACCCGAAGGTGCTGCACTTCGGTCTGTGAAGCGGTCGGCCGTGTGCATATGGCCGGGCTTTCGCTCGTGCTCCTTGCTCCAAGCAGGGACAGAGTGGGTGTACTGGCTGTGTCCAGGAGGTTATCGCCAATCCAGTACCGCCCATGCTTCTTGCCTCCTCCCACCCTCATGACGACTTCTCCATCAATATCCTGGGTAGTAGGATCGAAATCCTCCCCATGGAGCTCCCTTGCCATCGTGGTGTACTCACTAAGGCGGCTGTGGATGGTCGCATTGGTGTACGCCAAGGGGCCGTCCTCTGGGTTGTAGTCGACGTCGAACGTCGCCTTGCCCTTGTGGGCCAAAGCCCATGCCTTGAACTGGGAGATAGGTTGCCCATCATGCGACGTCGACTTCGAATAAAACAATAGTATGGTTAAGAACTATTGAGCATTGGTCGTTGAAATGAAAAATAGAATTCACATACCCATCTAGCTGCATACTGTTGAGGCTAAGGCTGCCTTGGTGGTGTGGTGCACCTGGCATCATCAAACGCCGCTCCCGGCAAGCGGAGTGTGTCTCCTGCCACTCAGCAGCACACCACCTATCCACCATGCGCTCCCAGCAATCGAGAAGCTGGCCGCACCACCAAACAGGCACCTACACGTCATCAAGTATAAGAGAAATACCTAGATCAAATCAAATGTACTTAATCGTTCAAAAATCCGATGTTATATTTACCAGCATGTATTGTTCCTTTATCAGAGTCATGGTTCTTGCTTTGGTTTTGGTGACCTTCAGGTTGTTGTATGCAGCGTTGTATGCAATGATGGCCTGGATGCGCGCCTCGTAATGCATGTCAGTCATGAGTTTGCGACATGATTTGTCAGCCACCACAGCCGCTCTTGCCTCGTATCCTATCTGGCATCTAAAAAAATCCTGCATAAACACATGATGTATTGAGCCATTGTTTCAATAATGTGCAATGAATGTGATGTATTGAGGGACGTGGTTTGACAGAAGACTTACCCACAACTCGGCCTTCACCCGCTCCACCCTGTTGTTGAAGATCCTTCCATCTCGATCAGGAAAATCGGGGACGGCGACGTAGTGGTCAAACGTGTAGGCAGGCTCCGACCTTCCAGCATACTGAACAAGGCGAGGAAAGTGTACTCTGCACAGAAGACCCAGGATGCCATTGACTTGGCGTTTGTGATCACCTCCTCTGATCACAGTCCAACACCTGCCAAGTGAAAATGCAATGAATTATTAGTTTTAATTGTAATTTTTAACAAATCAAATGAAAAAGTATTGAAAACATCCAAGGTTACTTACCGAGTCCCTTAAGGCTGAATTAGCGGGCATCTCTCGAAAGGTATCGGTCGCCGTAGGAGGGTCGAGGGACCTCGCAACCAAACGGTCGAGGCGGACCCCCTGCGGAGCGTAACCCTCGCCCGAGCCGAGACCCCTAGCCTCCCGCTCCTCCCGCTCCTCACTAGAGGCGGTAGAACCCTCGGCCTCCGCTCCGCCCGCTCCTCCTGCTCTTGTCACTAGAGGACGGTACAGCGGAGGGTATCCTCCCTCGACCCCTGCCAGCACAAACCTTGCGGCGACCCCTGCCGCGACTCCTACCAAACCCCTCAGCTGCATCGGCCCCTCGAATGGCATTTTTGGCTCTTCTGAACACCGACGCGCACTTCCTCAAACCATCCACCATCTTTGTTCAATCACCTGCACGTAAAAAGAATAAACCAATTAGCACAGATATACAAAAATACGAAGAGAGAGATGCAAAATAAATAGAACATAGATGCAATATAAAGAGAACATAGTTAACGCAGTGCATACATGTATTAGAAATAGTCATCATGGTCGGGATTAGTTGGATCATAATTGTCATCATCACTATCACCCATGTAGATATAATCATTAGGTTCCTCCTCGGTAGGAGGAATGTTGTCATCCCTCTCATTTCCTAAATGTAACCGCTGAAGCAATTCTAAGTCCTTCACATTACGAACCTCTTCTCCACCATCCTTATCAACAACCATTTCATTGCCTACATTCATCCCCATCACTTTGGTTAAGTCTATCTCAAAACTTTCTTGTAGCCCATCTTCTTGAAAGAACTCTCCTTCATATGTGTTTGGGTCCATGTTGTAGTCTTCATTTTATGGTACAGGTAGTTTACCGTGTGGCGATACCTTGTACACAACATCCCAACCCTGAAGACGGTCGTCGGTTTGGCACGGATATGACAGATAATAAACTTGTGTCACCTGTTGAGAACCGATATACACATCGTCTCCTACTAGGACGGTTGATTGTCGAATTTCGACTAGGCCAAGATTAGGAGTCTGTCTCACTTGATCAGGATCAAACCAATGACATTTGAATATGACAGATTAAGAGGTCTACAACCATGAAACTCGAGTTCATATATTTCTTCTATTCTTCCATAGTAATCAACCCCATCGACTCCTGGAGTAAAAACTCCAGTATTTGTGGTTCTTTGATTGGGTCGACTCTGCTCATGGCTTGTTGTGTGAAAACGATATCCATTCACATCATAGCCGGAAAATGACTTAACCCTGTACGAACAGCCACCAGAAACTTGTCTCAACTCGGCACTCATAGACGCATCGTTTTGGCCCTACAAGTTAAAGCAGGTTGTAGAGTCAAACTTCTAAATTTCAAGCAAAAAGATTAAGCATTAGAAGGTTGTCGATAGTACCTTATTTTTGAACCAAGAAAATGAAATCGGGCATTCCATTTCCCGCACCCTGCCTTAGAAGGTTTTTGACTTCTTGCGGGGTAGGTTCCCTTGGTTGACGCCAGAATTGATGTTGAAATTCCCTGTACAAGCGAGAACAAGAGGGTTGAACAATGAGAATAGTGACTAATTGGTAACAAATTTCTTGAGAACTTACCGCATGTATGGCTCCACTTCATCGAGGTTGGTCAACACGTATAGCATGATGTTGCGCCACTTATGATGATTCAATCTCTTGTTGGTCGCTTCACTCGCACTTCCAAGTTGGCCTCGGAAAAGACTGAGGTTCAATTCATCTTCGCCAGCATTGTAATGAGGGGGTGGATTATGCACGCTAGGAAGGTTGTCAGCATAGTATTTTGATGTGAAATTTGAAACCTCCTCCAGAATGTATGCCTCTGCAATGGAAGCTTCAATCTTGCATTTATTTTTACATTTCGTTCTAATAATCTTCAGACATCTCTCAATTACATAGCACCAACGGCACTGCACAGGCCCCCCCATTCGGCACTCGTGTGGGAGATGCAGAATCAAATGCTGCATCGGATTGAAGAAGCTAGGAGGAAAGATCTTCTCTAACTTACATAGCAACACAGGCGCCATTCTTTCCATTTCGTCAATCACAGTCGGAGATAACTCCTTAGCACACAGTTGATGGAAGAAATTGCTCAACTCTGTAAGGACTAGCCAGACATGCTCAGGGACATAGCCACGAACCATCACCGGGAGAAGCCGCTCAATCCATATGTGGTAGTCATGACTCTTGAGCCCGTTGATTCGCATGGTAGATAAGTTCACTCCCCTCTTCAAATTGGCTGCATACCCATCAGGGAACATCAACATTTGGAACCATTCGAGTACTTCCCTCCTTTGGGCCCTTGTCAGAATAAAATCGGCCTTAGGCTTTCTCCATGACTTGCCGCCTCTGGGAGGCGCCATGTCTAGCTTTGGTCTATTGCATAACATAGTTTGATCCACTCGAGCTTTTACGTTGTCTTTTGTCTGATCAGGAATGTCCATGATTGTACAAAAAAGTACCTCGGCGACATTCTTTTCGGTGTGCATCACATCAATGTTATTTGGAAGAAGGAGATCTTGAAAATATGGGAGCCTCCACAAGGCAGATTTTTGAGTCTAGGCATGTTGCTCACCATATCCCAGATAACAACCATCTTCTTCATTGATCTTAAGAGCTTCTAACTGAGCACGAACCTCGGCACCTGTCATCATCTGTGGTGCAGCCTTGGTAATTATTACATCTCTTGTAAAGTTCTTGATGTCCTGCCTGAATGGATGGTCAACAGGGAGGAATTGTCGATGTTTGTCAAAAGAAGAATATTTACCACCGTTCACCAACCAGATGAACTTCAGAGTTGCCTTGCATACCGGACATGGAAACTTTCCGTGAACACACCATCCGTAGAATAACCCATATGTCGGCAAGTCATGCAGGGAGTTATGGTACCAAATATGCATTTTGAAGTTTGTCTTTGTAGCTCGGTCATATATCCATACCCCTTCCTCCCAAGTACGGACCAAATCATCAATCAAAGGCTCCATGTAAACACTCATATTCTTCCCCGGATGTCCAGGAATTATCAATGACAAGAATATATTCAATCATTGGAAGATGACGCCGGGGGGCAGATTGAGGGGAATTGAAGGGTTACGCGGAGGCTACGCTAGCCGAAAACAAAAATTTTCTACCGCGCAAACCAGGAACACTTGCAAGTAAGGGCCGATAGATCGTTACCGATTGGAGTGTGCAGCGGAAATGCAAAACCAATCGGGCTATCCGATCCCGAGCATGTGTAGCCAATTCTCGCAAGCCGACACCGATTCCGGATACGGCCCATTCGCCAATCGCCGATTCGCAGATGCCGCAGCCGATCCGAGTCGTCCGACCGTGTTCTCGCGCCTCGCTCCGATGCTCTCGACCACAGCCGATTCCTCCACAGCCGATGAACAGCGTGCAACGTAGCAGCGCCTCTACCGGTATCCACACGTCCGGGGACAGAACGCCGAACACCCGTGTGCTAGCACGCGATGCAATACTAGGGTTTGGCTCGAAAGTGGGGAGGGTTTCCGTGGAGATTGATCTCGGCGACTTCTGTTGCACGCGATGCAATTGACCTGTCATAGCTCTCCACCCCTCCCTCCTTTATATAGAGTTGGCCGACTAGGACTAGTGGCCGATCAGGACTCTATTTTGAATCGGATCCTACCGAATCTCACAGAGTTGGCCGCCCATACGTCGTAAGCCCATAGGACTCTATCCAATCGGATCCCTATCCGATCGAGCCGTATCCGAGTCCAACTCGAATGCCTGTTCTTATCCCCTTAAGCGTGCGACCCTGTAGGTTTAGGTATACTCGGTTTCGGCCATAGTCTAGCTTAGCCGATCGTCGGCTCGAGTCCAACTCAGCCGACCCGTCGACGGCGCCTAGAAGCACATATTGACACCATAGTATACAAGAATAATATCGGCTCGAACCTGTAATGTGTACACAAATCCCTTTGCCTCACGATACCAGTTAAGCTATAGGCAAGATGTGTGCCATCCCTTCAATAGCTTAACCATTCACTCGAACCGTATTGGATTATCTGTCTGTTGATTGACTCCTCAATCAACTTAGCATGGCCATGCATTTCCATAATCCATTACCTCGAGGGGCCTAGAGATATCTCTCCAAAGGAGGGGCAAATTCCATCTTGATCACTCACGTCCCACTCCATGTTTCATAGCAAACCCGAAAACTACCTTTATAACTACCCGATTCACGGAATAGCGTTTGGTTGTCCCAAAGTAGGCTACTACACATGTTGGAATCCATGGTAATCTCAGTCTAAGGACTTTGTACCAACACTACCGAGACCAACTAATGGCACATTAATTCTGTAGTGTCTCATGGTGGGTCTATCCAACAATGTGTTCTCCAACACATGTGTCCATGTTTATTGATTTGGTATCTCCATACCCATGATCTATGAGACATGATCATCAATCAATAAACATGCCGATCTTAGAATCATATTTGTTCCAACAATATGACATATGATCAGGGATCGTTTAGAAATAGATTCATACATAAAGACTCTCATAAATAAGTCACGTACTTATTGATCAATACAAGATGTCTATTTCATGGAACTGAATAACACTTTATTCATTTATACATAAACATTGACGTGATATCCAACATCTCCATGTTGCCTCTAGGGAATATCACTAACAATCTCCCACTTGCACTAGAGTCAATCATGTAAGTATCTAATACCGCTCATCATGTGTCTGAGGACACTGATTCTTGATAAGATTAATGCCATGTGACATGGGTAAGAAACCTTTCTTGGAATCATGCATGTTGAACCTTTTCAACACCTTGTCAATGTATGTACTTTGGCTTAATCCAATTAGCCTCTTGGATCTATCTCTATAGATCCGAATGCCTAATATATATTTTGCCTCCCTAAGTCTTTCATGGAAAAACTATTTTTCACTGAAGACTTGACGGTTCAAGCATAGGGATATCATTTCCAATCGTAATATGTCATCCACATATAAGATTAGAAATACAATTGCACTCCCACTGACCTTTTTGTAAACACAGGCCTCTTCTTCGTTTTTGATGAAACCAAACCCTTTGATTACTTCATCAAAACGAATATTCCAACTCCGAGATGCTTGCTTCAATCCATAAATGGATTTCGTAGCTTGCATATCTTTCCGAGCGATTCTGGATCGACAAAACCCCGAGGTTGTATCATGTATACATCCTCGCTTAGGTTTCCATTTAGGAAAGCCGTTTTGACATCCATCTGCCATATCTCATAATCGAAATATGCAGCAATCGCTAGGATAATGCGAATAGATTTAAGCATTGCGACGGGCGAGAAGGTTTCATCATAATCAACTCCTTGAATCTGTTTAAAACCTTTCGCCACCAATCGCGCCTTATAGATGTGAACATTTCCATCCATATCGGCCTTTTCTTAAAAACCCATTTACACTCAATGGTTTTGACACCATCAGTGGATCAACCAAGTTCTAAACTTGATTGTCGTACATGGATTCTATTTCGGATTTCATGGCTCCAAGCCACTTGTTGGAATCGGGTCCCACCATCGCTTCCTCATAGGTCTTAGGTTCACCGTTGTCGAACAACAATATATCACGTTGTTCCGCACTGTACTGTCAGTGCACGACATGATCTTTCGACCTTCGTGGGTGGTGTATCTACAACCGGTGGCGCAACACTTTGCTCCTCCTGTTGTGGTTCGTGGTCGCCGAAACGTTTTCGGTGTTTCTAGAACTTCTTCAAGATGCACCCTGCTCCCACTAACCCTTCTTGAAAGAAACTCTTTCTCCAAGAAGACACCGTGTCGGGCGACAAACACTTTGCCTTGTTCCCGATTATAAAAGTAATATCCCTTGGTTTCCTTAGGATATCCCACAAAGAAGCACTTGTCGATTTGGGTGTGAGCTTGTCGATCGTAAACGTTTTACATAAGCTTCGCATCCCCAAATTTTGAGAAAAGATAAACTAGGGGTTTGCCCTGTCCATATCTCATATGGTGTTTTTTCAAGCGACTTAGATGGAACTCTATTTAGTGTAAGCGCATGTTTCAAGAGCATATCCGCGAAGGATAACGGAAGATCACTTTGGCTCATCATCGACCGCACCATGTCCAACAAGGTGCGATTTCTCCGTTCGGACACCCCATTCCATTGTGGAGTTCTGGCGGAGTCAGCGTGGAACAATTCCACAATCTTTGAGATGATTACCAAACTCTTGGCTCAAGTACTCTCCTCCACGATCGATCGTAGAAACTTGATTGTTTTCCCTAAATGATTCTGTACTTCATTCTGGAATTCTTTGAACTTTTCAAAGGATTCCAACTTATGCCTCATTAAGTAGATATAACCATATCTACTAAAGTCATCGTAAAGGTAATGAAGTGCGATAACCACCTCGGCCGTTGAGCTCATTGGTCCACATACATCGTATGTACGAGTGCCAACAAGTCACTTGCTCTTTCACCGTGTCCCGTGAAAGGTGCCTTTGTCATCTTACCAAGTAAACAAGACTCACATGTCTCAAATGATTCAAAATCAAAAGAGTGAAGCAATCCATCCTTATGGAGCTTCTCCATGCGTTTCGATTTATATGGCCTAAGCGACAATGCCGATAAACATGGGGTTTATATCATCGAGAGAGTTGTCTTTACGTATTAATGTTATAGATGGGAGACGCTTCAAGATTCAAAACATATAATCCATTCACCAATGGAGCGTGAAAATAGAACATATCTCGAGATATATTGAACAACCATTGTTCATTTATCTAAAATCATATCCTTCCGCTTGCAAACATGAAGCGGAAATAACGTTTTGACATAGTGTTGGAATACAATAACAATTATTCAATTCCAAAACTAATCCGAAGGTAGATGAAGTGGTACTATGCCGACAACAAGCGTAGCAACGGTTGCACCATTGCCGACGCGCGGTTCACGTCGCCCTTCTCAATCCTCTACTTCTTCTCATTCCCGCAACGACTTGCAAACATGAGCTACCGATCCGGTATCAAATACCCAAGAGTCAGTAGGTGAAGTAGCAAGATTAATGTCTATAACATTAATACCCGGCGAAGTCGTACTTTGCTTCTTTTTGAGATCCTCCATGTACTTCTTGCAGTTCCTCTTCCAAGTGGCTCTGTCTCATTGCAATAGAAGCAAACGGCATCGATGCCGTCGACCCCTTCTTGCCCTTCTTTGCATTAGAGGCACTCGCGATCTCATCGGGAGTTAACTTCCTCCTTGGTGCAAAGTTTCTTGACGAGTTGTTTGCGCTTAGCCTTCGCAACATCATCATATGATGACCGTTTTTCGGATACCCTCCTCATTGTCTTAAGCATCCCATGCAATTCAGCCAAGGTTCTATCCATATTGTTCATGTGATAATTCAATATGAATGGCTCGAAGCTCGGAGGGAGCGACTAGAGAATCACATCGGTAGCCAACTCTTGGCTAAGGGGAAAACCTAGTTTTTCCGGACTCTCAATGTAGCCAATCATCTTTATCACATGCGGACGACGGATTCCCTCAACAAGCTGCACGCAAACAAGGACTTTGAGGTGTTGAACCTCTCGGCCCGAGCTTGGTTCTCAAACATGCCACGCAGTCCCCGAATAATAGTGTGAGCATCGTTGCTCTCATATTGCTTCGAAGCTCAGGGGACATTGTAGCAAGCATGAGACAACTTATATCTAGGGCATCATTAGTGTGCTTCTCATAAGCCCTCCGTGCAGTTGCGGTGGCATTATTTGGCAAATCCTCGGGATAGGGTACTTCAAGAACGTACTCCTTACGCTCTTGCTTGAGAACAATTCTCAAATTGCGATACCAATCCATAAAGTTTGTTCCATTTAATTTTTCCTTTTCGAGAATAGATCGCAAATTAAAAGTACTGGGTGTAGTATTAGCCGCCATTTATTCTACAACAGAAAAAGCAAAGTTTAGCACAATGTTTATGCTATGTCTTTTGTTAAACAATTTAACATAAGACTCCCATTACGTATTTTCCACCTTCCCTCTAGGTTACGTATTGGGTCAAGATCCACATGTTAATTAATTTTCTAGTGAGCTTTGGCATCACTGCTAGAAAATTAATAACATCGGTAAGCAACTCCTTGCTAATCACATCTCTATGTGACTCTTGTTGTTGGTGTGGCATCTCCATGCCCCGGCCCCAACCTATGCCCCAAGGCCCAAAACTATTTTGATAGCCTTGTTAAGTAAACCAAATGCTCCTGCATGTATATGTCTGACATATACCCCCTCGTGTTATGATAGAGAATGGCACTCTGCTTTGGCAGACCCACCATTGACGAGCATAACGGTGACGGGTGCAACATTTGGAAGGGCATCATTACTACTTAATTTTGCGAGGGATGCTATCCTATCAAACAAACATATCACATATGAAAGCAAGTAGAATAGCATGAAATAGTATGGCCCCCTTCACATGGTGATCTCTATCTCCATGCCGGTGTAGAGGATCTCCATCTTCATCACCGTTCTTCCGAGTGCCGAATGCTTGATATCTTCAAACTAAGCTACTACTATAGAAGCTCTAATTGAAGATTACATCGACTCGCAGGTCGTGAAAGAATATTACAAGCATTGCACGTATGAAAGAATATTACAGGGATTGCACATATGAAAGAATATTACATGCATCACATGCATCTCATACATACAATAGGGCCATACCATCTCAAAGCATTCTCTGCAAAAACAAGTTAGGCGTGGAAACGTTTTCTACTTATCACAGAGCTACGGCATCGAGACAACCTATAAGGGGGTACGCACACGGCGGTCCAATCTATGAAATCGCTTACGGAAACCATGTCGGCATAATCATATTATGTCGTCCCGATACACTATCAAGGGAGATGGTTTGCGTAGGCATGAGGCAACAAACAAGATCGGACTACGAGATAGCTTCGGCATAATCACATTATACCGTTCCGATACACTATCAAGGAACGCTATCTCGAAGCCGACTCAAACTGAGTTCTATGGATATTGCTTCGACGTAACCACATTACGCCGTTCCGATACACTATCAAGGAACACAATTACCATTCGAGTACTTCCCTCCTTTGGGCCCTTGTCAGAATAAAATCGGCCTTAGGCTTTCTCCATGACTTGCCGCCTCTGGGAGGCGCCATGTCTAGCTTTGGTCTATTGCATAACATAGTTTGATCCACTCGAGCTTTTACGTTGTCTTTTGTCTGATCAGGAATGTCCATGATTGTACAAAAAAGTGCCTCGGCGACATTCTTTTCGGTGTGCATCACATCAATGTTATTTGGAAGAAGGAGATCTTGAAAATATGGGAGCCCCACAAGGCAGATTTTTGAGTCCAGGCATGTTGCTCACCATATCCCAGATAACAACCATCTTCTTCATTGATCTTAAGAGCTTCTAACTGAGCACGAACCTCGACACCTGTCATCATCTGTGGTGCAGCCTTGGTAATTATTACATCTCTTGTAAAGTTCTTGATGTCCTGCCTGAATGGATGGTCAAGAGGGAGGAATTGTCGATGTTTGTCACAAGAAGAATATTTACCACCCTTCACCAACCAGATGAACTTCAGAGTTGCCTTGCATACCGGACATGGAAACTTTCCATGAACACACCATCCGCAGAATAACCCATATGTCGGCAAGTCATGCAGGGAGTTATGGTACCAAATATGCATTTTGAAGTTTGTCTTTGTAGCTCGGTCATATATCCATACCCCTTCCTCCCAAGTACGGACCAAATCATCAATCAAAGGCTCCATGTAAACACTCATATTCTTCCCCGGATGTCCAGGAATTATCAATGACAAGAATATATTCGACCGTTGGAAGATGACGCCGGGGGGAGATTGAGGGGAATTGAAGGGTTACGCGGAGGCTACGCTAGCCGAAAATAAAACTTTTCTACCGCGCAAACCAGGAACACTTACAAGTAAGGGCCGATAGATCGTTACCGATTGGAGTATGCAGCGGAAACAGCCAATCAGGGCTATCCGATCTAGAATAGTGTAGCCGATTCTCGCAAGCCGACAGCCGATTCCCGGATACAGCCGATTCGCCAATCAGCCGATTCGTAGATGCCGCAGCCGATCCGAGTCGTCCGACCATGTTCTCGCGCCTCGCTCCGATGCTCTCGACCACGCCGATTCCTCCACAACCGATGAACAAGTGTGCAACGTAGCGTGCCTCTACCGGTATCCACACGTCCGGGGACAACGCCGAACACCCGTGTGCTAGCACGCGATGCAAGGCTAGGGTTTGGCTCGAAAGTGGGGAGGGTTTCCGTGGAGATTGATCTCGGCGACTTTTGTTGCACGCGATGCAATTGACCTGTCACAGCTCTCCACCCCTCCCTCCTTTATATAGAGTAGGCCGACTAGGACTAGTGGCCGATCAGGACTCTATTTTGAATCGGATCCTATCCGAATCTCACCGAGTTGGCCGCCCATACGTCGTAAGCCCATAGGACTCTATCCAATCGGATCCCTATCCGATCGAGCCGTATCCGAGTCCAACTCGAATGCCTGTTCTTATCCCCTTAAGCGTGCGACCCAGTAGGTTCGGGTATACTCGGTTTCGGCCATAGTCTAGCTTAGCCGATCGTCGGCTCGAGTCCAACTCGGCCGACCCGTCACGCGGCGCCTAGCGGCACATATTGACACCATAGTATACAAGAATAATATCGGCTCGAACCTGTAATGTGTACACAAATCCCTTTGCCTCGCGATACCGGTTAAGCTATAGGCAAGATGTGTGCCATCCCTTCAATAGCTTAACCATTCACTCGAACCGTATTGGATTATCCGTCCGTTGATTGACTCCTCAATCAACTTAGCATGGCCATGCATTTCCATAATCCATTACCTCGAGGGCCCAGAGATATCTCTCCAAAGGAGGGGCAAATTCCATCTTGATCACTCACGTCCCACTCCATGTTTCATAGCAAACCCGAAAACTACCTTTATAACTACCCAGTTACGGAATAGCGTTTGGTAGTCCCAAAGTAGGCTACTACACATGTTGGAATCCATGGTAATCTCAGGTCTAAGGACTTTGTACCAACACTACCTGAGACCAACTAATGGCACATTAATTCCTGTAGTGTCTCATGGTGGGTCTATCCAACAATGTGTTCTCCAACACATGTGTCCATGTTTATTGATTTGGTATCTCCATACCCATGATCTATGAGACATGATCATCAATCAATAAACATGTCGATCTTAGAATCATATTTGTTCCAACAATATGACATATGATCAGGGATCGTTTAGAAATAGATTCATACATAAAGACTCTCATAAATAAGTCACGTACTTATTGATCAATACAAGATGTCTATTTCATGGAACTGAATAACACTTTATTCATTTATACATAAACATTGACGTGATATCCAACATCTCCATGTTGCCTCTAGGGCATATCACTAACAGGAATAACGAACATGGGCCAACATGTGTATGGGGCAGCCGCCATTCCATAAGGGTTGAACCCATTCGTTGCCAACGCAACCCGTACATTACAAGCCTCTAGAGCTTTCCCAGAATGACTCACATCAAACCTTCTCCAAGCTTCACCATCGGATGGATGTACAAGCTTCTCAGGATTGTATCGACGTCCGAGCTTATGCCATATCATCTGTTTCGCAGATTCCTCGGTCATATAAAGCCGTTGGATCCTCGGTATGAACGGAAGGTACCGTAAGATCTTCATGGGGATAGCGAGCTGCCTCTTATGCCCATCACCAGAGTCTACCTTTACGAACCTAGAGGATCCACACTTTGCACAGTATTTTGCTTTCGCATGCTCTTTCCTAAATAGGATACATCCGTTCGGACAAGCATGTATCTGCTCATATGGCATCTTAAGTGCATGAAGGAGTTTTTGTGCCTCATACATGCTCTTTGGCAGAAGGTGACCATTCGGAAGCAGGCTCCCAACAACTGTCAACATAACATCAAAGGCCTCTCTATTCCAGCTAAATTGGGACTTTACGGTCACCGTGCAATGGCATCCAGTTGAGAAACCTATGTATGCCCATGAAGGGGTTGCTGTGCCGCAGACAACATGTCGTAATACGCCTTTACGGTGGCTCGGCTCCTCCTCCCTACATCCTTCATCGATGTGTGCTTCTTCATAGTCATTTAACATGTCTCCTACCCCAGCATCAGAATCAAACTCCTTGATGCGTTGTCGGACGACCTCGTCTCTCCCACGGTAGGCTTCACCATGGAACAGACACCGGGTATAATCAGTTGTAAAACCATTCTTGCAAAGGTGTTTGCCCATGATCTCTTTTGTTTGTCACTTCATGTTACCACATTTGCTACAGGGACACCATGTGGTACCCGCTCCTTTAACCTTGGCAAATGCAAGTTCCAAGAAAGCATCGGTCTTCTCGATCCATTCATCGGTCAACGAACCGTGACTTGAGCGGCCCGTATACATCCACTCACGGTCATCCATCCTCTATCATATCGAACAATCATATAAATATTATTTCCATCTACCGAGTGCCTCTAATGTCTAATAGGTAAAGATAGGTCCTAATCCCACCCGAGCATGTGTAGATGAGTTTACTTCCCATGCTCTAGTACTCCGCTCAGAGACGAATTTGGCAGCACTCCGCGTTCTCCAAATACACGTCCCGACAGGAGATTGTGTATCCGGAGAACAACCGGGAGATACTACCGAAATTCTGAGTCGGACCAGAATACTAGACCATGGAAACTAAACTCATCTACACATCCTCGGGCTGTCCAAAAAACATGGAGGAGGCGGCCATATTAGCAAAATTTGCCGTGTGGTGAACTTTGCCGAGTGCCACCGATCTGGGCACTCGGCAAAATCCAGCTTTGCCGAGAGCCAGATCGGTGGCACTCAGCAAAGGCGTATTTCGCCGAGTGCCTAGTGATAGCTCTCGGCAAAGCGTGCGATGAGGATCTTTTTGAAAAATTTTGTCGTGTCACATTTGTGCCGAGAGCTACGCTCGGCAAACAAATTTATTAGTTTTTTTGCTTCTAATAATTTAAAAATTATCAAACGGACTCAAAAATTTACAAAATTTTTGCATAAACCCATATATTCTATTTATTGCCTAGGGAAAAAGATTTGAAATCAAATGACAATTCGGCCGTCACTTTCTCTCCAAATCTAACCAATCCTTCTCAACACTTATAATCTACTCCGGAGAATCTTCGTTTTTGTGAGCGTCGTACCTGATAAAATATTCGAAACCTTCTCAATTTTTTACCACGGTCTCAGTGTATGATATCATGACATCCTGACAATTTTCATGATTTTTCAACTTCGTTTGCTATTTTTACAATTTTAAAAGCATTCACTCAATAGGTTCCTAACCATGTTTCGTGAAGAAAAATTTTGAAATTTCTGTTCATTAACCGCATAATGACTCAAAAGGGTCTAAAGAACATGTATAAAAATTTTTCACTAATTTTATTTCTTTTTAACCACTTGCGTTCTAATTTGAGACTAACCAAAAAATTTACAAAAATACAATAAATCAAAGAAATATAGCAAAACCAATCAAAAAATTACCAAATTTTATAATTAGGGATTACATGTGGTATTTACATAATAGAAAAAGTTTGGAGGGTAGATGAGGAAAAATCTTCATAATTTTGTCGAGAGTCGGGATAAGACACTCGGCAAAATATCACCTTTGCCGAGTGCGTGCGAGACACTCGGCAAAGGTCCTATTTTGCCGAGTGCCTCGCTTTGGCTCTCGGCAAAGGATATATTTTGCCGAGTATCTTGACCTGGCACTTGGCAAAACGTTTGACAAACGGCTTCAGTGACGGCCGTTGCAATTTTGCCGAGTGTCTCTTATTGGCACTCGACAAAAATATGATTTTGCCGAGAGCCATGTGGAGGCACTCGGCAAAAATTACTTGTTTGCCAAGCGTTTTTGTTCGCCGAGTGTTTACTCTCGGCAAAGTGTTGACTTTGTCAAGCGTTTCTTTTTGCCGAGAGCCCTCTCGACTATTCGCCGAGTGCCCGATACAAAGCACTCGGCAAAGATTTTACACTCAGCAACCCTTGTCTTTCTCGTAGTGATGAATACATCATCCATCATATGTGACCGTATATATATATATATATATATATATATATATATATGACTGGAGAATATATCGCATGTGAGGTCACATGATTTGCCTAAAATAGTCAATCGTGTTCTGAATCGTGCATATGATTTTGTTTCAGTTACATATATGCTGAGAATTACACTACGAAACCCATTTTTTAATTACCAGATGATTGGCTTAACCGTAACAAACAAAGGCGCACGTGGAAATGCAACATTTCCATACACGAGAAAGACGTCTGCTATGAAAATGCATTTTCAGAGGTGGACATCTCTTACGGCCGTCAGTGAAAATGGTTCTCCATGTTTTGAAAAAAAAAATCAGGGAGCAAAAAAAATCGTATTTTAGCGGGCATCTATACGTGCAGAAATATATTTAAATCATAAATCACATGTGTGCTATGTATATATATATATATATTTCAAACCCAGCACATTAAGCGTACCCTCCTTGGCATCTCACCTCAAAGCTCTTCTTTCTTTAGCAAGAGATGCTGGAGGAGGATTAGTTTTAGATGGAATATCAATTTAAACCTTTTATGTTAATCGCGCGTTGGCATATTTGAAAGCAACAGAGTGGGACGACTCTTTAGAATGTCCAGCCAGCTTAATATCTCTAGTTTCAGGATTTAAACATGAAATTTTCTTACGTGTGTAGAATGTATATAAGAATGAATGAGCCTCTTAGAAGTACTGCTTAATTTATTCGTTGCATCTGTAATAGTGTGTCGTATGTTATTAATTCTATTTTTCTTTCTTTAATATATAACCGTTGGACAAGGCCTGCTAGTTATTTGAGTAAAAAAAAGGCTCTTCATGCTTCAATAGTCCGTGGTATTCTTTTCACTCATCTTGTCAGAATCTGATAATTCATAATTGACAATCTGGATTATTCCAATTGAAAAATCATTAACTACAAAGTTATAGAGCTCATTAGGATCTATATTTATGTAGAGTTTGTCTCTATCGAAAGTAATTTCAAATTTTTCAAAATTGTTTATCCAAATAAATCTAAGAACTCCTAACATATTTTCGGACATCCAAATAATATTTAATGAAAAGGTCATAAAGTTGTCGATCTTGTTAAGCTCTATATTTTGTATATAAACATTGCGTTCAACTGATCTTAGATGAAAACATTATCTAAAAAACCATCACTTATGTGTGGCACCATTTCGAGACAAATAACTTAAGCCATTACTACAGAAACCGACAAAGGTGCCGGTTGGGAAACCGAGTTAGGTGTCGGTTTTTCTAACCGGCACCTATTGGTCGGCACCTATAAAAAAATTAATAGGTGTCGGTTTAAGAACCGGCACCTTTAAGATTCAACAAATCAAAAAAATTCTGGTTCATCGGCTTGCATCGGTTTGAACCGGCTTCACAAATCCAATTCACATCTACATCCACAGATCCAATCCATAGGAACAAAAATTTCACATATTCATTCACAAGAAACACAAATTCATCAACATATATCAATCAATCAAAAAAAAGAGGGAGAGAGGGACGAGAGAGAGGGGGGAGATCGACGCCGCAGATCTGAGGGAGAGAGGGACGAGAGAGAGAGGGAGGCCGGCGCCACCTCCCGCACGGCCGCGGCCGCCCGCACGGCCGGGCCGCCTCCTGCACGGCCGGCGCTGCCTCCCGCACGGCCACACCACCTCCTGCATGGCCCACGTCGCCTCCCATGGCCTCGGCCACCTCCGGCCGCCCCTCGGCCTCCCGCCGCCGCCCCTTCTCAGATGGATGAGATGGAGAGTGAGAGGGGATAAGAGAAAGAGAGAAAGAGATAAGGATGGGTGGTGGAGAAGGGGATAAGGCCTGATATTAAAGAGGAGGGGCACGGCTAAACCGGTCCGGTCGGTGGTTTTGTTAGGTGTCGGTTTTTTAAAAACCGACACCTATAATATATTATAGGTGTTGATTTTTTAAAAAAAATCGACACCTATAGTATAGGTACCAGTTTTTTAAAAAAACCGACACATATAGTATAGGTGCCGGTTTGATTTTAAAGCCGCTATCTATTGTTTTAATAGGTATCGGTTTTTGTTGAACCAAAACCTATTAGACCGACACCTATGCATGTTTTTTTAGTAGTGAGCGGCCGTAAAATCAATTGTCAAAGATGAACGCTTTTTCAAGAGGCGGTCTGAAAGTTTATTTACAAAGGTAGTCTGTAACTGCAGGCCTACTGTACATGCATACATGAATCACATGTACAATAGAAGAGGTTTATTCTAAAATGGTCATTGTAATAATGTTACATACATGCGGTACACGGCCCTCCCATCTTTGAAGAGGTATATACCTTCTCACCCTTGAACTATACTGGAAGGAGGTATCATAAATAATCTTACAAAGTTATTGTAGGTCCATAAACTCATATTTGTATTTTCTATTGAGTTTTCTCCAAGGTTTTAGAGATATTGATATTAAGTGTTAGTTTAAGATGTATATATCAATATCCCTCTTACTAATATTACGAGGCATATATATACTTCTTTTGAAGTATAAGAATTGAGAACTCTTGACGTTGTCAACTATTTATTTTTGTACAGATCAATTCAACTAATTTGATTTTCTATATCTTATAAGTAGTGGAGAGGTATAGGAGGTATATCTAAGATGGAAAAAACCTCATAGGACAAGACCCTCCAATCCTTGTCCTTGGAATGGTACCCTGCTTCTAGCATTCTATAAATACCACCTCTCCAGTCCTTGGAATACACAAAACAACGGAAGGCAATTGGCTTTGAGTTGAACTACACTCAGCTCAGGGAAACACCAATGGCCTATTATGCAATCGCTCCTCTTCTCTGTGCACTTGCCCAAAATGAGCTCTACATGCACCTATACATAGACCAAGTCTTTGCAGGACAGAATACTAACCAAAAAGTAGTGATAAATTCAAGCAAGCCTCATGGATTCGGTACTACCGCCATCACTGATTGGCCTATAACCGACGGGCCTGCACTCAGAAATGCAACTACTATGGGACGTGCACAAGGATTTCATTTTCAATCTGGTCAAACAAACGAAAAGTGGTATACATCCATGAATTTGATCTTCGAGGATACAAGGTAATTACCGTCATAGATTATTTCGTTAAACAATATCCATGATGAAGTATGTTTTACGAGATTTCTATTTGCGTGAAGTTCTTCTGTAATATAAGATGTACTTTCTACCTTTTCTTAACGTATGTATTCCTTACCTTAATTAATTTCATTTGGTCACCCAATTCACCACAAGTCTGCGACATGGTTCTTTTACATGTAAGTTGTTTGTTTCTACCAACATTTCGTGACTATTAATATCATTGCTACGCATGCATATAGCAGGTTCAAGGGATCCACTCTTCAGGTGATGGGGACTATTCCTCAAGATGGCCAGTGGAGCATTATTGGAGGTACTGGAGAATTTGTTTCCGCGCGGGGTATCGTTGAGCATAAAGTAATAAAGCAACAAGGTAGCGAAGCCAGGACATATGAACTTAAAATCCATGCGTTCTACACTCCCATGCAATCCTCAGGGTAAGTCGAATTAATATAAGTAGCTTGATATCGATGCAGTTATGTATTTCTATCTGTACTAGCAAAATACCCATACGTTGCAACGGAACGACGACGCAAGGAGGAAAGCAGATGGAGGGCGAAGGTACAGGCGGCGGCACGGGAGCTCCGAGCAGCGACGGGAGGGAGGGGCACAGGCGCGGGGCAGGACGTGGCACGGATAGAGACGGAAGAGAGCGACGCATAAGATCTTTCTTTTTCATCCAAACCCTCCCTTTCTTTTCAACATTGGGACTGCAGGTTAATTTTATACACTCAAGGGGTTTTCTGCAAAATAACCTCTTTTTCTTCTTTAACTGTTTTTTTAAATAGTCAGGTGGACTGTGCATTAATTTCGGAAAAACCAAGGGATTTTCTATAAAATAGTAAGGCAAAGCAAAATTTGGGTGGAAACACTGCTTGCTTTATAAATAGTTATTATATTATATTATATAAATGCCCGTACGTTGCAACGGAACGACGACGCAGGGAGGGAAGCAGACGGAGGGCGAAGGTACAGGCGGCAACGCGGGAGCTCCGAGCGACGACGGGGTGAGGGGCGCAGGCGCGGTGCGGGGTGCGACGTGGATGGGGCCAGAAGAGAGGGAGATAGGAGGTCTTTTTTTCATCCAAGCCTTCCCTTTATTTTCAGTATTGGGATCGCGGGTTAATTTTATAAAACTCAAGGGGTTTTCTGCAAAATAACCAGAGATTAAAAAATAGTATCAGATAGACATTTAGTCTAAGTTAATTTATTCACCAAATTAAGTCAAAAATATAATGAAAATAGATATTAACTTACTGATACTTTAAACCGATTAGAAATTTGATAAAAGTTTAAAATATTTATGACTCAGATATTATTAGTTAGAAAAGTATATTGATGAATAGGATAAGTTGTATGTATATCGATGGCAGCGCGCTAGCTCACTCGTGCAGCGTGTGCTCGCCCACCGCTGAGGGCAATGCATGGCGACGCAAGAGGTGCATAAGTCGGGCTCGTCTGCTGAAGGTGAGGAAAGTGAGACAACAATGGAGCGATAGGTTAAATACGGATCGAAAATTTTATAGATTTGAAGAAAAAACGATTTGATGATCGAAAAGTTATAGATTTTTTAAGTAGTTAAGATAAGCTCTATCGTACGTATAACTGAGTTTTTAAAAAAATAGCCAGGCAGATTGCGGGTTAATTTCGAAAAAACTCAAGGGATTTTCTGCAAAATAGCGAGACAAAACAAAAATTTAGGTGAAAACATTACTTGCTTTATAGATAGTTATTATAGATATACTAGCAAAATGCCCGTGCGTTGCAACGGGACGACGACGTATGGAGGGAAGCAGGCGGAGGGTGAAGGTCTAGGCGACGGGCAGGAGCTCCGAGCGGTGATGGGAGGGAGGGCGTAGTCGCGGCGCGGAGGGCGGAAGAGAGGGACGCAGGAGGTCTTTTTATCCAAGTCCTCACATTCTTTTCAGCATTGGGACTGCAGGTTAATTTTGTAAACACTTAAGGGGTTTCATGAAAAATAACCTCTTTTTTTCTTCTTCTTTAGCTGGTTTTTTTTAAAATAGCCAGCAGACTGCCGGTTAATTTCGGAAAAACTTAAGGAGTTTTCTGTAAAATAGTCAGGCAAAATAAAATTTAAGTGAAATAGTTATTTTATAGATAGTCATAGATACGGTATATATGTTTTTTCTAGTTCTGCATATATACCGAGAAAAATTCAATTTACAGTTCTTGTATATATACATCTGTATAGATATACTTACGCATGCAGATGTAAAACTACCTAACTAAGCATGCAGTAAACTATCTATTTATTGTTTTGCTCTGCCCTGCGCAGGTCGGTTGTAACACATGGAAGCTTGGGCGTTGATTAGTGTAACTACATTATGGGGCTTTACGCAATATATATTTATTCGTCACCAGTGGACATTTATTCATGCAAGATGGGTGTCCAACACTGAAACCACTTCAATTTATGTTTTTATCTGGATTTAAATAAATTTCCATTGGGACTGTAGACCTTGTTTTACACACTTTCTACGCTTTTTATATTCGCAAATTTGTACACCAGAAAGTTCCCCTCAGTAAGATTTGTTTTGCCCCACAAGTTCCCATCAGTTTATCATTTCTGATATGCACGTACTTTACATTCGTTAGCTATTGATTGTTTCTGTTTGTTTGTGTTTCCTACTTGGAGTTATGAAAAAGTATGGTCCTGATCCGTGCAAAAAGCCTCTTCCAACATTGACTGATCCAGGCTTGAGCATTGTGCCATGCCATTGTGTTGACGTATGCTGCGAGCCTACGATATGCATAACGTACACTATATATCTGTATACTTTCGACGTGTGACCGTGTATAGATGTTCGATAAAATTTAAAATATTTTTTCAATCATTTTTTCTGCCTATAAAATTAAAAAACCGGTATAACGCCTCGATTTGACGTGTAACAGCTAAAAACTTTTTTAATAAAATCATATGTTCAAATTTGTGTGTATGTAAGATCTGGTGCCAAAATCTCAAAGTTAAATTGATCCTTCTAGCCCAAAAATTTCACTCTAAAGTTTTCCATAAAATAAAACCTCGATATCGAATTAATTACTTCTTCACAAATTCTTTCAAATTTATGATATATCAAAATCAGGATATCTCCTTTGCACCCTGGAGATTGACAAGATTTCCTATATTAAATTAAATTCAAATATCCCTTTATACCTTATCTTTTTTCAAATTCATTTGGATAAGTCCAAATACCAAACCATCCTAAAACTTCCTTAAAATTCTCCCATTTCATTCTCATCTAACCCCTTCTACTCAAAATACATTTCAAAAACCACGAGATCTCCTCGATGAACCTCCCATGAAAATTAACAAAATTAATCCAAACAATCACCTACATTTAGTTCAAGAAATCAAACATCATTCCAAACATTATGAATTCGAGTAAATTGTCTCCTCCAAATATTCCTCCTAATTTTTCCCCAGTTCTATATAAAAATTCATTTTGTTCAAAAGAAAATATCTAAATCTTTGCAAATAAATCCTTCCTTGATAATTTCCTCTAATTTATTCATAGTTCATCCAAACTTAGTCCATCAAATTATCTAAAAAATGTTAGCCATTCCAATTTACCCAAACCTCACATGATACCCTGCAAAAATTGTGAAATTCCTATATCATGCTTAAATTCAAATACAAGGTCAAACACTCCAAACTTTCATTCAAATAATTTTCTCGAAAATTATCAAAAGATACTATTCATAACAGGCCGCCCTCTCTTTTCTTGCTCTCAGGCTAGCTCAGCCTTCTCTCCTCTCCTTCCTTTTCTTGAGTCGAGCCCATTCCCCTCCCCTTTATTTCCTCGGGCCGAGCCCATTCATCCTCCCTTCCAGGTTGAACAAGTCCATTTTCCGTCCCCCTCCACCGCACCAGCCCAACGACTCGGCCCAGCGCCAGGCCCACGAGTCGCGCTCCATCTTCTTTCCCACCGAGCCAGCCGCAAACAGCACGCCACCTGTTCGACAAAATGCGCAGCGTCGCGCCCATCGGTCCAAGCGGCGAGACGCCGCACCCCACCTCACCCGTGCCCTGCTGCGTCGCCGTTCATCTCATCGACCCATGCCGTCGCGAATCAAGCGGGTTTCAATGACTTCTTCACCCTGCACGTCGATGACGTCGGGCTGTCCTCGCTCGCTCATCCGCTGCTAGCACGCGCATGGTGACAGAGCATGCATCACGCCACTCGCGTCATCCTTGCCCTCGTCGCATCACCGCGCCCATGCCGGTGACGCCAAGCCACGATTCCCGCGTCCTTGACTAATTTTCGAGCCGAATCGAAGGACAATGCCCTCGCCCTGACTTCGTCCTTGCCGCGCCGCCCTTTTCCTGCCGGTCCGAAGAGCACGTGCACCAAGATGCCTCCTTCGAACCACCCCACTGTGCAACCGAACCCCATCCACTGCAACCTCTCCTAGCTCGACAACCGCTCAAGTCACGGGTCCACGCCGAAAGGGTTAACCGCATCCACCCTCGCCGGCGCCGCCCAAAGTCCACGCTGTCACCCATGCCGATGACGCCGACCGTCGTCCTTGTCGTCCTCCTCACGCCACCTCGGGCCCCGCCTCGATGACTTCCAGGTCGCCCTTGCCCATCGCATTCCATTTGCTCGCACGCGCGCCATGCACGTCTTGGCCGAAGGACGGCACGCCTCACCACAGCGCCAGCTTTCGGCCACACCGCATCACTTTGCACGCATGCCGGTGACGCCTGTCGACGCTTCCGCGTCCCTGCCCACTGCCTATAAAACCAGACGCACCATGCCACCGTCTCCCCTCATTCCGCAGCAACACCACCGAAGCCACCCATCGATCTCCTCCATCCCGCCACCCTCGCCGAACTCGCTCGCCACCAGCTGTTCCTGCTCCTCCCCAACCTGATCCCCTCAACATGTCAGTCATCCCCGCCACCGTGACACCTTCACCGTTGCCATCCTCTTCCTCCCCACCCGGTCAGCCGTGGGCTGCGCTCCCGAGCCACCGTGCCATTCGGGGCTCGCGCCCTGCCCTCCTATCACACTATATGAAGTTTTGCCCTTTTAAAAATCATTTAAATGATTCCTCAAAAAATTAATTTTGAAATTAACCTAAAGCAGTAATTTTAAAACACAAATTATAATTGAAAACGACATGGTAGGATTTTTATAAATTTTTAGTAGAATTTTTAAAGCACTAGAAATAATTTTTAACCAATTAAAACAATTATCGGAATTAATTAAGTCCATAGGAAATCTTTTTCCTTTTTCTTTATTTTTCCTGCTCTTTTTTCATTCTCGGCCGCCGGCCCAAATTTATCCCACCGGCCCAAGCCGCTAGCGCGCACCCTCTCCCTCGCTCTCGTGGGCCACGACCCACGAGCCGCGCGCACCGCCGTCGAAGTCCGCATCGCCCCCTTTCCCCTCTCGGATCGTTGACAGTGGGGCCCACTTGTCGAGCCCATCCCTTCCTGCGCCCGTGCCGCCGCCTCATCTCGGTCGCGCGCCGCGCCATCCCAGCCGTTCCTTGTGTCGGATCCACGCCGCATGCTGCGCTACCCTCTCCGGATCTCACGTCGCCCTAACCGCCGCACGTGCTCTCCAACCGAACGGGATTCGGTTCCGAATCCCGCCGCCGCTATTTCCCTGATTTCGAAATGAACGGCGACAAATCCACGGCCGACTCGTGCGCTATCCGGACTCCAATCCCCTCTATAAAGCTCGCAAACCTCCTCGTGTTGTTTTTCCCTTTTCGCCGAGACAATCCAAGCCCTAAATCGCTGTCTTCCCGTTCCACCGCCGCACGCCGCCGTCGTCTTCCCCATCTCTGGTGAGCCCCTCTCTCTCTTTTTTCTTGCTCCCGTGCGCGTGCCGCCCCTCACTGCAACCTTGCGCCGCCATCCCTTGAGCTAGCGCTGCTCGGCGCCGCTCGCCGCACCCCGCGCCGCCATCCTGCATCGCCGCTTCACGCTACCGGCTAGACGTCCAGCCCCGTGCGGCCATGGCTAGCCACGCTTAGCTTCGGCCGCTACCGCCTAGCCCAGCTATCCATCTCGCTCGTTTGCGTGGCCACCATGTGGGTCGCATCGGTGCCACACGTGCCCACGTGGCACACCGGCGCCGCCCGCTCCCGTGGACTTGCTCCACCGTGGACCAGCGTCCCGCACCCTGCTGACGTCAGTCCTACCCGTTGCGTCATCCAGAGGCTTAATTGCGCAAAATTTTTTTAAGGTTTTTCCTTTTTAATAATAAACACAGATAATCTTCTAAAATTTATATCTTTTTAATTTGATCTCCGTTTTAGCCCAATCAAATTTTATTAAATCTAGAAAAATGTTAAGAATCCTTTAAAAATAGATTTGTTGCTATTTCACTAGACTTTTAGCATGTTTTGTTGAGTACTTTTTTGTCCTGTAGATTTTGGCAGTTCTGGTGACCCCGTTTACTTTGAAGTAGTTGAAGAAGTTCCCCAATCTTTGGAGCAAGACAAGTCATACTTTACATTGATTATATTGTGCCTATTTTTTCTAAATGTCTTATTTTCCTCAAATGTTACATATATTTTGGGACGTCATTTTACGGGCTTATTTTACCTATTGTACTCAGCCATATGACTTGTTTACATTGTACCATTGATAGCTTGAGTTTAATATGATTAGATATCAGTTTAGGACATGCCTAGCCTGGCTTAGATCAACTAGCTCATTTAGATGATGTCAAGTATGAGACATTGTGATATTAATATTCAATTAAAACATTACAATGGTGGGCTATGGGTGTAATGGTTTGGATAGTCGTGCCCATGGCAGTTAAGGACCGGTTCGCGGGAAACCCTGAAAGAAATACCGTGCGTATCACAAGCGAGCGTGGGTAATGGTTGGATTTGTAGTGTAGATGTCCTCTAGCTAACATACCCTAGCGAGGGTGGGCATGATGGAGTTGGGTCGGCTGGGGTGTACCGGTTGATCAGCTTCCGGATTCACCGCAACACTCGGGGGGCTGCCCAATGCCCTGATGGGAGTGAGGGCGAAACCTTGGTGTGGTACGATTGGTTAGAGGGGGTTATGCGAAGGGTCCTATCAAAGTCCCTGTCTAGGGTATCATGTTGGTACACGAGCATGCGGAGAAGTGTAATGGGGCTGTGCCTTGTGGGTACATATGTACACCTCTGGCCAGAGTCAAAAAACTATTCGAATAGCCGTGCTTACGGTAATGGGCGATCAACCAGATTCACCATGATTAGTCTCATTCTAACAAATAACTTGATTAATGGTACTTGACTAGAATAGATGGTTGGTTGGGCCTGTTGCAATGTGGTGTAACGTTGGACAGTGGTTATTATAATACTACTTATTTTCTACTACTATTTTACTGTTTTCAACTATTATTGTGAAATGTTGTTTTATGCAATCATACCCTAGTCTTCCTTGTGAATTATCCTGCATCATACCTTCTCTTCCGATATGACTTTGTTGGGTACAGTGGGTAGTACTCAGTCTTGCTCTATCTTCGCATCAAAGTCAGAGATCGAGGCAGAGGAAGGTTACGACAAGGAGTAGGCTTTCGTCCGACGTCAAGGATGCCTGTGGTGTGTTGGTGCTTCTTCACAAGAGTCAAGACTTAGTTTAGCCAGTCGTTTCTTTATCCGCTGCATTTATGTATTCTTTTATATTGTTTCAAAGACATGGATTCTGTAATATCAACAATTATCGTATGTGTACCCTAGATGGTCCTGGACAGGGATTTTAATACATGTATAGCTTCAGAAATTCTGGTGTTGAATTTCTGGGCATGACACCTCCCCATGCCAAGGTGAAGCCATCCCGGCCCTTACCCGCCTCGAGGCCCGCTAGAGTTGCGCCTTCCCTCGTCACGCTGAGCAGCTGCTCGGCGCGAGAAGAGAAAGAAGATAAGAAGATGAGAAGGAAGAAGAGAAGAAGAGGAAGGGTAGTAGAGACTGCCAAGTGGGTCCCATGTATGGGTCCCACGTCCTTAACCAATCACGGTAATCACCCTCCTAATCCCCTTCCTTCCCTTAATGACATGTGGGCTCGTAGTTGTTAATCTCTAATTAAACCTCCATTTGTTCACTGTGTCACTTACAAGTGAGGCCCACTAACCCCAACCCATGAGTGCACTCAGTCTACATGGCCTTAATCAGTGACCGTAGGGCCCCACGCTTATCGCACGTAGACCATGAGCCGAGTCCATCCATCCACTGCATCGCGTGCTCGGTAGACTTGGTCTACCATGAGCCGGTGACTCGGTGTCTATGACAGCGAGACCCATGAGGAATATTCCATGGAATATTATTTTCTATAGAAAGAAACTTTTTTCCTTTGGACATAAAATCCTTTAAATTTCAAAATTCATATCTTCTAAACCATAACTCCGATTGACTTTGTTCCACTTCCTAAATTTTTTTAAAATTCAGATCTAATGGCACTACTAGTATATAATAAATATTATTTATTTGTAGGGTTTTGTATGGTTTTCTTGTATTGATCATGTAGAGGACGTTTTGGAAATTTGTCAGACGCAAGGAATCCTGAAGACTTGAAGATTAAGACCAAGGCAAGCCACTCTTTCATCATATTGCTCCTATTTTATAAAATGTGTTGTTTCCAAAATGCATGTATAGTGTACACTTTAATTTGATTGGCCTCGGTCTATGTGTCACCGATGGACCTACCTAGTAGTTGCATTATTTTCCGTCTGATATTTTGATTCCCAATCCTTGTCGCTCCACCAATGAGGCACTTCGATATGCATGTCCTTCGGGCATGTGTATCGGTCAACCCCTACCCTTCACTATTATATGTTGATTGTGGGGGGGGGGTATCACACCGAGGTAGCCCATGGAACGGAATTAAGGTCAGCAGAAGTCGGACTGATAGTCCTCGGGAGGGTGTCAGTTGCCAGACCTCTTCTTAGGGTCGGGAGCTCGACCCCCCGACTGTCCCGACTCCGTGACCTATCCCGACTATGGCGTATCAGCCCGATCTCTGATCTCCTCGGGGATCAAGGCTTGCATCATAAGGATAGTGGAAAACACAAGGTACCTGACAGAAGATGACGTCACCCGACAAGACTACACAGAAGGTACCTGCGGAGAGCGGATCCCAAGGCGCGGTGAAGCACGAAATACCCAAGGAGTGCAGGACCCGGGGGATCTCTATGTACTTTTCAGATGTTGTCTATACTTGCTTTTTAGCTTTTAGTCTTAGCTTTCTTGGTCTCCAAGCCCACTTGTAACTGCCCCCCTTGACCTATAAAAGGGAGGGCAGGACCGCGGGGGAGAGGGATCGATTCTTTGGGTGCTAGGTCTAATATCTAGAACCCTAAGAACACTCATTCACATCCCACTCTGTTTCACATCCCACCCCAACAAAGAACTCATGACGTAGGCTTGTTATCCTCTAGGAGGGCCGAACCTGTCTAAAAGCTCTCTGGCTCATTTTCTTTCTTGAGTCAACCATCACACCCTTTCGATAGACATTCCCGACCACTCATTCACCTCCTTGGGTAGCCCCCTTGGAGGACTGTCAACCTATCCATCGACAGTTGGCGTGCCTGGTAGGGGCATGTCTTGGTCGATCCAAGCAATGCGATGGCAGTTTCCTTTCCCACTGACTTCGTGGCGGGAAGGAGATGCCAAACTCATGGAACGGGGAGCGCTTGCGCTGATTCAACCCTTCTGCAGATAAGTATTCTAAGCTCAACTCTTTCTTTAAAGCATTCATGTTTTGCAGGAACCGTGCTTTCAGTTATTTCTAGTTTTCCATTTCATCCTCTTCCTGAACCCCTGGGTAGCCAACGCACGCTCAATAACTTCTTCGCTACGCTTATGGTTTGCCCTGAGCTACGCGTCCCTGATCGGCTATGGTCGGGGTTCCTCGGAAGGAATTCTATTGAGTACGCTCCAACTACTCGGTGGCTCGGCAGCCTCCTCGAGGACTCATGCATAGTCTATCCGTCTAAATGCGACGGTCCCCCTCGACACTCTTCGATGAAAGGGCACTCCTTGTCGAGGCAGCATAGGGTCGAGACTGTTAGTAGATTAGCATGATACTGTGCATAAGGGCTTGGGGGCTTCACCGTCAACCTCTTAATTTCTCCGTTAGCCTATTCACTGTGTAAATGACTAAGTTTTTTGAGCTTGACTTGAGGATCCCCAGACACGATCTATTGAGGCCCCAACCTGCTCGGACACGATGGTCAGACATGCAACAAATATAAGTTAAAATTAAAAGCTTTCTTCACAAAGCTAAAATTTGATCTCCTTCCATGAGCAGAAGTTAAAAATCTTTTTCATAACAAATGTTAAAATTAGAACTTCCTGATTCGTGGAACGAGATTAACCCTTCTTGTCTACTTTATCCTAGGTACTTGGCTATTTAATCAAAAGTGCATCTTAAATACAATTTTTTCGGTCGTCGGCTCGACGTCAGCGTAGATGCTTGGGACATCGACCTCCGAAACGCTGGCTGGCCAGCCATCGGCGACCATTTCGATCTTGGCGCCAAGATACTATTTGTGCACTATTCCAAGGACGTGCGTACTCACCGACTTCATCGCTAACCGGATGAAGTCTTGGAGGTGCTTCGGCCCTTCGAGTAGCCGCTCCATGAAGGCGTCCTCGGACTTGTCAGCAGGTGCCACCTCGGTGTCAGCCTCGGCAAGGAGAGCCCGGGACGCCTCCTGATACTTTTCCCACGGGGCGTTGGCTACCTCGGAGCATGCCTTGAGGTCGCGAATCTGCCTTCGAAACCTCAACAAGTGGCCTGAATGGGAGAAAGTCGGTCAACACCAATGAGGATGGAGAATCAAAGAGTATAAGAGATTGGTCAGTACTGACACTTACTCTCGGCATCCTCCTTCGCCCTCTTCACCGATTCCAGCACAGCCTCGACCTTGGCCTTGCCTGCAACTTCGACGGCCAGCTTTTCCTCGGCCTCGACCTTCGACGCCTCAGACACCGCCAACCTGCCCTCGGCCTCTTTGAGCGCAGCATCCGAGGTCCGGAGAAGTTTCTCCGTGCCCTCCTGCTGTGCCACTGCCCTGTCAGCCCGTAGCTCGGTGTCCCTGGCGACCGCCTCAAATCTCTCGGCCCCTGCGCAACACAAAGGGGTTATTCAGCGAGCTTGGCAGAATCCCCAGTAGGGGGTTAGAAGACTTACGCTGGGAGGTTGTGTCTAGCTTCGCCTCCAGTTCTCGGATTTTGGCCTCCGATGATAGCGATGGGCGAATGACCTCCTGCGGATTCAAGAACGAATATAAAAAAAGAAAAGGGAGATGGTGGTCGGGCAAGCAATGAAGCGATGATTCGGATAAGGAACTTGGGACCTACCAGGAAAAGGTCGTGCAGACGGCGAAGAGTTTGAACAAACTCTTTTGCCCTTCCCGCCCACCGCTGAGGACTAGTTCGGTCCCCAGCACATCGTCCGAGGTGGTGTGATCGGCTCCATCCTTGAAGGTGCCTGCCGCCATGCTGCTCCCGATGGGCGGGGCTCGCCCCTCTGCCACCAAATCCACGAGCGCCTCGAGTGTTCCGCTGGAAGAGACAAAGGGGGAGAAAGTTGGGGGATCTTGTCCCAGTCTATCCCTAGGATTTATTCCATTTCCATCTCCCCTAGATCTCCTCGAGGCTCACCTCCATCTCATCCCCGGCCGCCGCTACCGACTCCGTGATCGCCTAGGTCCTTTCCTCCGTCCTTATGGCGGCGGCGGACTCCTCCTTGGCCTTAGCCTCTAACGTACCCCTGGGCTGGTTGGCATTGGGAAGGGTGATCACGGGCTCCATGATCGCCAAAGGCTGGTCGGTCCCTCCCTTTTCCATAGGGGAAGTTGGCTTCACCATCCCCGATGGCTCTTCGGGGTGAAGGTCGGTGTCCTCCACGACCCTGTATGGGCTCGAGGTCAAAAGAAGGAAGAGAAAAGGAGAAAAATAGAGATGGAAGAGGCAGGACAAGGTCGGCACAAACATGGTCGAGGTCTTGAACCCGAAGCTGATGAGCTTCGGCACCTTTTTGGGGGGCGCCGACGATTCTGGCTTTGGGGGCCCGCTGGAGCTTGATGATGGGATCGTGGGCTGCACCTTGGTCCCTTCTGATTCCTCCACGTTCGAGGTGACCACAAGCTTGCGCTTGATGCCAGGGAGCTTCAAACTCCCCGGTGCTGTCCTCCGAACCTTCGGCTTCTGCTTGAGTAGCGCGAGCGAGTAACCAAGCATGCAGCCTCTCCTGCTTAGCCTCAACCTTCTCTGGGATTGGCGGCAATGATACGAAGACTTTCAGCCCCTGTCAAGTGTTAGAACCTGGTAGGTGAGGTCTCGAAATACACAAACAAAGAAAAATTTAGGCCAAGAGAGTGGTTGAGGTTACCTCCGGCCACGGATGAAGGAGGCTGAAGGCCCTCGGGCCCCCTTTGCAAAAGTCGGCCACGTTGAAGAAGAAAGTCCCCACCCTCTGGCCCATGTGCTTGAGGGCCGCCTTTTCCTCTCGAGCCAAGTCGTGCCTGCCTGAGTACTCGTAGGCTGCCTTTACCCTATCTTGCAGGGCTGTAGTCCTCGGAGGGTGAAGATCCAGGCCACCCGAGCTTCGGTCGGGCCTGTTCCCGGAGGGCCTCGATCTTGGCCACAACTCCTTCACTTGATCGAGCTCGGCATCGAGGCATGGCACTGACAAGGTGGCTGCTGGGATCGGCTCCTGGTATATCTCGGGGGAGAGCGTTGGTTCGTGGTTCCCAATGTAAAACCACTCCGCGTGACATCCCTTGTTGGAGGAGGTGGGGCTGACGGGGATGTAATGTTGAGCCATCTTCTCCTGGAATTGGATCCCGGCCCCACCGACCATGCTGCCAACCGATCGCTGGAGGCAGAAATAATGTCAAAACAAATTAAAGTGAGGGTCTATCCCAAGATCGGCCTCACAGAGATGGATGGAGAGGGAGATCTGAAGAATGGAATTGAGGTTGAGGTTACAGAGGGAGATGTCGTATTACTGGAACATGCCTCGGACAAAGGGGTGAGCCGATACTTTGAATCCACGAAGGAAGAAAGAGGAGAAGGCCACCAATTCGCTAGAGTCAGGGGTCGAAAACGGCTCCCCTCGGGCCGAGCGCCACTGCGATCTCTCACGACGGGAGGACGTCGGCCAGCACCAGCTCCTCCAACATCTCGCTCCCCGCACGAGAGGGGACGAAGGCCGAGTTCCACTCAGTGCCTTCGCCACCACTGGTTGAGCCCTTCCCACCTTTCTTCGAGGTCTTCTTGATGGGGGCCATCGGCATAAGAGAACAACCGTCGACCTTTGCAGTAGCACACCACACAACGACAATGGAGGTGGCGGCCATGTGTGCTAGGATGGCGAGGATCCAGGAGGCGGAAGCGTGTTAACGACCAAATTTGGTAAATCATGCATCAGATTTTGGAGTTAAGGCTGAAGCCAATTTGGAGAAATTGGGATTCTCAGAAAGAAAGTGTGCACCAGTTGCAGACTGAATCGGCTAACTAAATCAGCTAGGGAGTTCGTCGGCTGATACCGAGTCGGCTAAGGTGTTCATCGGCCGATACCGAATCAGACAAAGTAAGCCGATGTAGCCGATTCCGGTAAGATGACATTAGGATCGTTATCGGATCAGGTTAATGTTCTTCAGGAGGATTGCCATACATGGATAGAGTCTGAAAAGGGCAATTGTATCTATTAATTAGGTTATTTTAAGTATTTTCCTTATAGATTGTGTTGGTAAGAGTCCGCCTAAGGGGCTTATTTGTATTTTGAGTTGTAATAGAGATAGGAGTCATGTCCAACAAGGACATATTTTGTATTTGGGTATAAATATAGCCCAAGACCATGTAGTCAAACAACAATCAGTTCAATAACACGTTCGACGCATCGTAACCTTTTTTACTTTCATTTGTTTCGATGAGTTCTTGCTTTCGAGTTGGGCTGCATCGGGTTCGATCTCCGACGAGAGGTAAAGCTTGTTATGGCGGCTTTCACTCTCGGGATTAGTGCTTATATCTTCATGACACTCTAATCATGTTTACGTAAATCATTGAGTTATCATATTTGCTATATAATCTAGATCAATATTGTTGTCTAACCCTAATCGGCTAGCATCTGTTACTAGACAACAGCCAATAGGGTTAGATATCAACGTCGACCTATATTATATAGTGTACCCACCATCTTGAAAGACTTTCATCGACTTGTTTAGATCTTATGCTTCTTTTTATGCTTAGTGCTACATCGGTTGAGTCTGACCTACTAAGTATCACCTAGAATCATAATATATGTCTTGTCCCATGATTGCTATTAGAGATAGTATCGGGGTTTCAGCCGATGTTATCTGGTTTAGTTATCTTGTGTCCTGTATGTTTACTTGATATGCTAAATATGCCATTTATATTAAGATCTCACTGTGATGAAATATATCAAGCTTGTTATCGATCTGTTAGGTTATCTTAACATCTGATCGGTTCTTGTTTAACGTATTTTATCTATATTGATATATTAGTATAAAGTGGTATCGGAGTATTAGCCGATACATGTTAGATTTATGACATCGGCTATGCTATAAATACATATAATCTTTGTCTTAAAGTACTTTTAGACATAAATGATTTATACTTTTAGACATGTACCTCACTGCACAATATTTGTCCCAAAAATTTAAATAAGGCACGCCATACCTACACCATGTGTAAATTTGTAAAATCCCTAGAAAATTCAAATTAGCTTCAATTTAAGCAAACCCAGATCCTATAGATTCATCATCTTACCCTCTCTGAGTAGGGAAAAGAAAAAGGTATACATTCTTTGGGTCAAATGCTTACAAAACTAATTTAGAGGAAATGCTACATTTTAGGGCACACAACCTTTAGGGATTTATTTAAAATTCATCCTAACTCCTTTTTTAATAAACTCAAGTTTTGTAGATTCACCAAGACACATATTTTTAAATTATAAAATATTTGTGAAATAAAATTTAAATAAAATGTGATTTTAGACTTGGGCGGCAAGTGGCATGCGATTGATGTATTTGCATTGCCGATAGGGGGAGTGTTTGCCCGAGTCGATTAGGGACTGGACTACATGTCATTTATTGTGTATACCGTACATCCACATGTGCTAGTATGGGATAGCCTTAGCCGAGTAATCTATTTAGCACCTAGCCTTGCATTATAGTAGGCCGAATTGTATGGGTTCAGATAACCCAGATGAACTTCCTATTTACCGCCGATGTGGTAGTTTAGGCGACTCAGTCTGTCGAATACAACGATATCGTGTCACATGGGTGGTTTCTGTCGTGTCCGCCACCACGGTGTTAAGTTAAGGCGTGGGCCCGCCACTTAACGGTTCTAGGTCTTTTTCCAGTATGACCTAGGATGGAGGAAACACGTATCATGCTGGTGCAAGGCTAGGGACTAAGTAGTGTAAAGGCTACGTTATGACCTCTAGATCACACTCAACATGAAGAGTGCGGTAGAGTCTTGCAAACTCAAAACAAACTAGAGTGTTTATATCATGTGGGTAAAGTTGTACAAACTCTACAGAGTTAATAAAACTAATCGATTAGCCATGCTCACGGTTACGAGCGACATAATGATATGCTATGGGTATAAATTTCAGATTTTGTGTTTTTCCTAAATGTTTTCGATGACTAAATCGTTTTGTGCTGAATAAGACGTGTGTAAGGAATTGAAACCTATCTACTTAGGTTGAAATCATGCCATGTTTAGTGAGGATTTATACATTGCTAAAAATGCTTTGCTTAAAATTATGTTGTAAATAATTTGCAAACTAAAACTTACTTTATGCTGAAAATTTGAGACTACAAATAGCTTTCCCTTTGTCTTAGAGCTTCCATGTATGTAGGTTTGATTGTGCGCTTGCCAGTACATTAATTTGATTTATGTACTGACACTTGTGATTGGAATATCCATTTTGATGCGGGTACTCGATTTGCGTCTTTTAGGATTTTGCACTTAATGGGGTAAACCCCTAGTCGGTGTGCTTGCGGGTGCGCAATCAAGCCACCGCTGTTCACTGTACTCTGATTTATTTATTTGGCCGGTCAACCTATGTAATTATTTATGTGTTGTAATCCTTTAAAGTCCTTTCATCTTACATGTATTAGCTTTTATGACCATGCTTGAGATGAAAGTGTGAACATCCTGGAACTAGATTCACATGAGTAAGAGTTAGGAATATTTGAGATGTTATAGATCTTTAGACAATTTTGTCAAGTCTCTTGAATGTGTAACACATCTGGTCGCCGCCTTCGAGTGGTTTGACGGGCACATCTCAGGCTGAAGTTGACTGGCAGGCTAAAGGCCCAGCAATGTTTCTGATATTCTTCCCTCGGGACGTCGGATGTTCCATTATGTTTGTTGGATGATTTGAGGTGATTCACTTCATCCTGCAAATATAATGGGAGGCCCGGGTCATCTCTGACAATACGTCATCGACCATTAGTCGATCGGCTATCATTTATAGATTTAACTCGTTTTCTTTCTTTAGTTTCTTGTTGATTGCGGGATCAAACCAACCGACACGCCCTTGAACCCTAAAAGCAAGATTACGGGCATGCACTAGAGTTAAGCAGATCTCTCAGGCCAGTGTGTGGTTTTTGCATCGACACGCTTTTGGCACGCCCGGTGGGACACGACTTCTGATCAACACGTTTTTGACCGATTAGAAGCCAGTCATCATGGTGGACATCAAGTCGACCGATGTTGACCCATAAAACATCATCCCCGTGACAACGGACAAATTGACGCCAGAACAAAAGTTTGAAGAGATGATGAACAACTTGCAGAATCAATTTTTGCATTCATTTGTTCAGACTCTCTCGGGCACGGTAATTCAAAGGTACAACATAGCTTTGCCGAACACTGATGAGCCCGAAACAAGTTCTAGCAAGGATGCTAAACCTCAGGATCTCAAGCAAGACGAAGGCCCTATGGAGTTCAACAATTTACAAGATCGGATTGATTATGTTGTGCATCACGCCTTGATCAACCAGTCAGGAATTCTTGTTAACACTTTAAACAATATGATTAGTTCTGTGGTTGATAGTAAAATTGTTGAGCATCAAGCTAAGGGGCCAGTGTTTCTTCCTGAGGTCAATTTTCCACAATATAGGACTCTGTTTGATTGCTGTCAGATCAGACAGTTTCATCTCATGGATCCCACTGTAGAAGTACTTATGGAATTACTTTTCCAGATCGACCCAACTTTGAATAGAAGCTATTGATGAGGCAGCAGACACCAATTTCACAGCAGCAGCATCAGCCCATCAGGACTCAGTTTGTTCCTGATCATCAAGCCCATATGGTGCATCAGTCTCCTCAACATCACATGAGGGGCAATGTGATTTTTCAATATCAGCCTCATTCACCTAAAGTGCAGTACCGGCCAAGGGCATCACCTCAACCTCAGTATTTGCCTCAGTTTAACCAATTTGATCCAATACAGCAGCAGGTTCAAGGGGCACCTCAGCAAAAAGCCTTGGGCTGATATGATAGTCGATGTGATGAGGGAACAGTTTGGTCTTAAGCCGAAGGACACTGGTAACTTGTATCGGCAACCATACCCGAAATACTTTGAGAGGGTGCCACTACCAAACCGAAACAAAGTCCCAAAATTTTCAAAGTTCTCAGGGCAGGATAATGTATCAACCTATGAAAATGTCAGCCGATTTTTGGCTCAGTGTGGTGAGGCATCGTCTACTGATGCTCTGAGGGTTAGATTATGTGGAGATTATGGCAATCGGGTATCTACATGGCAAGCTTATCCGACTGGAGGTAGGGATAGATTGCGCCTGCCATATCTGTAAACCAAACGTGACTTGGGTGTTATGTTGCCGATTGAGATAAGGCAATGGCCTATAGTCACGGTTTGGTAAGATTGAGAAAACTGACTTAGAGTAAGGTAGGGTTTCCGATCTGTAAGCCCTCCTCCCAAGACTATATAAGGGGGGTAAGGGGCGTCCCTTGAGGGAGATGCGATAGCAGATATCATATGCTTTATGAGCCTTTAGCTTTCAGCCTTAAATCACAAGATCAATAAAGACACTCGGCGGATCGAATCCTCCGAAACAGGAGTAGGGTATTACGTCACGAGAGGGCCTAAACCTGTCTAAATCCTTGTTTTTCATCTACCCATCGTGCTTGGCGATCTTGACTGCACCCTCAAAATTCTATTGCCGAAACCAAGTTTCGACAGTTGGCGCGCCAGGTAGGGGCTCGCGCGTCAAGACTTCTTCGACAATCTCGCTGACAAGCGTGATGGGATCTCCTTCAGGATTCGGCGACCTCGCCGCCAACAACTTCTCCTCCTTCGACTCGGATTCTGTAACATCCTGAAAATTGAAGGAATGGAATTCGAAACGTAAAAATCGGAACTCACAAAAACTTTTTGGGAATCATTGCTTCTTATCGTGTTTTCGATCTGGATTGCCAGTTCAGCAAAATAAGATTTTTCTTCTAGAATTACTTTGAAGAAAAATGGAACAAAACCCTAAGCTTTGAAATCACAAAGGTGAAAATGATTTCAAAATATAAATGTGTGTACCTTGAAAAGAGCATATACATATATAATTTGGTGAATTACAAAAAGGGTATATTTTGGTTTAAACCCTAATTGATAGGGGAAAGATAATGAATAATTGGGATTTGATGATAAAAATATTTTTGAAAAAGGAAAAATGAAGATAGAAATTCATCTCTAATCAAAACCCTATTTTCTTGAATTCAAAAGAAGAAACAAAATAAATATGAAAAATATATTTTGAAAAGTAGGGAGAAGTGGAAAATATAATTTTAGAGATTGTTCGAGAATACCAGAATTTATTTGGGATTTTTAGGAAGAAAGGAAATGGAAATGGGAAAAATAGGATTGTAATTCGGGAAAATGGAAAATCGCACTATTCATTGATCGCAGGTGTTCGACCGGTTCCATCATCCCGTTCGCAGCCGCCACGCGCGTCCGCCGCCGTACCGAGACCTCGCGCGTGCACGTTCCGACGTCATCGGCTCCGGTCACACACGAGATCGCCGCTGCCGCGCCGTGGCTTTGCTTCCAGTCGATGCCGTACCCGTGCGCCATGCCGCCCGCGTTAGCATCGCGCTGCACGATCGCGCGCACCGCCCTCGCCGCGCTCACCGTACGCGCGCGTCTCGGCTGCAGTTGCCGCACGTCGCGCACGACCTCCCCGCGACCGCGCCATGCTGCGACGCCGCGCCATTGTTGCCGTCGCATCGCTCTTCTTTCCCTCCGTCAACCGCCTATAAGAGGCCACCCCGAGTCGAGCCCCCAACACCGAAAATCCTCGCCACAACTCCCTCGTGCTTTCTCCCGTTTTCCCCAAAAGTTAGCCGTTGCATTGCTTGAATTTTGGGAAGAATCGGAGCTCGGCGGAAGAACCCTAACTCGGCCGCCCGGGCAAAACTCCGAAATTCGTCACCCTCGGCCGATTTCTTCCCGAATTGAAGGTACCACCGTTATCCCCGTGCTCTAAGTGTTGTTTCCCTAAGTTTTCCGAGCCAAATGGCCGCGGAAATCGCCGCGACGAGCCCCCCGATTCCCTGTCTCGGCCGCCGCCACCCCGCCGTCGCCAAGCACACCTCGGCGCCTCCCGGCCGAACCAACACTCTCTCTAGCATCCCTAGGACTCACGGATGCTCGTAGATCCATTGCCTTGGCCAAGACATCGCCGGAGTCCGCCGCGACGAGCGCCACCGCCGCCCGAACCACCTCGCCGTCGCCGCCATCTTCGCGCTCCCGGTCCCGACCGAGTGGAGAAATGGGACCCCGTGGTCCCAAGATGGTGAAAAGCCCCTCCTTCCCGAGCTCCGGCCCTCCCTCACCGTCGGCGCCCTCTCCCTCACCGTCGGCCGCCGGTGGTAGTAGAGCAGAGAGGGAAAGGAAAGAAACAGGGGAAAAGGAAAAAAAGAAAGAAAAGAAAAATAGTAAAAGAATAAGGGAAAATGTATAGATTATTTTGGGAATATTTAGGATAAAATAAGGTTTCGAACTATTATTATTATTTAGGAATAAGTACAATATTGTTCCCCTTCTAAAATAAAATACTTTGTGAAAATGATTTATAGATCAATTTTTCTTTTTGTGAATTCAAATATTGTCCAACCTTTAGATTGTTATCAAAGTTCACATGAAACCTTTTTAAATATTGGTTAAGCATGGATGATGTTATCCTGTCGTTAGAATTCCAAAAACCCTAATAAATATAATTGCAACATTAAAGATCAATTATTGGAAATATAAAATTAGAAACCTAATTATTCTAGGATATCTTCAAACTTAAGTGCAAAATACATATTAACCATGAGATGGTTCACTCGGTCTAACTGAAATCATTTTTCGTTGATTCAACCTTTAAGATTTCCGAGGTTAGAGGTTGTTTTTGGAAACCGCTTTCCGCGATCATTTCGGGATCTTTTTCTTTTCGTTGATGTTGTTGAATTCTAATTGGATTCAACCCTTCTTTTCGCACGTACGGATAGCGTCCGAAGAGGTGAACACCGACTACGCGGAAGACCCCACTCAACCGGCGTGCGAGCAAGGCAAGTCTTCACACCCTTTGAACATATCGATCCCAATTGCAAAATGATGTTATTTTAAACTCTAAACATGCATGCTTTACAGAGTTACCTATACTTGTTATGCCATACCTTGCTATTGATTACCTTTAGAATTACTCCTTGTAACTCGCGATGTGATACAAACACGAAGAATAACTTGTGCGCTTAGCCATGCTATACTTCGATTTATGCATACTCATGACTTTATGAAAAAGCTTTGTGCTTGGGCAACTACCTTAGGGAAGGTAGTTGAGATACGGCATGTGGAGACATGAGCGCCACATGGCCATGAGAATGATGGACTAAGTTTGATGAAAATTGAAAGTACTATACAAATGTTTTAGACTGGGCTATTTGGATGACTTGGGTGGATTCCGGAAAAGGCAAGTGCCGACCCTGGTCAATTAAGGACCGAGCCATGAGATAGCCGGAAACGAGCCGTACAACCGTACTTCTCGAATGGGTATAGACCTAGCGACTAGATAGCCGCGCGGAGGCAGTATCCTTGCATAGATGGTTCTCTATGATGTGGTTACGGGATGAGAATGAGGCTGCGGCCTTTGTTATGAATGGTGGAATTAAACCGATGTTAATTAAACTTAAAGATTTGGAAAGTTTCCCTTGCCCCGGGTGCGCGAATCTCCTCTTGCTAGGAAAGGACGGCTAGAGTGCATGAGGGCTTAAGTTCATGGAGCGGTGCCGCCAAAGCAAGGTTATCGAAAGGCTTTGCCGTGACCGTCTCATGTGTTGAGGCGCGAGCTCATTTGTTGGGCCGTCGCGGAGTACGGGTAAAGTGTACATCCACTGCAAGTGTGAGTGAATCAATCTATTCGAATAGCCATGCTCGCGGATATTGAGCATCGTGACAAGACTTTCGCTTGGCTAGATTTTAAACTTGAAACTTGGGATGGGTATGCATGATGATTTCATTCATTGGTGGGTCAACTTCTCGATAAGCGAGAAGGGATAGATTCCCGAAAATCATGACGAACCGGAGGCGGGAAGCCATCCTTGGAATCACGATGGATGGTAGACAGAACCGTCACCGGATTAATGAACGTGAAAATTAAAACTTGATTGGCTAGTCGATAGGTTTGTGAAAAGAATTGTGAAAACGGGCTTTACGCAAAAATAACCCTAGCCATGTTCTTTGAATAACCCTATCATATGCATCAATTTGTGTTGGCTTGCCGAGTACGGTTGGTACTCACCCTTGCTATACGCACAAACCTCCGGTGATGGAAATGAAGAGCCGAAGACCCATACGCGTATTACCGGGAGGGCGAAGGAACCGACGGCGCATACTAGACCTTAGCTCCGGTCGTTGCTCGTGGCAAATGACAAGCCGCCGCCTCTTTCCGCCGCCTTATCTAAATTCGTTTTTATGTTGTATTCGAACCATAAGGTCCGTGAGTTGAACATTGCCTTCGGGCCTATTAATGTAATAATGGTAATGTAAGACTATTCGTGCATGTGCACTTGATTATCCAAGATTGTATTCGTGGGTACCAACTACTCGATCCAGGGAAATGGTACTATGAACACGAAAGATTCCCGCCTCAAAAACGGGGGTCCACAGAGCGGTATCGAGCCATGCGACCGTAGGATAAGACCAAATGGCGCCCTACCCCTAACTAGTTGGTTAAAGGGAAATATCCCTACAATAGGATCAGTTTTAAACTATTATTTCCGAAAATGCAAATATACCTTTTCTACATCTGTATTTCCTTTTTACCAAATGATTATGATAGCTCTCTCCCTCTAACCCTAAGTTGCCTACAAAAGCAGATGTCAAACCACGACGGAGCACGGGAGGTCACTAGCCCGCGAGACGAGGGGTTTGTGGTACAACTTCAGTCCCTACTATGGTGTTTGAGGTACCCGGAACCACCCACCTATCACACCAAGAGGCATGGCTCGAAGTGTATCCAGCTCGGGAGGCGGCCGTATCCATAGAAGCCCGCATGGGAAGTGAGACATCTTTCTGCTTCCACACTCGCTACCACCGGGACCTAGCAGAAGCAGCTATTCAGGATGCGGCTCGCGAAGCCTTCCTTCGCCTTAATGCGATACATCGTGCCGAACTCACGGTGACGGAGTTCGTGCATCATCCTTATCACGAAGAGGGCAACCCAGTCTGCACTGTGGAGGCCACCCCCTGCTGCTACAACCCGATGGTCACGCGTCTATCATGTTGGGCGGAGACGGCGACGATCGTTACAAGGAGGCCCCGCTCGAGATCAACGACCAGCAGTCACGCCTCAATGATCGGTCGAGCCACCAAGGCTGTGGAGACCAGATAAACATGCCGAGACTCACCGCAGCCAATGGTGCCCAATATGAGCAACTCTCGGACCGCTACATGGCCCGTGGGGAAGCTCGGTAGAGCTGGAAGAGCGGCTCGGGAAGAGCAAGCGGCAAATCGACCGGTGGAGGAGCAGTGCGCACTCGTCCCTGTCTACGCCGGCAGTACTTTCACCGAGCACGTACCATCACCTCCCCCCCCGTGCCCGACCACTATTACCTTATGACTCCAGCATGCTTGGATACTTTTCAAGCCATGATGGAGCAAGCTTTTATGTTGAGCACGAGCCCGCACGTACCGGTAGACCCCCCGCGCCACGTCCATGGGACCCACCCTCGAGCTCCGTAGCAGTACCATCCGAGCCTGGATCGGGAGAGGAGAACCCCATCCGGATCCACACCGACACGGAGTCCGAGGCAGAACCTATGGAGGTCAAATGGGAGTCCAGCGACACCGACCCAATGGAGGAGGAAGCTCCCACTCGTCGCCCGACTCACACCGGAGGCCCCTCACCCGCCGGACCGCTCGCAAGAGTACGCGGCCACCGAGTCGAAAGATTCGGCATGACTCGAGGCCACCACCTCCGAGCCATGGGGACTCCGGTTTGCTTCAGCGGCGGACCACCCACTTTCGGCGCCCGGCTCTTGCGGATGGTTGGACGACTAGGCGGGAGGACCTTCCCGCTCGCGCAAGCACGAACCACTCTCTATTTCCCTCAATTGGTTGATGTAGTTGGACGATATAGTTGTTGTTGCTATCATGGCATGAAGGCTGTGTGTGTACAGTCCGTGTACCCTCTTATGTAATATGATGAACCCGAGCATCACTTTGCGGTGTCTTAATTCGTGAGCTTATTATTATTTCACCACCTGTTGATTGAAGATCATTTAAAAGAAATTGAAGAAAAATCCCCTAGGAACCATAACCAAAACTGGTCCGATCTCTTAATTCATCTATCTTCTTCGGATGGCACATCGCCGCGAGCCGCAAGCAACAAACGAGAACCCGCGGAACCCAACCCCTCCACCCGGCGGAGGTTATGGCTTTGCGCACCGCTACTCCAAGCAATTGCTAATAACCGGGAAGTCGAGGAGGATCGAGTCCGGGAGAGTTCATGAGAGCTAAGCCACCAACCTTTTCCACGGCCGAAGAACCTATGGATGCTGAAGATTGGCTAAGAGTGATAGAGAAAAAGCTAACCCTCGTCGAATCCGAGAAGCGATAGAGTTGTCTTCGCTACTAACCGTGGAGGGCCCCGCAAGTGACCGGTGGGACACCTACAAGGAAACGCGAGCTGAAGACGCCGGCGAACCAACATGGGAGGAATTCACGGCTGCGTTCCGTGAGAATTTCGTGCCACTGCAGTTATGAGGATGAAGAAAACGAGTTCCGCAGATCGCGTCAAGGGAACACCTCGCATAAGAATATCTCGAACAAGTTCACCCAGCTTGCCCGTTACGCCACCGGTGACTGACCGACGAAGAAGAGAAGATAGACAAATTCATTGAGGGACTAAATGACGAACCGAGGGGACCAATGATCGGGCGGATCACACCGTTCCAAAGCCTCATCAACAAGGTCGTCCGACTTGAGCATGACCAAAAGGCGGTAGACAATAACCGCAAGAGGAGGCTCGCTATGGCTCGCCCATTTCGGGAACGCCACAATGCCCCAAGGGAGCCACCCCGTCGGATGGAAGCCAAACGTTCCGGCAACCGGACATTCTCCCGCTTTCGACCATGTCAACAGGTCAGCTACACCTCAGCTTCGTACACCCACATCAACCTTAGCCGCTCCGGGAAGAAAGAATGTGAGTGCTTCAATTGCGGAGAATTCGGGCACTACTCCAATAGCTGCCCAAAACCACGCAACGCCCCGTGCGCACCGGCGCCAATGCAACGCCCGTCAGAGGAACCCCCACCCTTGCGGCGGGACGAGGTCTGTTCAGGACCCCGCTACCCAACGAGGCGCCACCGGGTTTCGACGTGGCCGGGTGAATCATGTGCGGGCTGAAGAAGCTCGGGAGGACCGGAGCGTATTGATGGGTATGTTCTCTATCAACTCTGCACCGTTAAAGTTTTATTCGATTCGGAGCCTCACATTCATTCATATCTTCCCGAGTAAGCAAACAACACCACCTACACCAAGTAGCACTTAGGAGACCTATGCTGGTACACTCACCGAGGGGAGACATCCGTACCCCATGCCTGCATTAATGTGCCCATACGGATTAGGGACGTGGTGTTTCTCTCAAACCTTATGGTGCTATCACCCCAAACCATAGATGTCATACTCGGAATGGATTGGTTGACCAAGAATAATGGAATTATAGGCTGCAATCGAAGGGAAGTCACGGTATCCACCCCATGGGGATCACCGATGAGCATAACTATGGATCAAAACCCAAAGCTATGTGAGCAAGCTGCGGGAGTGTTCACCATGCTACCTTTAGGCGGAATGCCGTAGTACAAGAATACCGGATGTGTTTCCCGAGGAATTGCCGGAATGCCCCGGATCGCGACATAGAGTTTATCATCGATCTAATGCACAGTACTGCCCCCATATCCAAGAGGCCTTATCGAATGCCGGCCAACGAGTTAGAGGAACTCAAGAAGCAAATAAGAGAACTACAAGAGAAGGGATTTGTACGCCCAGCTCTTCTCCCCGGGAGCCCGGTACTCTTCGTCAAAAGAAGGATGGGAGTATGAGAATGTGTGTGGACTACCGATCGCTGAATGAAGTAACTATCAAGAACAAGTACCCGCTACCTCGGATCGATGACCTATTCGATCAACTTAAGGGTGCGCAGTGTTCTCAAAGATTGATCTACGGTCGGGATATCATCGTTGAAGATTAGGGCTGTAGATATTCCTAAGACGGCGTTCTCTACACGTTATGGCTTATACGAGTTTGTAATGTCCTTTGGATTGACCAATGCCCCAAGCATATTTTATGAACACGATGAACAAGGTATTCATGGAGTACCTGGACAAATTCGTAGTGGTATTCATCGACGATATACTTATCTACTCCAAGAACGATGAGGAACACGCGGAACATCTACGGCTAGTCTTGGAAAAACTACGAGAGCACCATTGTATGCAAAATTTAGCAAATGCGAGTTCGGCTCAAGGAAGTCGCTTTTCTTGGCCACGTGGTATCATCCGGAGGAGTAGCGGTAGACCCCGCCAAGGTTGAAGCCGTCACGGAATGGAAGGCACCCAAGTCGGTGACGGAAGTTCGGAGTTTCTTGGGCTTGGCCGGTTATTATCGACGGTTTATCGAAGGGTTTTCCACCGTAGCCCGACCTATGACTCAACTTCACGAAGAAGGAAAAGAAGTTTGAATGGAACGAGAAGTGTCAAAAGGCTTTCGACCAACTAAAAGAAAAGTTAACCACCGCCCCAATCTTAACCTTACCAGACAATCGGAAGGATTTCGTGATGTACTGTGATGCATCCCGGCAAGGATTAGGAGGAGTGTTAATGCAGGATGGGAAGGTCGTAGCGTATGCCTCGCGACAGTTACGACCCCACGAGGAGAATTATCCCACACACGACCTGGAATTAGCCGCGGTTGTTCACGCATTGAAGATCTGGAGGCACTATCTCGATCGGGAACCACCGTGATGTGTATACCGATCACAAGAGCTTAAAATATTTCTTTACTCAGCTGATCTCAACCTACGACAAAGGCGATGGTTGGAGTTGATCAAGGATTACGATCTAGGAATCCATTACCATCCCGGCAAGGCAAATGTAGTGGCCAATGCGCTGAGCCGCAAAGCCCAATGCAACCACATGGGATTGGGAGGTATGGCCAGCGAGCTCCAAGAAGAAATGGCTAGACTTAATCGCACCTAATTCCTCGCGGAGAAGTGCACTCACTTTGGAAATCCAACCTCTTCGAGGACTCAAATAGAAGAAGCCCAAAAGGGAATGAGGAAACCCAGGAAATCAAGGAACGCATGGCGCGGGGCGCGCTAAGGAGGTTTGTAGATGACAAGGGAATCTGTGGTACAAGAAAAGAATCTGCGTGCCTAAACGAGGCGGTTTGCAAGGATTGATCTTAAAGGAAGCACACGAATCGGCATATTCGTTACATCCCGGAAGCACGAAAATGTACCAGGATTTGAAGGGAGAATACTGGTGGCCCAATATGAAGAGAGATGTAGCCGAATACGTAGCCGTGTGCGATGTGTGCCAAAGGGTGAAAGCCGAGCATCAACGACCAGCTGGCTTGCTGCAGCCACTCAAGATTCCCGAATGGAAATGGGACGAGATAGGCATGGATTTCATAGTGGGACTACCCAAAACTACGACTGGTTACGATTCCATTTGGGTAATAGTAGATCGGCTCACCAAGACTGCCAGATTTATTCCCGTGAAAACTAACTACAACAGTGCCAAGCTAGCGGAACTATATATGAGTAGGATTGTATGTCTCCACGGTGTACCAAAGAGGATTATATCGGATCGTGGTACCCAATTCACATCTCATTTTTGGAGCAAAGTCCACGAGGCACTCGGAAGTCACCTCGCTTTCAGTACCGCTTATCACCCACAGACCGACGGGCAGACTGAAAGGACGAATCAAGTACTAGAAGATATGCTGAGAGCCTGTGCATTGGATTTCACCAAGGATTGGGAGAAATGTTTGCCGTACGCCGAGTTCTCCTACAACAATAGCTATCAAGCAAGTCTGAAGATGTCACCAAACGAAGCTCTATTTGGTCGCCGATGTCGAACCCCATTGATGTGGTCAGAAACCGGTGAACGAACCGTATTCGGGCCTGACATAATCAAGGAGGCCGAGGAAAAGGTTCGCCTGATCCGGGCGACTACAAGCTGCTCAATCACGACAAAAGAGCTACGCGGATACCCGACGAAGAGAATTAGAATTTAAAGAAGGTGACTATGTGTATTTAAAGGTCTCACCACTACGAGGAACTCAGAGGTTCAAGGTCAAAGGGAAACTCGCACCAAGATACGTAGTGAAGGGTCACGCGGAAGCTACGCTAGCCGAAAACAAAAATTTCTACCGCGCAAACCAGGAACACTTGCAAGTAAGGGCCGATAGATCGTTACCGATTAGAGTAGAGTGCAGCGGAATAGCCAATCAGGGCAATCCGATCCGGAACAGTGTAGCCTATTCCCGGAGACGGCCGATTCGCCAATCAGCCGATTCGAGTCGTCCGGCCGCGTTCTCACGCCTCGCTCCGATGCGCCCGACCGCGCCGATCAAGAGCGCGCAACGTAGCAGCGCCTCTACCGGTATCCACACGTCCGGGGACAGAACGCCGTACACCCGTGTGCTAGCACGCGATGCAAGGCTAGGGTTTGGCTCGAAAGTGGGGAGGGTTTCCGTGGAGATTGATCTCGGCGACTTCTGTTGCACGCGATGCAATTGACGTCTCACGGCTCTCCACCCTCCCTCCTTTATATAGAGTTGGCCGACGGGACTAGTGGCCGATTAGGACTCTATTTTGAATCGGATCTCATCCGTATCTCATAGAGTTGGCCGCCCCACACGTCGTAAGCCCATAGGACTCTATCCGATCGGATCCCTATCCGATCGAGCCGTATCCGAGTCCAACTCGAATATCGTTCTATCCCTTAAGCGTGCGACCCGTAGGTTCAGGTATACTCGGTTTCGGCTATAGTCTAACTTAGCCGATCGTCGGCTCGAGTCCAACTCAGCCGACACTGTCAATAGCGGCGCCTAGCGGCACATATTGACACCATAGTATACAAGAATATAATATCGGCTCGAACCTGTAATGTGTACACAAATCCCTTTGCCTCACGATACCGTTAAGCTATAGGCAAGATGTGTGCCATCCCTTCAATAGCTTAACCATTCACTCGAACCGTATTGGATTATGCATCGTTGATTGACTCCTCAATCAACTTAGCATGGCCATGCATTTCCATAATCCATTACCTCGAGGGGCCGAGATATCTCTCCAAAGGAGGGGCAAATTCCATCTTGATCACTCACATCCCACTCCATGTTTCATAGCAAACCCGAAAACTACCTTTATAACTATCCGATTACGGAATAGCGTTTGGTAGTCCCAAAGTAGGCTACTACATATGTTGGAATCCATGGTGATCTCGGGTCTAAGGACTTTGTACCAACACTACCCGAGACCAACTAATGGCACATTAATTCTGTAGTGTCTCATGGTGGGTCTATCCAACAATGTGTTCTCTAACACATATGTCCATGTTTATTGATTTGGTATCTCCATACCCATGATCTACGAGACATGATCATCAATCAATAAACATGCCGATCTTAGAATCATATTTGTTCCAACAATATGACATATGATCGGGATCGTTTAGAAATAGATTCATACATATCGAGTCTCATAAATAAGTCACGTACTTATTGATCAATACAAGATGTCTATTTCATGGAACCGAATAACACTTTATTCATTTATACATAAACATTGACGTGATATCCAACATCTCCATGTTGCCTCTAGTGCATATCACTAACAATCTCCCACTTGCACTAGAGTCAATCATGTAAGTATCTAATACCCATTGCTCTTGTGTGCGCCTCATGCTTCGGTGAGGAGAGGTTTTGTCGCGGATCGGCTATGTTGAGATCCGTGTGCACTTTGCATATCTTGACATCACCTCTGTCCACAATCTCGCGGATGAGATGATATCGCCGAAGTATGTGTTTGGACTTCGATGTGACCTCGGCTCCTTGGCTTGCGCAATGGCTCCACTATTGTCACAATAGAGAGACATTGGACCGTCGTACTAGTCATCACACCAAGCTCGAAACGAATTTCTTGATCCAAACAGCCTCCTTTGCGGCTTCCGAAGCAGCAATGTACTCGGCCTCCGTTGTAGAATCAGCAACGGTATCCCGCTTGGAACTCTTTTGGCTCGCGCCTCCGTTCAGGCGGAACACGAACCCAGATTGCGATCTATAATCATCCTTGTCCGTTTGGAAGCTAGCATCGGTGTAACCACTTACAACGAGCTCTTCTTCACCTCCATAGACTAGGAACATATCCTTAGTTCTTCTCAAGTACTTAAGGATATTCTTTACTGGAAATCCAGTGACCTTCACTGGATCGCGTATCTGCTCGTAGCACTCAAAGCGTACGAGACATGCAGGCGTGTACAAAGCATGGCATACATGATGGATCCAATTGCCGAAGCATATGGAACCATACCCATCTTATTCCGCTCATCATGTGTCCGAGGACACCGATTCTTGCTAAGATTGATGCCATGTGACATAGGCAAGAAACCTTTCTTGGAATCATGCATGTTGAACCTTTTCAACACCTTGTCAATGTATGTACTTTGGCTTAATCCAATTAGCCTCTTGGATCTATCTCTATAGATCCGAATGCCTAATATATATGTTGCCTCCCTAAGTCTTTCATGGAAAAACTATTTTTCAATGAAGACTTGACGGATTCAAGCATAGGGATATCATTTCCAATCGTAATATGTCATCCACATATAAGATTAGAAATACAATTGCGCTCCCACGACCTTTTTGTAAACACAGGCCTCTTCTTCATTTTTGATGAAACCAAACCCTTTGATTACTTCATCAAAACGAATATTCCAACTCCGAGATGCTTGCTTCAATCCATAAATGGATTTCGTAGCTTGCATATCTTTCAGCGATCTGGATCGACAAAACCCCGAGGTTGTATCATGTATACATCCTCGCTTAGGTTTCCATTCAGGAAAGCCGTTTTGACATCCATCTCGCCATATCTCATAATCGAAATATGCAGCAATCGCTAGCATAATCCGAATAGATTTAAGCATTGCGACGGGCGAGAAGGTTTCATCATAATCAACTCCTTGAATCTGTTTAAAACCTTTCGCCACCAATCGCGCCTTATAGATGTGAACATTTCCATCCATATCGGCCTTTTCTTAAAAACCCATTTACACTCAATGGTTTTGACACCATCGAGTGGATCAACCAAGTTCCAAACTTGATTGTCGTACATGGATTCTATTTCGGATTTCATGGCTCCAAGCCACTTGTTAGAATCGGGTCCCACCATCGCTTCCTCATAGGTCTTAGGTTCATTGTTGTCCAACAACAATATATCACGTTGTTCCGTGTACTCGGGTGCACGACGTGATCTTTCGACTCCGTGGGGTGGTGTATCTACAAGCGGTGGCGCAACACTTTGCACCTTCGTTGTGGTTACGTGGTCGCCGAAACATTTTCCGGTGTTTCTTGAACTTCTTCAAGATGCACCCTGCTCCCACTAACCCTTCTTGAAAGAAACTCTTTCTCTAAGAAGACACCGTGTCGGGCGACAAACACTTTGCCTTGTTCCCGATTATAAAAGTAATATCCCTTAGTTTCCTTAGGATATCCCACAAAGAAGCACTTGTCGATTTGGGTGTGAGCTTGTCGATCAGAACGTTTTACATAAGCTTCGCATCCCCATATTTTGAGAAAAGACAAACTAGGGGGTTGCCCTGTCCATATCTCATATGGTGTCTTTTCAACGACTTAGATGGAACTCTATTTAGTGTGAGCGCAGTTGTTTCAAGAGCATATCCCCGAAAGATAACGGAAGATCACTTTGGCTCATCATCGACCGCACCATGTCCAACAAGGTGCGATTTCTCCGTTCGGACACTCCGTTCCATTGTGGAGTTCTGGCGGAGTTAAGCGTGGAACAATTCCACAATCTTTCGATGATTACCAAACTCTTGGCTCAAGTATTCCCTCCACGATCCGATCGTAGAAACTTGATTGTTTTCCCTAAATGATTCTGTACTTCATTCGGAATTCTTTGAACTTTTCAAAGGATTCGGACTTATGCCTCATCAAGTAGATATAACCATATCTACTAAAGTCATCGGTAAAGGTAATGAAGTCGATAACCACCTCGCCGTCGAGCTCATTGGTCCACATACATCGGTATGTACGAGTGCCAACAAGTCACTTGCTCTTTCACTGTGTCCCGTGAAAGGTGCCTTTGTCATCTTACCAAGTAAACAAGACTCACATGTCTCAAATGATTCAAAATCAAAAGAGTGAAGCAATCCATCCTTATGGAGCTTCTCCATGCGTTTCTTATTTATATGGCCTAAGCGACAATGCCGGATAAACGTGGGGTTTATATCATTAGAGAGTTGTCTTTCTGTATTAATGTTATAGATGGGAGACGCTTCAAGATTCAAAACGTATAATCCATTCACCAATGGAGCATGAAAATAGAACATATCTCTCGAGATATATTGAACAACCATTGTTCATTGATCTAAAATCATATCCTTCCGCTTGCAAACATGAAGCGGAAATAACGTTTTGACATAGTGTTGGAACACAATAACAATTATTCAATTCCAAAACTAATCCCGAAGGTAGATGAAGTGGTACGTGTAAGCGACAAGCGTCAGCAACGCTTGCTCCATTGCCGACGCGCAGTTCACCTCGCCCCTTCTCAATCCTCTACTTCTTCTCATTCCCGCAACGATTTGCAAATATGAGCTACGATCCGGTATCAAATACCCAAGAGTCGAGAGGTGAAGTAGCAAGATTAATGTCGATAACATTAATACACGAGCGAAGTCGTACTTTGCTTCTTCTTGAGATCCTCCATGTACTTCTTGCAGTTCCTTTTCCAGTGGCTTGTCTCCTTGCAGTAGAAGCAAACGGCATCGATGCCGCCGACCCCTTCTTGCCCTTCTTTGCATTAGAGGCACTCGCGATCTCATCGGGAGTTAACTTTCTCTTGGTGCAAAGTTTCTTGACAGTGGTTTGCGCTTAGCCTTCGCATCATCATCACATGATGACCGTTTTTCTCGGATACTCTCCTCATGTCTTTAGCATCCCATGCAATTCAGCCAAGGTCCTATCCATATTGTTCATGTGATAATTTAATATGAATGGCTCGAAGCTCGGAGGGAGCGACCGGAGAATCACATCGTAGCCAACTCTTGGCTAAGGGAAAACCCAGTTTTCCGGACTCTCAATGTAGCCAATCATCTTTATCACATGCGGGTGACGGATTCCCTCAACAAGCTCGCACGCAAACAAGGACTTTGAGGTGTTGAACCTCTCGGCCCGAGCTTGGTTCTCAAACATACCACGATCCCTGAATAATAGTGTGAGCATCGTTGCTCTCATATTGCTTCGAAGCTCGGGGGACATTGTAGCAAGCATGAGACAGCTTATATCTAGGGCATCATTAGTGTGCTTCTCATAAGCCCTCCGTGCGGTTGCGGTGGCATTAGTTGGCAAATCCTCGGGATAGGGTACTTCAAGAACGTACTCCTTACGCTCTTGCTTGAGAACAATTCTCAAGTTGCGATACCAATCCATAAAGTTTGTTCCATTTAATTTTTCCTTTTCGAGAATAGATCGCAAATTAAAGGTACTGGGTGTAGTATTAGCCGCCATTTATTCTACAACGAGAAAAAGCAAAGTTTAGCATAATGTTTATGCTATGTCTATTGTTAAACAATTTAACATTAGACTCCCATTACGTATTTTCCACCTTCCCTCTAGGTTACGTATTGGGTCAAGATCCACATGTTAATTAATTTTCTAGTGAGCTTTGGCATCACTGCTAGAAAATTAGTAACATCGGTAAGCAACACCTTGCTAATCACATCTCTATGTGACTCTTGTTGTTGGTGTGGCATCTCCATGCCCGGCGCCAACCTATGCCCCAAGGCCCAAAACTGTTTTGATAGCCTTGTTAAGTAAACCAAATGCTCCTGCATGTATATGTCGACATATACCCCTCGTGTTATGATAGAGAATGGCACTCTGCTTTGGCGAGACCCACCATTGACGAGCATAACTGGTGGGGTGCAACATTTGGAAGGGCATCATTACTACTTAATTTTGAGAGGATGCTATCCTATCAAACAAACATATCACATATGAAATCAAGAAGAATAGCATATAATGAAATAGTATGGCCCCCTTCACATGGTGATCTCCATCTCCATGTCGGCGCGAGATCTCCATCTTCGGCACCATATTCCAAGTGTCGAATGCTTGATATCTTCAAACTAAGCTACTACGTAGAAGCTCTAATTGAAGATTACATCGACTCGCAGTCGTGAAAGAATATTACAAGCATTGCACGTATGAAAGAATATTACGGGATTGCACATATGAAAGAATATTACATGCATCACATGCATCTCATACATCTCATACATACAATAGGGCCATACCATCTCAAAGCATTCTCTGCAAAAACAAGTTAGGCGTAGAAACGTTTTCTACCTATCGCGAGCTACGGCATCGAGACGACCTATAAGGGGTACGCACACGGCGGTCCCGCTACATAGATCCAATCTATGAAATTCATAGATCCAATCTATGAAATCGCTTATGGAAACCATATCGGCATAATCATATTATGCCGTCCCGATACACTATCAAGGAGATGGTTTGCGTAGGCGCGAGGCAGCAACAAAGTCGGACTACGAGATAGCTTCGGTATAATCATATTATACCGTTCCGATACACTATCAAGGAACGCTATCTCGAACCCAACTCAAACCGAGTTATTTGGAAATTGCTTCGACGTAATCACATTACACCGTTCCGATACACTATCAAGGAACGCAATTACCATTAACTCTCCTCAACAGATCCCGTTAAACCGATTGATCTAATCAACCCGTGCGCAAAACTTGTTCCAGATCCAATCTAAAACCCGAACTAAGCAAGATTAGCTCTGGTACCCTTTGAAGGGTCACGCGGAAGCTACGCTAGCCGAAAACAAAAATTTCTACCGCGCAAACCAGGAACACTTGCAAGTAAGGGCCGATAGATCGTTACCGATTAGAGTAGAGTGCAGCGGAATAGCCAATCAGGGCAATCCGATCCGGAGAACAGTGTAGCCTATTCCCGAGACAGCCGATTCGCCAATCAGCCGATTCGAGTCGTCCGCGCGTTCTCACGCCTCGCTCCGTGCGCCCGACCGCGGCCCGATCAAGAGCGCGCAACGTAGCGGCGCCTCTACCGGTATCCACACGTCCGGGGACGGAACGCCGTACACCCGTGTGCTAGCACGCGATGCAAGGCTAGGGTTTGGCTCGAAAGTGGGGAGGGTTTCCGTGGAGATTGATCTCGGCGACTTCTGTTGCACGCGATGCAATTGACGTCACACAGCTCTCCACCCCTCCCTCCTTTATATAGAGTTGGCCGACGGGACTAGTGGCCGATTAGGACTCTATTTTGAATCGGATCTCATCCGTATCTCATAGAGTTGGCCGCCCCACACGTCGTAAGCCCATAGGACTCTATCCGATCGGATCCCTATCCGATCGAGCCGTATCCGAGTCCAACTCGAATATCTATTCTATCCCCTTAAGCGTGCGACCCGTAGGTTCAGGTATACTCGGTTTCGGCTATAGTCTAACTTAGCCGATCGTCGGCTCGAGTCCAACTTAGCCGACATGCAATAGCGGCGCCTAGCGGCACATATTGACACCATAGTATACAAGAATATAATATCGGCTCGAACCTGTAATGTGTACACAAATCCCTTTGCCTCACGATACCGGTTAAGCTATAGGCAAGATGTGTGCCATCCCTTCAATAGCTTAACCATTCACTCGAACCGTATTGGATTATCTCGTCGTTGATTGACTCCTCAATCAACTTAGCATGGCCATGCATTTCCATAATCCATTACCTCGAGGGGCCCAGAGATATCTCTCCAAAGGAGGGGCAAATTCCATCTTGATCACTCACATCCCACTCCATGTTTCATAGCAAACCCGAAAACTACCTTTATAACTATCCCGATTACGGAATAGCGTTTGGTAGTCCCAAAGTAGGCTACTACACATGTTGGAATCCATGGTGATCTCGGGTCTAAGGACTTTGTACCAACACTACACGAGACCAACTAATGGCACATTAATTCTGTAGTGTCTCATGGTGGGTCTATCCAACAATGTGTTCTCTAACACATATGTCCATGTTTATTGATTTGGTATCTCCATACCCATGATCTACGAGACATGATCATCAATCAATAAACATGCCGATCTTAGAATCATATTTGTTCCAACAATATGACATATGATCGAGGATCGTTTAGAAATAGATTCATACATATCGAGTCTCATAAATAAGTCACGTACTTATTGATCAATACAAGATGTCTATTTCATGGGAACCGAATAACACTTTATTCATTTATACATAAACATTGACGTGATATCCAACATCTCCATGTTGCCTCTAGTGCATATCACTAACACGTAGGCCCATTCTTGATAAGCGCTAGGAGAGGGGAAGTGGCTTACCAGCTGGAGCTGCCCGAGAACCTCTCCGATGTCCACCCGTATTCCACGTATCGCAGGTGAAGAAATGTTTGCGGGTACCGGAAGAGCAAGCCCCGTTAGAAACCATCCATGTCCACGGTGATCTTACCTACCGGAGCATCCAATCAAGATACTAGACGAGGCGAAAAAGAAGACACGAACCAAGTCATGGCGCATGTACAAAGTACAATGGAGCAATCACACGAAGAAGAAGCTACCGGGAGAGCGAAGAGTTCCGAGGACAGAATACCCACACCTATTCAGCAACCGGTAAGAAATCTCGGGGACGAGATTTATTGTTAGGGGGTAGGTTTGTAACATCCGAAAATCGAAGGAATGGAATTCGGAACGTAAAAATCGGAACTCACAAAAACTTTTTGGGAATCATTGCTTCTTATCGTGTTTTCGATCGGATTGCCGGTTCAGCAAAATAAGATTTTTCTTCTAGAATTACTTTGAGGAAAAATGGAACAAAACCTAAGCTTTGAAATCACAAGGTGAAAATGATTTCAAAATATAAATGTGTGTACCTTGAAAAGAGCATATACATATATAATTTGGTGAATTACAAAAAGGACATATTTTGGTTTAAACCCTAATTGATAGGGGAAAGATAATGAATAATTGGGATTTGATGATAAAAATATTTTTGAAAAAGGAAAAATGAAGATAGAAATTCATCTCTAATCAAAACCCTATTTTCTTGAATTCAAAAGAAGAAACAAAATAAATATGAAAAATATATTTTGAAAAGTAGGGAGAAGTGGAAAATATAATTTTAGAGATTGTTCGAGAATACCAGAATTTATTTGGGATTTTTAGGAAGAAAGGAAATGGAAATGGGAAAAATAGGATTGTAATTCGGGAAAATGGAAAATCGCACTATTCATTGATCGCGAGTGTTCGACCGGTTCCATCATCCCGTTCGCAGCCGCCACGCGTCGTTCGCCGTACGAGAGACCTCGCGCGTGCATGTTCCCGACGTCATCGGCTCCGGTCACACACGAGATCGCCGGTACGGTCGCGCCGTGGCTTTGCTTCCAGTCGACGCCGTGCCGTGCGCCATGCCGCCGCGTTAGCATCGCGCCTTCACGATCCGCGCGCACCGCCCTCGCCGCCACACGATGCGCGCGCGTCTGCGGTTGCCGCACGTCGCGCACGACCTCCCGCGACCGCGCCATGCTGCGGCTGCGCCATTGTTGCCGTCGCACGCTCTTCTTTCCCTCCGTCAACCGCCTATAAGAGGCCACCCCGAGCCGAGCCCCCAACACCGAAAATCCTCGCCACAACTCCCTCGTGCTTTCTCCCGTTTTTCCCAAAAGTTAGCCGTTGCATTGCTTGAATTTTGGGAAGAATCGGAGCTCGGCGGAAGAACCCTAACTCGGCCGCCGGGGCAAAACTCCGAAATTCGTCACCACGGGTCGATTTCTTCCCGAATTGAAGGTACCACCGTTATCCCCGTGCTCTAAGTGTTGTTTCCCCTAAGTTTCCCGAGCCAAATGGCCGCCGGAAATCGCCGGCGACGAGCCCCCGAATTCCCCTGTCTCGGCCGCCGCCACCCCGCCGTCGCCAGACACCTCGGCGCCTCCCGGCCGAACCAACACTCTCTCTAGCATCCCTAGGACTCACGGATGCTCGTAGATCCATTGCCTTGGCCAAGACATCGCCGGAGTCCGCCGCCGACGAGCGCCACCGCCGCCCGAACCACCTCGCCGTCGCCGGCCATCTTCGCCGCTCCCTGGTCCCGACCGAGTGGAGAAATGGGACCCCGTGGTCCCAAGATGGTGAAAAGCCCCTCCTTCCCGAGCTCCGGCCCTCCTCACCGTCGGCGCCCTCTCCCTCACCGTCGGCGCCGGTGGTAGTAGAGCGAGAGAGGAAAGGAAAGAAACGAGGGGAAAAGGAAAAAAAAAGAAAGAAAAGAAAAATAGTAAAAGAATAAGGGAAAATGTATAGATTATTTTGGGAATATTTAGGATAAAATAAGGTTTCGAACTATTATTATTATTTAGGAATAAGTACAATATTGTTCCCCTTCTAAAATAAAATACTTTGTGAAAATGATTTATAGATCAAATTTTTCTTTTTGTGAATTCAAATATTGTCCAACCTTTAGATTGTTATCAAAGTTCACATGAAACCTTTTTAAATATTGGTTAAGCATGGATGATGTTATCTGTCGTTAGAATTCCAAAAACCTAATAAATATAATTGCAACATTAAAGATCAATTATTGGAAATATAAAATTAGAAACCTAATTATTCTAGGATATCTTCAAACTTAAGTGCAAAATACATATTAACCATGAGATGGTTCACTCGGTCTAACTGAAATCATTTTTCGTTGATTCAACCTTTAAGATTTCCGGGGTTAGAGGTTGTGTTTGGAAACCGCTTTCCGCGATCATTTTGGGATCTTTTTCTTTTCGTTGATGTTGTTGAATTCTAATTGGATTCAACCCTTCTTTTCGCACGTACGGATAGCGTCCGAAGAGGTGAACACTGACTACGCGGAAGACCCCACTCAACCAGCGTGCGAGCAAGGCAAGTCTTCACACCCTTTGAACATATCGATCCCAATTGCGAAATGATGTTATTTTAAACTCTAAAAATGCATGCTTTACAGAGTTACCTATACTTGTTATGCCATACCTTGCTATTGATTACCTTTAGAATTACTCCTTGTAACTCGCGATGTGATACAAACAACCGAAGAATAACTTGTAAACTCGCTTAGCCATGCTATACTTAGATTTATGCATACTCATGACTTTATGAAAAAGCTTTGTGCTTGGGCAACTACCTTAGGGAAGGTAGTTGAGATACGGCATGTGGAGACATGAGCGCCACATGGCCATGAGAATGATGGACTAAGTTTGATGAAAATTGAAAGTACTATACAAATATTTTAGACTCGGGGCGGTGGATGACTTGGGTGGATTCCGGAAAAGGCAAGTGCCGACCACTGGTCAGTAAGGACCGAGCCATGAGATAGCGGAAACGAGCCGAGTACAACCGTACTTCTCGAATGGGTATAGACCTAGCCGACTAGATAGCCGCGGAGAGCGGTATCCTTGCATAGATGGTTCTCTATGATGTGGTTACGGGATGAGAATGAGGCTGCGGCCTTTGTTATGAATGGTGGAATTAAAGCGATGTTAATTAAACTTAGAGATTTGGAAAGTTTCCCTTGCCCCGGTGCGCGAACTCCTCTCTTGCTAGAAAAGGACGGCTAGAGTGCATGAGGGCTTAAGTTCATGGAGCGGAGTGCGCCAAAGCAAGGTTATCGAAAGGCTTTGCCGTGACCGTCTCATGTGTTGAGGCGCAGGCTCATTTGTTGGGCTGTCGCGGAGTACGGGTAAAGTGTACATCCACTGCAGTGTGAGTGAATCAATCTATTCGAATAGCCGTGCTCGCGGATATTGAGCATCGTGACAAGACTTTCGCTTGGCTAGATTTTAAACTTGAAACTGCTGGGATGGGTATGCATGATGATTTCATTTTGGTGGGTCAACTTCTCGATAAGCGAGAAGGGGTAGATTCCCAGAAAATCATGACGAACCGGAGGCGGGAAGCCATCCTTGGAATCACGATGGATGGTAGACGGAACCGTCACCGGATTAATGAACGTGAAAATTAAAACTTGATTGGCGGTCGATAGGTTTGTGAAAAGAATTGTGAAAACGGGCTTTACGCAAAAATAACCCTAGCCATGTTCTTTGAATAACCCTATCATATACATCAATTGTGTTGGCTTGCGAGTACGGTTGGTACTCACCCTTGCTATGCGCACAAACCTCCGGTGATGGAAATGAAGAGCGGAAGACCCATACGCGTATTACCGGGAGGGCGAAGGGCGCGGCGCATACTAGACCTTAGCTCCGGTCATTGCCTGTGGCAAATGACAAGCCGCTGCCTCTTTCCGCTGCCTTATCTAAATTCTGTTTTTATGTTGTATTCGAACCATAAGGTCCTGTGAGTTGAACATTGCCTTCGGACCTATTAATGTAATAATGGTAATGTAAGACTATTCGTGCATGTGCACTTGATTATCCAGTACTGTATTCGTGGGTACCAACGACTCGATCCAGGGAAATGGTACTATGAACACGAAAGATTCCCGCCTCAAAAATGGGGGTCCACAGATTCGAACCAGTCAGAAGGAGAGACCCACTCGGCGCCGTTCGGGCTCTCGAACAGCGCCGAGATTTATGACGACATCTGGAAGACCAAGATGCAATCCGCCCACACCGACGAAGGAATTCACTCGGCACCGTTCGGACTACCGAATGCTGCCAGAATCTACACCGATCTTCTCGTCTCCCCGACGGAGACAATCTACTCGAAAGAAGACCTCTCGGCGCCGTTTGGATTACCAAACGCCGCTGAGATCTACGGCAAACTCCTCTCCCCCGAGTCGAGATCGACCCACTCGAAGGATCCCACGTCCCCAAGCTCTAACTCGGGCTGGAACGATCCAGACCCGAGCTACCCAGGGTCGAGGGAGGTCGTCGTCATCCTCCAGCCGTTCGGCTCATGCTCATCTTCGGAGCTCAATGAATACCTCAGCTCCGCCGGCTTTGATGACCTCTATGGTATCCCCTCAGACGAAGCCGACGACTCCGACTGCCACAAGGACTACAAGCCGAAGTGCTTCGATGTCCTCATGGCTGAGCCGGACAAGTCCGACTCAGCCATGGCCCGCAAGCTTGCAGAGGAAGAGCGAGCCAAGATCGAGCAAGAGCGCAAGCTGGCTAAAGAGGAGAAGAAACGTAGGGAAGAGGTCGACAAGAGAAAGCAAGATCTACGGGCAGCCGGACGATCCGCTCAGGAGGCTATCCTTCAAACGCAGGTCCGCAACACCAACGTCTTCCAGACGCCACAGCAGAACGCTGTTGCTACCCTCACACTCTTGGACACCGTCATGGAGACGGCACCCCCCGACGTGACTCCAATATTAGATAAAATCAAGACTATCGTCGCAGCTACAGCCAACGGCCATCCCACCACCTCAGCATGAAGGCCGACTGAGTCCGTGGCCGAAACGCCCGACAAAAGCCGACTCCCGCCTCTAAGGTTAGGAGACTACAAGAGGCCCGAGCCAGACCGGTCTATGACAAGGGCAAGAGGCCCACGCCACGAGTCCACACAGCACCACCAGGAGCAAACGGCCGACTCTCGCGACAAACGACATGGACGTCCACCCGTCCACCACCGCGTTAATCGGGAAGTTCGGGCGCAAGCCACCGAAGACGGTGAAACGAGATGTTTGAAACGGCAAACTCTTACGCCAAATCCAATGATGTCATCAAGGCAGCTCGCCAAGACCGGCCTGACAGGAGGGAAGATAAGCAGGCGGGAGGAAGCCGGAATCCTAAGAAGGACAACGGCAACAACAACAACCAGGGCCAAAAAGACCGCAAGCGCCGATCCGAAGATCTAGTGGCCGCAACCTCCAACCCTCAACGCCGCCCCAGAGTCGCCGCCTACGACGCCATCATGAACGCTCAATGCACTCATCATCCCAATCACAAGCATGTGGCTAAGGACTGCTTTATCTATAAACAGTTCGCCGAGCAATATGTGGCGCAACTAAACGAGAAGCCGACTGATGAAGCCGACTGTTAGCGAAGTGTTGGGTCACTCGGTCACCGTCGTCACTTCTTTTCCACTCGACGATGTCATCCATAACCGGGAGGCGATTGGGCGCATCGCAAAGTGGGCCCTGGAGCTAATGCCGCTGGACTTAACTTTCAAGGCGAGGACGTCTGTAAAGTCACAAGCCCTGGTAGATTTCCTGGCCGAGTGGACCGAACAACAAGAAGATGTACCTCAAGAAGATCTACAATACTAGACCATGCACTTTGATGGATCCAAGAGGATCACCGCTTGGGAGCGGGAGTCGTGCCGATCTCCCCGCTTGGGAAAAGGCGAGATATGTTCTTCACCTTCACTTCTCTGCTTCACACAACGTCGCCGAGTATGAGGCCCGCTATATGGTGCAACTTGCGGTTTCACTCGGGATACGTCGGCTCGTCATGAAAGGGTCTCCCAGCTGGTCATGAACAAAGTAATGAAAGACTAGTCCTGTCTAAACAACACCATGGAGGCCTCACGACAGAAGGTTCGCAAACTTGAAGACAAGTTTGACGGACTCAAGCCATCACACGTCCTAAGACACAGAACGAAGCGGTGACGAGTTGGTGCGGTTCGGGTCCAAACGTGAAGGCGCCCCAACGACGTTTTTGTCGAGCACCTCTATGAGCCAACTATTGTGGCAAAGCCAACTCCCAACGAACAAGCTGCAAACGAAGTCGCCATGATTGACGTCGACCGGAGGACACCACTCATCAAATTTTTAACATAGCAAGAGCTGCGGAAGACCGGATGAGGCGTAACGTGTCGACGTCGTTGCCAAGCTTATGTCATGGTTGACTCCGACTTATACAAGAGAAGTCCCTCCGAGTCTGATGAGATGCATCACACGAGAAAGGACGCGGCTACTCCAAGACATCCACTCGGGCATATGCGGAAGCCACGCGCGGCACGCACCTTGGTGGGCAAAGCCTACGGACAAGGTTTTTTCTCGGCTTACCACGGTCTCGCGCGGACAAAGTGGTACGAACCGTGAAGGCTGCCAATTTTTGCCCGACAGAGCCATGTCCCACCAGGGAACTACAAACAATTCCATTATCCCGGCCATTTGCGGTATGGGGCTTAGACATGGTTGGCCCTTTCAAGAAGGCTCCGGGAGGATTCACGCACCTATTTGTCGCAATCGACAAATTTTCCAAGTGGATCGAGGCTAAGCCGGTTGCTACAATCACTGCGACAAGGCACGGGACTTCATCCTCAACATCGTGCACCGGTTCGGCGTCCCAAATAGAATTATAACCGATAACGGGACTCAATTCACAGGAGGCATCTTCAAGGAATTCTGCGAAGATTTCGGAATCAAGATTTGCTATGCGTCAGTTGCCCATCCCAAAAAGCAACGGACAAGTCGAGCGTGCCAACGGCATGGTCCTTCAAGGCATTAAGGCCCGCCTGTTCGATCGCCTAAGTCCTTACGCCGGCAAGTGGGTCCAAGAGCTCCCTCGGTTACGTGGTTTTTATGGACTACGCCCGGTCGGACTACCGACCAAACTCCTTTCTTTCGGTCCATGGGGCGAAGCCATGTTGCCAAACGAAATGGAGTATGAATCCCTACGAGTTCGTAGCTTCAACGACGAGCGCTACGATCAAGACCGAGTGGACGATCTAACCCACCGGAAGAAGCCCGAGAGGTAGCTCGATCCGTCGGTAAGATATCTTCAAGGTCTCGAGACGATACCACAGCCGCAATGTTCGATCACGAGCTTTTATTGTCGGCGATCTAGTTCTACGCAAGATTCAAACCACCAAGGACCGTCACAAATTATCTCCATTATGGGAAGGGCCATATATAATCACGAGGTGACTCGGCCGGAGCATATCAACTAAAGCGTGAAGATGGATCCATGGTGGAGAACTCTTAACATCTTCAACGATACTATGCTTAAATTGCCTCAAGTTTCATGTTATTCTTGACTGCCAAATCTCAAGCAAGACGACTTCTTGAGTTAGCGGTGGGGCTACATACGTGTCAACAAAGCATGGTTTTCTTTGATAACTTGTTCATATTTGGTTTATCATTGTTTAGTGTTTTGATTCGAGTTCAATAGATAAGGACTGAGAATTTTTTGATGACCTAATCAAGCTTAGGCTTAGTGAGAGTCAGACGAAAATTACTTAAGAAATTTTCTATGAAAACTCGGGTCAAGGCATTAACATAAATAAGCTAGATATCTACAAGTTCACATCAGTGTTTACAAGCAACATTCACAAAGTCATTGAGATCCAGGCCTCTGAAGATTGCAGCCTGGGGATCTCCTCCTCTTTTGTTGATCGATTTAAAGAAGATAAATGAAGACAAAGAAAAGACAGATTGAAGACTAAAGTCAGAAGACCGCTTCAAAGCTCACCGGCATCGGTGGTCGAACCCTTGACTGTCGGGAGATCTTCTTCACCGAGGCGATTTCCGCGGGGGTCTCTTGGGGCGATCGGGGGCTCCTTCAGGGACATCCTCACTGGGAGGTGGGAGCTTCTCACTCGGAGCGCTCTCACTCGGGAAAGGGCCCCTGGATTCTTGTTCTGCAGGCCTTGTCGCTTCGACCGCTGAGATGATTTTGGGCCTTCACTCGCCTAGTGGGGTCTATGTTAGAGGCCTCCTGCAAAGAGAAAGATGGGAGCAATCGGGACAAAGGCGGAGTGGTGAACAGATCTTGCGAAAGAGGAAATTTTTGAGAAGACGAAGTGACGGGGATGACCTCGAGGCTTCATAAAAAGACTTGAGGTTTTTGCTAAGTCATCTCGCGATTGGGCCGAGCCCATGAGAGACTTGCGGCCCGGCTAAGGTGTAGCTTGACACGTGTCCTTAGGGACTTAAGTGGATGGACTTAAGCAGATTTGCCTTGGCAATATGCACGTGTCACATAGCCCAATACCTTTAAAATCCTTTCATACGGTGGTTTGCGTAACTTCATGAGAAGTTGGCACGATGCAATTTGAAAGGTGACAAACAGTTAAGCTTTTCATGGTGTCGACGACAAAATTTGTTTGGTTTCTAAGCATTTGATTAAATAATTATATCAATGCTATTTTTCCACCTTGGTGAAGATCTTTTTAGATTAAGACCAATATTATGGCGGAGCTATTTGATATTTTGGTCGTATTTTTCACATGACTGAAAAAATTGTTTACCTGTGAGGGGTGATTAAATTATTTATTCCAAGATGACTCGGGTAGATTAGCTCGGATAAGCATGAGCTTGTCGAGTGAATTGATTTTTTACCCACGAGGGTCGATTAGATTATTTGTTCGAGATGACTGGGGCAAATTAACTCGGATGAGCATGAGCTTGCCAAGTTTTTTACCCACGAGGGTTGATTGAGTTATTTGTTCCGAGATGACTCGGGCGGATCAACCTCGGATAAGCATGAGCTTGCCGAGTGAATTGATTTCTTACCCATGAAGGCTAAATAAATTATTTGTTCCGAGACGACTCGGGCAAATCTACTCGGATAAGCACGAGCTTCCCGAGTGATGTGATTTTTATAATTACTTTAGCATGAGCTAAGTATTTATATGAGAATAATTTTTATATAGTTCTTGACTATACGTTTAGTCGATTTTGACTAACCATATAGTCGGGGCTACACTAATTAGGTGCATCGGAGATGCACCTAGATATTTATTTTACGAGAATTTTTAGATATTTTCCAGCCCTTCAGTCTTTGGAGCCACTCGGGAGATTCGGGCAGAGATGATGGAATCACTCGGCGCCGAAGCACTCGGCCAAAGAGGTTTTTGGCGTGTCTTGTCTTGGCTTGAAGCTGAGTTGTCTCGTCGGCGAAAAGGACTCGGGGCTCTTGTGGAGATTATGGCAATCGGGTATCTACATGGCAAGCTTATCCGACTAGAGGTAGGGATAGATTGCGCCTGCCATATCTGTAAACCAAACGTGACTTGGGTGTTATGTTGCCGATTGAGATAAGGCAACGGCCTATAGTCACGGTTTGGTAAGATTGAGGAAACCGACTTAGAGTAAGGTAGGGTTTCCGATCCGTAAGCCCTCCTCCCAAGACTATATAAGGGGGTAAGGGGCGTCCCTTGAGGGAGATGCGATAGCAGATATCATATGCTTTATGAGCCTTTAGCTTTCAGCCGTAAATCACAAGATCAATAAAGACACTCAACGGATCAAATCCTCCAAAACGGAGTAGGGTATTACCCCACGAGAGGGCCTGAACTTGTCTAAATCCTTGTTTTTCATCTACCCATCGTGCTTGGCGATCTTGGTGCACCCCAAAATTCTATTGCCGAAATCAAGTTTCGACGGATTATTTCCTTTGTCTTTTACGGATCGGCTTTTACATGGTTTTTATCTTTGCCATATAATTCTATTCAAAGTTAGGCCAATATGTAAAAGTAGTTTCATAGGTACTTCTACGAGTGGGATCCATGAGATGAAACGTCGTCGGACAATCAAGCATAGGCATGATGAATCTGTTCAAGATTACATTCAGAGGTTCAGAGATATCAGAAACAGATGCTACAGCTTGATTTTGTCAGATTCTCCGTTAGCCGATCTCTCTTTCCAGGATTGTTGACACCAATTAATCAAAGGTTTTCGGCTCAAGACTTTGAGAGCTTGGCTCACTGTCTCAAAAGGTGACAACACATGAACAGAGGTTTCAGGAAGCTAAGAAAGCATTTAAGAAGGTCAACCACGTTGCATATGCTTCGACTCGAAGAAGAAGATGACTCAAGTAGGAGCGGTGAGTGGGCCGGGAATAAGAAAATCGTTGCATGTCGGTGGGTAAAAATTACGCAAAGGAAGAGAAGTATGACTTTGATATTACAAAGGCTAAAATTTTTTTTGATTTGCTACTTCGGGAGAAACAAATTCAACTTCCTGCTGGTCATGTGATTCCATCGGCTGATGAGTTAAGGAAGAGGAAATATTGCAAATGACATAATACGAGGATCTCATGGCACTAATGCGCAAGGTTTTCGGGCGGCGAGATCCAGTCGGCTATTCAACAAGGGAAGATAAAATTTGAAGATTCAAAAAAGTCGATGAAAATTGATGGTAATCCTTTTCCTCTCAACATGGTTCACATAAGTGGGAGAGCAGCGATAGAAAGGATTATCGGTCCACACACTCAATCCTACCGAATTATCAATAAATACCATAGAAAATATGATAGGCGGGAAGAGAGGTACTATGAGAAAGGTGAATGTTTTGATCCCCATTGGAGCTGCAAATTCTTCGAGTTCGCTAGAATGAAGGGATGAGATTGCCGTCGATAGAAGATTGTCCGACCTATAGTAATCGTGATGAGGAATATGGTGGAGGACCAAGCCGATTTTATTCTAACGAAAATCGGTTAAGTCGAGGAAGTTGCATGTTCATCAGAGATTGGGTCCAATTCATCAGGATTTTTTACAGGAGGATTCTGATGAGGATGAAGATGAAACCAGGAACCCATAATGGTGTCCTTCTGGTATTTTTACTAAGAACCAGAAGAGGAGGGTGCAAAGGATGAGGAGGAGGGAGCATTTCCAACAAATTCAAGAAGAGATCAATCATCAGCTGAAGAAGGGAAAGAAAGAGTGGCGTGTTAAGAGCAAAGTACTTTCAGCCGATGAAGTTAAAGCCGACAAGGCAAAAAGGGCGGCTAAGGGAAAGGCTGTTGTTTCTGCATCGTTAACATGGTTTTTGTATTACGGCAGAATATGAGGCTAGCCGAGCCGATGCAGATGTTGTGAAAGAATCTTTAGCCATGTTTATTTTAGAACCAGAACAAGCTATTTTTGAGAAGCCAGAAGGAACTGGGCATCCGCCATTGTATGTCAAGGGATTTGTCAATGGCAAGCCGATGTCTAAGATGTTGGTTGATGGTGAAGCTGCTGTGAATTTGATGCCATATGCTACAATCAGAAAGTTGGGCAAGGATTCAGATGATCTCATCAAGACCAACATGGTACTTAAAGACTTTGGTGGTAATCCATCGAAAACCAAAGGAGTTTTAAATGTAGAGTTGACAATCGACAACAAAACTATCCCTAACACGTTCTTTGTCATCGATGGGAAGGGTTCATATAGCATGTTGCTTGGAAGGGATTGGATTAATGCAAATTGTTGTATTCCTTCCACCATGCATCAAAGTTTGATCCAATGGCAAGGTGACAAGGTAGAAATTGTGCTAGCCGATAGGTGGAGTCAATATTGCCAATGCCAATTTAACTCTTTGGGAGATGGATGGAATTGATTGCTTGTGCGGAAAAATTTGGGAAGGAGATTATCTAAAGGTGTCGATTGTGATATACAACCAATTGGAGATGAAGAGCCCCAACCGTTGCTTTGAGGGAGTCGTGGAGGGGTCAAATTTCTACACCAAGGACACTATATATGATCTCGATGGCAAAGCGGGACAAGGTTTTATGTCGGCCGATGATTTGGAAGAAGTTGATATAGGTACGGGGATAGTCCTAGGCCGACTTTTATCGATAAAAATTTGTCTTCTCATTTTAGAACCAAGCTAATAGAACTTTTGAAAGAACATAAAGATTGCCTTGCTTGGGAATATTTTGAGATGCCAGGACTTAACCGATCGATTGTAGAACATCGGCTTCCTATCAAACCAGGATATTGGCCATATAAAGAACCACCTAGAAGATTTAAAGCCGATATGTATGATGCTATTAAATCTGAAATCACTCGATTGTATGATGCTGGTTTTATTCAACCATGCCGATATCTTGAGTGGGTTTCTAATATAGTTCCATTGTCAAAAAGAACGATAAACTTAGGGTTTGCATTGATTTTCGAGATTTAAACAAGGCTACCCCTAAGGAGGAGTACCCAATGACGATTGCCGATCTATTGGTTGATCTTGCTTGGCATAAGATTATAAGTTTTATGGATGGCAATCTTGGATACAATCAGATTTTCATGGCGTTCATAAGGCTGCTTTTAGATGTTACGGTGCAATCGCTTGTATGAGTGGGTTGTGATGACTTTTGGCTTGAAGAATTTGGAGCTACATATCGAGGGCCATGAATTACATATTTCATGATTTGATCGGCTTGTTGGTTGAGATCTATATTGATGATGTGGTAGTGAAGTCAAAGGAGATTGACGATCATATAGCCGCTTTGAGGAAAGTGCTCGAAAGAACAAGGAAATATGGCTTGAAGATGAATCCCGACAAATGTGCTTTTGGTGTATCGATTGGACAATTCTTGGGTTTTCTTGTTCATGAAAGGGGGATTGAGGTAACACGAGAGGAGTATTAATGCGATCAAGAATATCAAACCTCCAGGAGACAAGAAGCAATTGCAATCTTTGGTCGGCAAGGTGAATTTCATCAGGAGATTTATTTCTAACTTATGTGGGAAGATGAAGCCCTTTATACCTTTACTCGGATTGAAAGCCAATCGGGAGTTTACTTGGGGGCGAGCAACAAAGGGCCTTGGATAATATTAATGAATATTTGAGTTCCCCTCCAGTTACGATTCCTCCATGAAAGGGAGTACCTTTCAAATTATACTTATCAACCGATGAGAAGTCAATTGGCTCGGTCTTCATCCAGAAATTTGAGGGCAAGGAAAGAGCAATCTTTTATTTAAGCGAAGGCTTACGGATGCATAGACAAGGTATTCTCGGTGGAGAAATTATGCTTGTGCTTATATTTCTCTTGCACAAAGTTCGAGCATTATTTGTTATCCAATGAATGCACCATAATTTGCAAGGCCGATGTCGTTAAGTACATGCTATCGGCTCCGAGTGTTGAAAGGAGAGTTGGAAAATAGATTTATACCTTAACGAATTTGATCTCGAGATATGAATCGCCCAAAGCGGTTAAGGGGCAAGCCATAGCCGATTTTATTGTCGAACATCGTGATGACTCAATCGGCTCGGTCGACATAGTGCATTGGACGTTGTTTTTTGATGGATCGGTTTGTACTCATGGTTGTGGTATCAGCTTGGTCATAATATCACCTAGGGGCAAGTTTTGAATTTGCCTATACTATTAAGCCTTATGCCACCAATAATCAAAGCTGAGTACGAGGTAGTTCCCAAGGGATTACAACTCTTAAAGAAAGTTAAAGCCGATGTCGTTGAAATCATGGGTGATTTTTTGTTGGTCATCAGCCAATTAGCTGGGGAATATGAGTGCAAGAATGATACATTGATGATCTACAATGAGAAGTGCCGAGAATTGATGGATAGTTTTTGGTTGGTGACATTGAGACATATTTCTCGAGAATAGAATGTTGAAGCCAATGATTTGGCTCGGGGGCATCGGGATACAAGCCAATGGTAAAAGATATAGAGGTAGAAATTGCTACAATCATAGCCGATGATTGGAGGTATAATGTATTTAATTATTTGAAGAATCCCTCTCAATCGGCTTTGAGAAAATTGTGATATAAAGCTTTGATATATGTCTTGTTGGATGATGAGTTATATTATCGGACGATTGATAGGGTATTGCTAAAATGTTTGAGTGCCAATCAAGCCAAGGTTGTGATGAAAGAAGTACATGAAGGTATATGCGGTACTCATCAATCGACCCACAAGATGAGGTGGTTGCTTGGTATTTGGGTATTTCGGGCCGACAATGTTAGAAGATTGCTTCGAGATATTATAAAGGTTGTTAAGATTGTGTAACACCCTGAAAATCGGAGAATTTAAAACCGGGAATTGAAAATCGAAACTTACAAAAACTTTTGGCTATTTGCTTCTCATCGTGTTTATTGCCTCTTATTTGCCGGCTTTGTTGCATAAATTGATATGGAGAGTGATTCATCTTGATGTTTGAGAAAATCCAAACGATTTGAATTTCCATTGGGAAGAAAAATTTTGAAGTTTAGAGTTGGGGATTTAAAAATAAAATAGAATAGGGTTGTGGATTTATAAAATATATATATTTGGGATCAAAACATTATTTTGGTGGTTGAGTAATATTAATTAGTTGACAAAATGAGTGATAAAATATTTTTAAAAGGATATATATGAAGTACGGAAATTATTTTGAATCAAGATCACATTTTAGGAATTTAGGAAAAAGAAATGAATTAGATATGAAAAATGTATTTTGTAAAATAATAAAAGTGGGTGAAATAGGTTGAAAACATATTTTACAAACTAATTTTGGGTGTGCTAGAATTTATTTTAAATTTTTGAGGTGAAAGGAAAAATAATTGGGAAAATAGGAAATTTAATTCGGGAAAATCGGAAATGTCACTATTCATTGCACGTCACTGTTCGACGCCATACCCCGGACCCCGGACCGCCTCGCCACCGCGCGCCGCGCGTCGCGTCCACAGCACCACGCCCCATGCCGCCGTACCATGCCCATGCCGCGCCGTACCGCGCCATCGCGTCGCTCGCATTGTTCCATGTCGCGCCGTGCGTCGCCACGCGCGCCACGCCGCGACGCACGCGACAGTGTCGCGCGCTGCCCCGCACGTCGCGCAGCCATGCCGCGTGCCCACCCGCTGCCGCGTGCCGCCCGCGTGCCCACGCCGCGCCCGACACCCCCTCCCCGACGCACGCCCTCGCGTCGGCCACGCGCGCCGCCATGCGGCCTCCCCCTTTTTCCTTCCCTCTCCAGCCGCCTATATATATGGGTGTGCCTCCCTTTCTCTCTCCACACCACGCCGCCCCCTCCCCTTTCTCCCTTCTGCGCGCGCCAAGCGCTGGAGCCGTGCCGCAAGCAACCGCGACGCCGCCTTCGCCGTCGTGCCGAGCCAATTCGCCAAAAATTCATTGTACTTGGTCGATTTTCCCTCAAATTAAAGGTACTATCGTGCTCTACATGTCTAAAGCTTCTATTCCCCTAACTTGCCCAAACCAATTAGTCGCCGGAGACCCACCGCCGGCGAGCCCGCCATACTTGCTCGGTTTCGGCCGCCGCCGTGCATGTCGCTAGGCCGCTACGGAACTTCTCCACGCAAACCGATGCTTTAGTTAGCTTCTCCACACCCCGTAGTTGCTCCCACACCCGCTACCTTGGCCAAGCCATTGCCGGAGCGCCGCCGCGACGAGCGTCGTCGCCGCCGCTGGGAGCTCGCGTCGCCGGCTCATTTCACCACCTCTCCAACCCGCCCAAGCCTTGAATCGGAACATTCGTAGCTCGTAGATGGAGGTAGGACCCCTCGCCCCCTAGGACCGGCCATCCCTCAACGCCATCGGCCTTGTCCCCACCGACGCCGGCCACGGAAGGGAAGAAGAGGGAAAGAAGCGAAGAAATAAGAAGGAAGAAAGGAAAAGAAAAAAAGAGAAAAGAAAAAAAGAAAAGGAAAGAAAGGGAAGGAAAGAAAAAGAAAAAGAAAAGGAGAAAATTTATGGAAAATTTAGAAAAATTAGGAAAAAGTTTTTGGGAAATATTTGGAAAAATATTTGGGAAAAATATATAGTTTTCTCATATATATTTTCTCGGAAACAAATTTGGATTTCAAAAATAATTCGAGACCGATTATTAAACATGTTTTCCAAAATATTTAATCACAACATTTATTTATCCTTCAAAGAAAATTATCTATGTCTTAAACTTGTCTTCAAAATATTATTCTTGATCTATATATTTGTTAGACTTAAAACCTAGATTGTTAGTGTAGTGTTTAGCTTGGGAATTATTATTGGGATCAACTATTATTAAACCCTAGGGCTTCTCGACCCGAGGAATATTTTGATAAAATTGAAAGATAACCACTTCCTTGTATTAATTGAATCATCAACCCTAATATTTCTCAAACTTTAAACATATTAAATTAAAATAAATATCACATTATACTTAATTAAATCGGGTTCAATACAAGAGTTCAAATCATTGCAACTCTTTCGCTCTAACTCGGTTTTCGCCGAAACTCGAACCTAGGTTCGCGTAGGGTCATAGCCTAGTATTAGGAGCCGCTTTCGTGATTCTTTTGGCTTTTATTGAATCTTATTGGATTTTATTTGAATTCTAATCGAATTCAAATTGGATTTCTCGCACGCATGATAGAGTCCGAGGAACCGTTGAGAACGTCGAAGACTCAAGCCAACGGGATTGCGAGCAAGGCAAGTCAACACTTCCCTTTGAACATATTGATCCTACTTTGCGAAATGATGTTGATTTAAATTACAAATTTGCATGCTATACACCAATGAGTACCTATGCTTGATATACCCTGCCTTAGTGTTGATTACCATTAATATTATTCTTTGTAACGTTCGATGTGATATAACCGAAGGATAACTTGGTAAAATGCTTAACAACATATTAGATTCATGCATACTCATGATTTTACAAAGAAGCTTCGTGCTTAGGCAACTATCTTTGGGAAGGTAGTTGGAATACGGCATGTGGAGACATGAGCGCCACATTGCCTCGATCATGATGAAACTAGTTTTGATGAAAAATAAAAAGTACAAAACCAATGTTTTGGGTGGGGCGGATGGTTGGATTTGGGTGGATTTCGATAAAGGCAAGAACAGTCCACTGGTCAATTAAGGACTGAGCCATGAGACTTATAACTTAGAGCAAACCAATACAACCGTACTTCTCGAATGGGTATAGACGACGGAGTAGATAGCCAAGCGGAGCGTACCCCTGCATAGTGGTTCGGGTGTAGGTGTTGAGTTAAGGACCTACCAATGGGTAGAGTGTCACGGGCCTACCAATGGTAGAATGCCCGTGATTGTGATAAGACAAAAGGCCTTTATGTGAATAATAAACTGAACATAACAGTGACTTAAAAATTAAGTGAGTTTTCTCTCTTACCCCGAAAACACCAGAACTCCTCTCACTGCTAGGAAATGACGGCTAGAGTGCATGAGGACTTAAGTTCATGGAGCGGGTACTGCCAAAGTGAGGTTATTGAAAGGCTTTGCCGTTACCATCCCATATAGAGGGATGAATGCTCATTCAATGGGCAGTTGCGGAGTACGAGTAAAGTATACATCCACTGCAGTGTGAGTATATCAATCTATTCAAATAGCCGTGCTCGTGGTTAATGAGCGACGTGACAAGGTTCTCTCGTGGCTAGACTCATAAATTTTAAAATGATGGGTTGGGATGCATAATGATTTTTGAGCTGGTGGACTCAATTTCTCGACTGCGAGAAGGGATAGACTCGAGAAAAACCATGACGATCAGGGAACGGGAAACCATCCTTGGTATCATGATGGATGGCGGACAGAACCATCACCGATTTAATATACTCGGAACTAAAACTTGGTGGCCGGATGTTAGGTTTGTGAAATGATTTGCGAAAATTGGTTTTGTGCAAATAAACCACAGCCTCCTTTTAATGACCCTATCATGTGCATTATTCCGTGTTGACTTGCGGAGTACGTTGGGTACTCACCCTTGCTATACGCACAAACCTTCGGATGGTGGAAACGAAGGCGGAGGACCCCTATGCTTACTACCAAGATGAATGAAGACAACGGAGCGCAATAGGTCTTAGTCCCTAGTCGTTGCTGTAGGTGATCGACATGCCGTGCCTTCCGTCTGCTATCTTATCTAATTTCATGTTTTTAGTTGTATCCGATGGTAGGTCCTATATGCAATGTTATTGCCTTGAGCCTATTATTGTAATACTTTTGGTGTAAGACTATTCATGCACTATGCACCTGATAATTTAGTACTGTATTTGTGGGTACCAAACTACTCCATCCAGGATATGGTACTATGAACACGAATGATTCTCGTTCAAAAAATGGGGGTCTCTGAGAGTGGTATCGGAAGCGAGTGCATTGTAGGATAAGACCAGACTGGAGCCCCACCCCTTAATAGGCGATTAAAGGGAAATATCCCTACATAGGATTATTTTGAAAATACAGACTATTTTTACAAAACAAATATGTGTTTTTACACCCTTGACCCTCAATTCTCTACGAACATTTGGTTTTACCACTACCTTTCTCTAACCCTAATCTATCTTTAAAAATAAGATGTCGGACTATGACCATGTTGGAGCTTGGGGAGATTGTTTGTTTTACCCACTAAAACAATGAGAGTACAAAGAATAAGGCCCCATCCATAGTTTAACCTTTACTTTTCTCTTTCTCTCTGACAATAGATGGGAAAAGCCAAGGGCAGTAAATCAAGATCCCAGCAGTCACATGGATTAACCCAGAGCGACCCTGTGGACACTCCACCTCCTTTCCCTGTGAACCCAACCTTAGCCCAGGTAGTGGCTACCAGACACAGCTAATAACCATGATGATGCAACAGATGCAACGACTGTTCCAACAGCAACAGATGCAAACTCAGGGTTGGTACCTAGAGCAACGCCGGTACGTTTCGTCGCAAACCACGATGACTCCCGCAAGTATCTTTGTCAAGCCCATAGAGAGCGGTAACACCAAACCCACCCTTAGGATGGAAGGAAACACTTGGCCCCCACCACGGTTCCATGGAACAAGGACATGGAGTAAAGAAAAGTACATGGGACGAGTACACCAGGACCCCGATCGAGAGAGAGAATCAGTGCGGAAGAAAGGATAAAGAATCCAATCAAACAACCTACCAAGGTTTCAGTTCGCCACCATCTAACCCCAAGAAGAGGAAGTCACCAAGGTGGAATACAGGTGGCACTGGCAAGATGATCGTCACCAGCACAGTGTGTACCCCTGAAGATGCGGAGGAGATTCCCCGACGTCTATGGAGGAATGTGCGCTTTGCTTCAGCGTGGAGAGTTAGGGCACTATGCCAATGAGCGCCCTAGGACAACTATGCAGTTTCGCACTCCAACACCTATCTGGTAGCCCCAAGGAAAAAGAATGTGAATTGCTTCAACTGTGAAGAATTTGGGCACTATGCCAACCAATGCCCCAAGCCACGCAGCATCCATCCTCTTACTGGTGCCAATGCAACAGCTATAGGTGGCAACCCAGATCGAGCAACAACAGGATAACTAGGCGAGAAATGCTGCGGCAACCCCTGGTCTCGCTTTGAAAGGAATTAAGACGAGCAACGACCATGCCCCTACCCTTATGTATGAAAACCCTAGATCGATATTAGTGATATTGTATTGTGGGACTACACATGTCCAATGTATCCCCTGATGTAACATCTACGAACTGATATGAAGTTCCATGTTATGTCTTTAATGAGTTTATTCCACCAAGCTTGCTTCGGAAGATCATCTTAAACAACTTGAAGAAAAATCGATTAGAATCATGACCTTAGTCGACCCAATCTCTTACCCCATCTATATTCCTCGGATGGCGCACCATCGCGAGCCTCATCAACCAACGAAAACCCGGAGCCTAACCCCTCCACCTAGCGGAAGTCATGGCTTTACAAACCCAACTACTTCAAGCCATTGCCAACAACCAAGGACAACACGGAGGATCAAGCTTAGGCGAGTTTATGCGGGCCAAGCCGCCAACATTCTCACGGCAGGAACAGATGGATCTTGAAGATTGGTTGAGAGTAATAGAGAAGAAATTGACTCTCGTCAGGAGTGCGGAAGGCGCGAGTCATCTTCGCCACCAACCACTGAAAGGTCCCGCAAGTGGCGGTGGGACACCTACAAAGAGACTCGGGCTAAAGATGCGGAGAAACAACTGGGAGGAATTCACGGCCGTCTTACGCGTGAAAATTTTGTACTGTCACGGTCATGAGGATGAAGAAGAATGAATTTTGGAGGTTGCGCCAAGGCAACACCTCGGCGCAAGAATATCTTAACAAGTTCACGCGGCTTGCCCGCTACGCCACAAGCGACGCAGACGAAGAAGAGAAGATGGATAAATTTATCGAAGGGTGACGACTAGGCGAGAGGGCGATGATCGGTCAAGACTCGCCGGCTTCAAAGCCTCATCAACAAGGTCGTGAGGTTTGAGCATGACCAAAGGATGGTTGAAAACAACCAAAGAGAAGGCTTGCTCTAGCCCGTCCGATTCAAAGGACATCTCGGCGATCAAAGGAGCAACACCAACGGGATGGAAACCAGCCATCATTGCGGCCAATCGTCCTCTCGCACCCAAGAACGCTAGCGGAGCACCAGGCAACACCTTTCCGCACCTGGCCCCCACTTTGGCAGCAGGAAACCGGAATGTTAATTGCTTCAAGCTGCGGTGACCGGGCATTATGACAATCAATGTCCCGAGACCACACAACACATCCAACCGTCACGGAGCCAACGCCACGGTTGTGAGAGGAACCCCTACCCGGCGCCGGACGAAGCTTGTTCGAACGCCCGGTAGAAGGAGGCTACCACAGATTCCTCCCGGTGGTCAAGTGAACCACGTGCGTACGGAGAAGCCCGGAAGACCAAGTCATGCTAATGGGTATGTTCTTATCCATTGCACCGATTAAAGTTTTGTTTGATTTTGAGGCTTAGCATTCTTCCATAACCTCAAAACAAGCACGAGAACATAACCTACGTCCGTAGACCTTAAGAGACCCATAATAGTACATTCACCCGGAGAGATATATTTGTACCCCATACCGGCACCAATATGCCCATCAGAAGTAGAGACATAGTATTTTCTTCAAATGACATGATACTGCCACAAACCCTCAGTATCACTCTAGCATGGACCGTTGGCTGGGAACAAGACAACCTATGACCATGAGATAGTCACCATGACCACCCCAAGGACTTCATGAGCGAGCATAACCATAGGCCAAGATACAATGAGGTATGAGCAAACCACAAGGGAAATCACTGTACCCAGGGGTGAAGGAATCGCAAACAATGACTCAGAAAACCCAGCCCCAGACAAGATACGGAGGACCCAACCCGGTGAACCATTTCTACCCAAGGATTGAAAGTAAGCTCGTGAGATCGACGGATAGACCAAAAGGGTAAGCCAAGATCTTGAAGACATGCTAGGAACTTGTGCATTGAACTCTATCCGGGAATGATGAAGATGCCAACCAAACACTGAAAGTGCCAACATAGCCCTTACCTAAAAGCCAAGCTTGAACTTATTGTTAGGGGTAGAGTGACATAACCCTGGACTCTCGGATTGGACACTATATTGAAGCCGGGTAAAACCAAACCTTCTCTAGATAACCTCTTGTCGCCCACCAAAATCACACGACTGCAACCCTACCAGGATCACCACCCATCTACGAACTAAAGGTTCCAACAGTTTAGAACAGCAAGTCTATTATACAACTTAAGAAAATTAGAGACCTACTGAATCCTGCATGCTTGAAGGATGCCCCAAGGATTAAGAGCTAACAACATCATGTTATCTGAAACAAAGAATCAAAGTGGACCACCCTTAGAAACTCACTGATAGATTCCTGTGTCACCCGGAGTAGCCAACCGATTCATCAACCTGCTGAGAAGGAGTGCTAATGAATCCATCCCATATGTTTATACCGACCGACTCCCAATCACGACCCGACCCAAATCTCGGGGATGAGATTTATTGTTAGGGGTAGGTTTGTAACACTGAAAATCGGAGAATTTAAAGCAGGGAATTGATCGGAACTTACAAAAACTTTTGGCTATTTGCTTCTCATCGTGTTTATTGCCTCTTATTTGCATGTTTTGTTGCATAAATTTATATGGAGAGTGATTCATCTTGATGTTTGAGAAAATCCAAACGATTTGAATTTTCATTGGGAAGAAAAATTTGAAGTTTAGAGTTGGGGATTTAAAAATAAAATAGAATAGGGTTGTGGATTTATAAAAATATATATTTGGGATCAAAATATTATTTTGGTGATTGAGTAATATTAATTAGAGCCCAAAATGAGTGATAAAATATTTTTAAAAGGATATATATGAAGTACGGAAATTATTTTGAATAAAGATCGCATTTTCTAGAATTTAGGAAAAGAAATGAATTAAATATGAAAAATGTATTTTGTAAAATAATAAAAGTGGGTGAAATAGGTTGAAAACATATTTTACAAACTAATTTTGGGTGTGCTAGAATTTATTTTAAATTTTAGAGGTGAAAGGAAAAATAATTGGGAAAATAGGAAATTTAATTCGGAAAATCGGAAATGTCACTATTCTTTGCACGCCACCTGTTGACGCCGTACCCGGACCCCGGACCGCCTCGCCACCGCGCGGCTGCGCGTCGCGTCCGCAGCACCGTGCCACGCCGTTGTACCATGCCCATGCCGCGGCGTACCGCGCCGTCGCGTCGCTTCGCCTTTATTCCACATCGCGCCGATGCGTCGCCACGCGCGCATCACGCCCGTGACACACGCGGCAGTGTCGCGTGCTGCTCCTGCGTCGCCTGCACGTGCAGCGTGCCGCGTCGCCAGCGCGCCGACCCGCTGCCGCGCGCCGCCCGCATGCCCACGCGCGCCCAACCCCCTGCGCACGCCCTCGCCGCCGCGCGTCGCCACGCGCGCCGCCATGCCGGCCCCCCTTTTCCTTCCCTCTCCGGCCGCCTATATATGGGTGTGCCTCCCCTTTCCCTCTCCCACACCACGTCGCCCCTCCCCTTTCTCCCTTCTCTGCCGTGCCAGCGCGAGCCACGCCGCAAGCCACCGCGATCTTTGTCTTCGCCGTCGCAGAGCCAATTCGCCAAAAATTCATCGTACTTGGTCGATTTCCCCTCAAATTAAAGGTACTATCATGCTCTACATGTCTAAAGCTTCTATTCCCTAACTTGCCCGAACCAATTAGTCGCCGGAGACCCACCGCCGGTGAGCCCGCCATACTTGCTCGGTTTTGGTCGCCGCCGTGCACGTCGCTAGGCCGCTACAGAACTTCTCCAGGCAAACCGATGCTTTAGTTAGCTTCTCCACACCCCGTAGTTGCTCCCACACCCGCTACCTTGGCCATGCCATTCTTTGGAGCACCGCCGCTACGAGCGTCACCACCGCCGCTAGGAGCTCGCCGTCGCGGATCATTTCACCACCTCTCCAACCCGCCCAAGCCTTGAATCGGAACCCTCGTAGCTCGTAGATGGAGGTAGGACCCTCGCCCCTAGGTCCGGCCATCCTCACCGCCGTCGGCCTTGTCCCCACCGGCGCCACTGGAAGAGGAAGAAGAGGGAAGCGAAGCGGAGAAATAAGAAGGAAGAAAGGGAAAAGAAAAAAAGAGAAAAGAAAAATAAAAGGAAAGAAAGGGAAGGAAAGAAAAAAGAAAAAGAAAAAGAGAAAATTTATGGAAAATTAGAAAATTTAGGAAAAAGTTTTTGGGAAATATTTGGAAAAATATTTGGGCAAAAATATATAGTTTTCTCATATATATTTTCTCGGAAACAAATTTGGATTTCAAAAATAACTCGGGACCGATTATTAAACATGTTTTCCAAAATATTTAATCATAGCATTTATTTATCCTTCAAAGAAAATTATCTATGTCTTAAACTTGTCTTCGAATATTATTCTTGATCTATATATTTGCTAGACTTAAAACCTAGACTGTTAGTGTAGTGTTTAGCTTCGGGTATTATTCTTGGGATCAACTATTATTAAACCTAGGGCTTCTCGGAGGAATATTTTGATAAAATTGAAAGATAACCACTTCCTTGTATTAATTGAATCATCAACCCTAATATTTCTCAAACTTTAAACATATTAAATTAAAATAAATATCACATCATACTTAATTAAATCGGGTTCAATACAAGAGTTCAAATCATTGCAACTCTTTCGCTCTAACTCGGTTTTCGCCGAAACTCGAACCTAGGTTCGCGTAGGGTCATAGCCTAGTATTAGGAGCCGCTTTCGTGATTCTTTCGGCTTTTATTGGATCTTATTGGATTTTATTCGAATTCTAATCGAATTCAAATTGGATTTCTTGCACGCATGATAGAGTCCGAGGGAACTGTTGAGAACGTCGAAGACTCAAGCCAACAGGATTGCGAGCAAGGCAAGTCAACACTTCCCTTTGAACATATTGATCCTACTTTGTGAAATGATGTTGATTTAAATTACAAATTTGCATGCTATACACCAATGAGTACCTATGCTTGATATACCCTGCCTTGATGTTGATTACCATTAGAATTATTCTTTGTAACCTTCGATGTGATATAACCGGAGGATAACTTCAGTAAAATGCTTAGCCCTGCTTATATTAGATTCGTGCATACTCATGATTTTACAAAGAAGCTTCGTGCTTGGGCAACTATCTTTGGGAAGGTAGTTGGAATACGGCATGTGGAGACATGAGCGCCACATTGCCTCGATCATGATGAAACTAGTTTTGATGAAAAATAAAAAGTACAAAACCAATGTTTTGGACTGGGGCGGATGGTTGGATTTGGGTGGATTCCGATAAAGGCAAGAACCGTCCCTGGTCAATTAAGGACCGAGCCATGAGACTTATAACTTAGAGCGAACCAATGCAACCGTACTTCTCGAATGGGTATAGACTGGCGGAGTAGATAGCCGAGCGGAGAAGTACCCTGCATAGTGGTTCGGTGTAGGTGTTGAGTTAAGGACCTACCAATGGGTAGAGTGTCACGGCCTACCAATGGTAGAGTGCCCGTGATTGTGATAAGACAAAAGGCTTTTATGTGAATAATAAACTAAACATAACGATGACTTAAAGATTAAGTGAGATTTCTCTCTTACCCCGGGAACGCCAGAACTCCTCTCACTGCTAGGAAATGATGGCTAGAGTGCATGAGGACTTAAGTTCATGGAGCCAGTGCGCCAAAGTGAGGTTATCGAAAGGCTTTGCCATTACCGTCGATATAGAGGGATGAAAGCTCATTCAATGGGCGCTGCGAGTACGGGTAAAGTGTACATCCTTTGCGGTGTGAGTAAATCAATCTATTCGAATAGCCGTGCTCGCGGTTAATGAGCGATGTGACAAGTTTCTCCCGTGGCTAGACTCATAAATTTTAAAATGATGGGTTGGTATGCATAATAATTTTTGAGTGATGGACTCAACTTCTCGACTGCGAGAAGGGATAGACTCCCAGGAAAAACCATGACAATCCGGGAACGGAAACCATCCTTGGTATCACGATGGATGGCGAGACAGAACCATCACCGATTTAATATACTCGGAACTAAAACTTGACTGCTAGATGTTAGGTTTGTGAAATGATTTACGAAAATTGGCTTTGTAGAAATAAACCCACAGCCTCCCTTTGAATGACCCTATCATGTGCATTATCTACGTGTTGGCTTGCTTGAGTACGTTGGGTACTCACCCTTGCTATACGCACAAACCTTCGGATGGTGGAAACGAAGAACTGGAGGACCCTATGCTTACTACGGGATTAATGAAGACAACGGAGCACAATAGGTCTTAGTCCCAGTCGTTGCCTGTAGGCGATCGACATGCCACCGCCTTTTGTCCGCTATCTTATCTAATTTACGTTTTCAGTTGTATCCAGGACAGTAGGTCTATATGTAATGTTATTGCCTTCAGGCCTATTATTGTAATATTTTTGGTGTAAGACTATTCGTGCACTTTGCACGATAATTCAAGATCGTATTCGAGGGTACCACACTACTCGATCCGAGGATATGGTATTATGAACACGAATGATTCTCGTTCCAAAAACGGGGTCTACAGATTGCGAAGTATGGAGCAATTCAAAGAGCACCAAGCATCGGCTATGAATCCTATAATCAAGCCATGGTTGTTCGGATGTTGAGGAATTGATATGATCGGCCAGATCAATCCACCTTCGAGCAAAGCACATATGTTTATATTGGTGGCAACCTATTATTTCACAAAGTGGGTGGAGGCAATACCATTGAAGAAGGTTGATTCTAGGGATGCGATTCAGTTTGTCAAAGAGCATTTTATATACCGATTTGGTGTTCCCTCGACTATCACAACCGATCAAGGATCTATCTTTGTATCGGATAAGTTTGTCCAATTTACAGAAGACATGGGGATGAAGTTGTTGAATTCTTCACCATATTATGCACAAAATCTTTTTCAGAAGGCGAGTTGGTTTGGAAATTGATCCTGCCAATTGGAACTCGTGGTAATAAATTCAGCAAGTGGTCACCGAATTGGGAAGGGCCTTTTCAGATTTACAAGTTTGTTTCTACGGGAGCTTATATGTTGCAAGGGCTTGATGGAGAAGTTTTTGGAAGGGCTCTCAATGGGAAATACTTGAAGAAATATTATCCGAGTGTTTGGATCAATTCATGATTAAATTTGTATTATGCCGATACATGGTAGCCGATGTGTTAACATCGCCTTTAGATGACCGATATAAGTTGTATCACCCTTAGTCTTTTTCACTTATCATAATCGGTTGAGTTATGCCAATGTGTGATGGTCAATATAAGTTATATTGCCCTTGGTCAAGTTATAATTTTATCAATGTTTGGTTGGCATTGTAAAATTTGGGGGCACACATGCATACAAAATAAATATGTGGACTAAATTTTTTCACGAAGTTATATTACGAGGTTCACGAAAGTTCTCAAGTTTCAAGCTCCCTCTTATTACAAGAATGGCACGATTGAAAATTGTTCACGCAAGTTATATTACAAGAAACGACACAAGAGTTTGCAAAAGCTCTAAGCTCCTATTACGTCGTCTCATCCAGACACAAGCTTGTTAATGGCCTATATAGCCCTTTGCCTAATTTGCTCTATTTCTTCTATGGCTTGGGCGTCGGTAGCATCGGTTCCGGGGATCACCTTCAGGGTCTTGGTTAGATCTAACAAGTGTTTGACAAATGTCTTCAACTTGAATTTTTGTTCTTAAATGGCCCTAGGGAGATCGGTTAGATTTTGCTTCTCCGATGCTAAGTTAGCATTGCATTGCTCTAGTTCGGCTAGCGCCTTCGCCTTGCGATTTTCAGTGATCAATGCTGGCCTGAATGGAGCTTAGCACGGCCCGATCATCTCGTCAAGCTTGGCTTTACGTGCGGCGATTGGCTGCTGATTGGCTTGGATGGTGGCTTCAAGATCTTTTCTTTCTCGCCGATCGGGAATTCTTTACCGCGCCCTATCTAGTTTGTGTCGATATTGTTCAAGGAATACTGTCTATGAGATGATATTAGCTAGGTTGTCTAGGATTTGATCTTGGATCTCTTCAAACCTTGACTGATCGGTCCACAATCAACAACCAAGAAATCCAAGGAGCTTTCTAGCCGATGTGCAATGTCTAGCGCTTTAGCCTTCGGTCATCGGCAAGGGAGCTAAGGCTTTGCTTGTGGCCTCTCCTCTTCATCCATGAAGCGCCTTATATCAAAGGAAAACATATCGGCTAGAACATGAAAAAGAGAATGTTGAAATTGTTAAGTGTTGAAAAACTCAAAACAACCGATATGGGGTATTAAAAATACTTATACGGATGACGGGAGCCGATTCTTCTTTTGCTTCAACATGATGGTTGCCCCTAGCCGATGGAGTGCGCTCAGTAGATTCATGTTGGGCAAGTGCTGGAGAGCGAGGAGGCTTGACAAAAAAAAGAAAAGAAACAGGTTTGGTTCAGCATAGGTTAATTGAAAGTTGAAAAAAGTTTGAGTTTAGAGTTACCAATGGAGGTGGAGCAGGTTTTTGGTGGCCAGTTTCTTTTTTTGCAAGTAAAGGAGTTTGGTCAGAATTGAAATGTGAACATTTAAAGGAAGTAAACTCCAAAAAGGTACATACCGGAGGAGGATGAGGTTGACATCTTGGAGGAGTTGGAGTCTTTTGCGAGGTTGGCTCATCGGTTGATGGTGGCTTCGTGGTTTTTCTTGTTTCACTCGTGTTGGCTGCAGCGTCATCGATGGCTTCCTCCATCTCTTCTTGGTTTAGAAACTCCTCCACGTCTGGTCTAGAGAAGGCGGATCATCGGCATGCATCAGTCTTTTGTTTATTCGAGGCCTTTTCTTTGCCGATGGATCGAGACTCGATGGCCACGACTCTTTTCTTTTTAGAAGGAATCGTTGTGCGAGTTGGACCGTGGAGTAGGGAGGCCGTCTTGGGGGCATCATAGCCGATTCTTGAAGGGCTAGTCCACCACCATTGGGAGAATTCCGGCGGCATAGCGGATAGTTGCCCCCAGGTTTGGGCGGCATGAGGAGGAAAGGAATCGGTGGTGCAAACAAAGAGAAAGATGTGGTCAAATATTGAAAGATTTTAGCCAATAATGAAGAATTTGACAAAAGGAAAAGTGCTTACTTGTGGGCTGACTCGACTGATACATAGTAGTCAAGTACATTGAAGCCGATTGATGGAAAAGATGTTTCTTCCACTCTATCCACCATCAGTCCAAAAGCTCCACTCCTCATTATGACCAACTCAATATTATCAATGCTTTGCCAAGAAGAGGCCCGGAATATCTAGCGGTTTGTGCATCATAAGGGCTGAAGTGATTTCCCCGGCTTGGATCTTGTCCGAAAAGTATAAGCCGATCGATAGCTGACCCATGCCTAGTTGTCTGGCAGCACTCATTGGATGATAAAATTCATATGAAATTTGGATATTCCTGCCCGATGGATGCCAACGGGTAGTATGCGGGGATATAGCAGTTGTGAGGAATTCTCTGGATTTTTCAAACTTGTCGAGTTAATATCATCAAATTTGAAGTCGCCCGGGAGCTCAAAATCTTTAGAGTGTTCATATGCAAACCAAATTCTTGAGTCCCTTGGGAATCCTTCATAGAAGTTACCGAACCGAGTCTTTGAAGAGGTCAGTCGATAGCTTGGATCCAAAGCATATGAAGATGCCGCCTCTCCAAATACATGCATTGGTGGGTTGTGATCTCATTGCCATCCTCATCTATCGTCGGTACGCATGATGGGAAAACGGCATCCACTAATGATGGCCTATGAGCAACCTTGTGAGTGTGCAAATTGAGCCAAATGCGCAATAACCACCAAGGGCCGCCAGGCCGATAGCGAGAGTCCATGGCAATCCTAGCGATGCGAGTGCGTCTGCTAGAGGTATCCTAGTAGATATTTGCCCAAAGGAAGCTGCTTCTTGTCTGCTAGGGCTTTTGCCACATGTTGCTAGTTGGTGGTGGGGCCACGGCTTGGACCGCAAAATAAGAACTTTTCCAACCACATCAACAAGAAGGTTGTGTGTTCCCTAGGGTCTCTTTGGGCAGTTCCCATGTTCGCGAGATGAATCCATTCCAGCCACCGATAGCCCAGGTCTTGAAAGAAAATTGGCCCTTGGTGCTCAAGCTAACCTGGGTTAGCCGATGATGTAATGTCGAAACCCGTGATCATGACCATGTCCGAGGAGAGTTTGTGTCATTGTGTAGACCCCGTTTTGGGACGGGAATCATTCGTGTTCATAGTACCATATCCTTGGATTGAGTAGTTTGGTACCCACGAATACAGATCTTGAATTACAGTGCAAGGTGCACGAATAGTCTTACATCAAAAGTATTACAATAATAGGCCCGAAGACAATATCCATTACATATAGGACCTCCGGTCCTGGATACAACCAAAAGCGAATTTAGATAAGATAGCGGTGAGGAAGGCAACGGCATGTCGATTGCCATAGGCAACGACCAGAGACTAAGACCTAGTAGATGCCTTCTCCTTCTTCGCCCACCTAGCAATAAGCATAGGGGTCCTCCGGGTTCTTCGTTTCCACCATCCCGAAGGTTTGTGCGTATAGCAAGGGTGAGTACCCAACGTACTCGCAAGCCGACACGGAATGATGCACATGATAGGGTCATTCAAAGGATGTCTATGGTTTATTTGCACAAAGCCAATTTTCACAAATCATTTCACAAACCTAACATCTAGCTAGGTCAAGTTTTAGTTCCATAGTATATTAAGTCGGCGACGGTTGTCTACCATCCATCGTGATTCCAAGAATGGCTTCCCGCCTCCGGTTCGTCATGGTTTTTCGGGGAGTTCACCCCTCTCGCAGTTCGAGAAGTTGAGTCCACTAGCACACAAAATCATTATGCATTCCCACCCATCATTTTAAAATTTATGAGTCTAGCCACGGGAGAAACTTGTCACGCCGCTCATTAACCGCGAGCACGGCTATTCGAATAGAATGATTTACTCACACTTTGCGGTGGATGTACACTTTACCCGTACTCCGCATTTGCTCATTGAATGAGCTTTCATCCCTTCATATGGGATGGTCACGGCAAAGCCTTTCGACAACTTCGCTTTGGCAGTCCGCTCCATGAACTTAAATCCTCTTGCACTCGAGCCGTCCTTTCCTAGCAAAGTGAGAGGAGTTACGCACTCCGTGGGTAAGGAAAACTTCACAAAATTCTCATTCATTACTCAACAATTAGGCCATAGCCTTATCTCGATAACCGAACCACCTCTCCACTCAAGAACCACTATGCAGGATACCGCCTCCGCTCGGCTATCTACTCCGCTAGGTCTATACCCATTTGAGAAGTACGGTTGTATGCTGGCTTGTTCCGTGTTATAAGTCTCATGTCTCGGTCCTTAATCGACTGGGGACGGTTCTTGCCTTTACCGGAATCCACCCAAATCCATCCATCCGCCCTGAGTCTAAAAACATTGGTTTTGTACTTTTTATTTTTCCATCAAAACTATTTTCATCATGATCAAGGCAATGTGGCGCTCATGTCTCCACCTGCCGTATTCCAACTACCTTCCCTAAAATAGTTGCCCAAGCATGAAGCTTCTTTGTAAAATCCATGAGTATGCTCGAATCTAATATAAGCATGGCTAAGCATTTTACCGAAGATATCCTCCGGTTATATCATATCGTGGGTTACAAAGATTATATCTAAGGGTAATCAATTTCAAGGCATGGTATATCAAGCATAGGTATTCATTTGTGTATAGCATGCATGTTTGAAGTTTAAATCAACATCATTTCGCAAGGTAGGATCAATATGTTCAAGGGGAGTGTTGACTTGCCTTGCTCGCACGCTTGTTGGACAGGGTCTTCACCGTAGTCAGTGCCTGCTTCCTGCGTTTCTATCCGTACATGCAAAAATCAATTGAACTCGATCAGAATTCAATAAAATTACAACGAAATCGAAAAGAACCATAAAAACAACTCCAAATATTTAGTCTAAAATTTTAATCGAGTTTGGACGAGAGTTTTGGGATGAAATCCGATTTAAATCCACCCCCCTTTCCTATTTTATATTAAAATTTCCAACTCTAGACTTTGAAATTTTTCTCCCTTTTGGAAATTCAAATCATTTAAATTTTCTCAAACATCGAGACGAATCGCTCACTTATAAATTTTATGCAACAAAGTCGGCAAATAAGAAGCAATAAACACGATGAGAAGCAATGAGCCAAAAGTTTTTGTGAGTTTCAATTTTTAATTTCCGAGTTTTAAATTTTTCAATTTTGAGGGTGTTACACATTGGTCCTTGGTAAAACAGAAAGCATTCAGAGTGTTGGACCAGAAATAAGTGGCAATGACAAGCATGGGCTCGTCTTTGGTCATGTCGGCTAAGGTCAAGGCTAGGCACTGCGTATTCCAAGTTCTTCCCGGTGGCTTTGCTTGCTAGCCGATACTCGTTGTATCACTCGGCTAGGTTTTGTTAGTGGATGGCCAAGACTTGAATGTTCCGACCGGTGAGCTAAACTAGAGTTTGTCAATCTAAAAGGAACCCTATTGGTCTCGGCATTTATGAACTCAATGGGGTCTATATTACCGATTGGGCCCAAGAAAAATCAGTTCGGATGAACAAGACTACGGACTGCAATTTTGTTGGGGAGATGCTACAATTGAGAAAGGCGAATCACAAAGAGAAGAACAAATCTGCAGCAAGAAAAGGAGTTATAGCCGATGAGGTTTACCTCGGGAACTCAGCCAATGGCGCGCTGGAGGAAATGGCGAGGTCGACATCATCGGAGATGGAGTCGCCGCCGCAAGGGAGTCGTTTGTGGGTTTGACGAGGGCTCGAGGAGATCGTCGTAAAGATTGGGGATGACTGTGGCTAAAGCAATGAAAGCGAAAGTGATGACGTGAAAAACTTCAAGGCGGTGGTTATTATTTAAAGAGGCATGGTAACCGTCCAACGGAAAGCCCTGGATTTTCTTGGAGATAAAAATCAGCAAATCTGCGATATTATAAACATAGCAGACTTGGGGGCATGTGTTAACGACCAAATTTGGTAATTCATGCATCGGATTTGGAGTTAAAGTTGAAGCCTATTTGGAGGAAATTGGGATTCTCGAAAGAAAGTGTGCACCGCTGCAGGCACCGAATTGGCTAACCGATCGGCTAGGGAGTTCGTCGCCCGATACCGAGTCGGCTAAGGTGTTCATCGGTCGATACCGAATCGACAAGGTAAGCCGATGTAGCCGATTCCGTAAGATGACATTGGGTACTTTGAATCCACAAAGGAAGAAAGAGGAGAAGGCCACCAACTCGCTACAGTCGGGGGTCGGAAACGGCTCCCCTCGTGCCGGGTGCCACTGCGATCTCTCATGACGGGAGGACGCCGGCCAGCACCAGCTCCTCCAACATCTCGCGCCGCACGGAGGGGACGAAGGCCGAGTTCCGCTCGGTGCCTTCGCCACCGCCGGTTGAGCCCTTCCCACCTTTCTTCGAGGTCTTCTTGATGGGGGCCATCGGCATAAGAGAACAACCGTTGACATTTGTGGTAGCACACCACGCAACGACAATGGAGGTGGCGGCCTTGTGCGCTAGGGTGGCGAGGATCCAGGAGGCGGAAGCATGTTAACGACAAAATTTGGTAAATCATGCATCGATTTGGAATTAAGGCTGAAGCCGATTTGGAGAAATTGGGATTCTCGTAAAGAAAGTGTGCACCGCTTGCAGACCGAACGGCTAACCAAATCAGCTAGGGAGTTCGTCGGCGAGATACCGAGTTGGGTAAGGTGTTCATCGTCGATACCGAATCGACAAGGTAAGCCGATGTAGCTGATTCCAAGTAAGATGACATTGGGATCGTTATCGGATCGGGTTAATGTGCTTCGGAGGATTGCCATACATGGATAGAGTCCGAAAAGGGCAATTGTATCTATTAATTAGGTTATTTTAAGTATTTTCCTTATAGATTGTGTTGGTAAGAGTCCGCCTAAGGGGCTTATTTGTATTTTGAGTTGTAGTAGAGATAGGAGTCTTGTCCGACAAGGACATATTTTGTATTTGGGTATAAATATAGCCCAAGACCATGTAGTTAAACAACAATTAGTTCAATAACACCTTTGGCGCATCGTAACCTTTTTTACTTTCATTTGTTTCGATGAGTTCTTGCTTTCGACTTGGGCTGCATCGGGTTCGATCTCCGACGAGAGGTAAAGCTTGTTATGGCGGCTTTCACTCTGGATTAGTGCTTATATCTTCATGACACTCTAATCATGTTTACATAAATCATCGAGTTATCATATTTGCTATATAATCTAGATCAATATTGTTGTCTAACCCTAATCAGCTAGCATCTGTTACTAGAAAACAACCAATAGGGTTAGATATCAACTATATTATATAGTGTACCCACCATCTTGAAAGACTTTCATCGAACTGTTTAGATCCTATGCTTCTTTTTATGCTTAGTGCTACATCGGTTGAGTCTGACCTACTAAGTATCACCTAGAATCATAATATATGTCTTGTCCCATGATTGCTTTAGAGATAGTATTGGGGTTTCAGCCGATGTTATCTGGTTTAGTTATCTTGTGTCCTGCATGTTTACTTGATATGCTAAATTTGCCATTTATATTAAGATCTCACTGTGATGAAATATATTAAGCTTGTTATCGATCTGTTAGGTTATCTTAACACCTGATCGGTTCCTGTTTAATGTATTTTATCTATATTGATATCTTAGTATAAAGTGGTAACGGAGTATTAGCCGATACATGTTAGATTTACGACATCGTCTATGCTATATATACATATAATCTTTGTCTTAAAGTACTTTTAGACATAAGTGATTTATATTGTCTCAAGACACCGCCGATCTATCCCAATCACTTGGTTTAAACGTATCTTGAGACCTAGATTATATACTATTGATATTTATAGCTAATCGAGTAGATCTAATTTTCCCTATGATTTATTCTTCATTGCCGATTCCGTGCATATCGCATCGGCTCAATATTGAACGATATGTCATCGGCCATTAGCCGATCGGCTATCGTTTATAGATTTAACTCGTTTTCTTTCTTTAGTTTCTTGTTGGTTGCAGGATTAAACCAACCGGCACGCCCTTGAACCCCAAAGGCAAGATTACGAACTCCGCACTAGAGTTGCGAGATCTCTCGAGCTAGTGTGTGTTTTTCGCATCGACAAAGCGATGGTGCGAGGGCGAAGGATTTGTGAATTTTTGAGCGGAAAAAGGTGTGAGGAGGAAGGAAGGCAAAATGTCGGGACTTAAAAGGGGGCAATGATGGGCCCGAGATCGCCATTTTCGAAAGGCACGCGGCACTGTTAATGTTGTACGCGAGGCATCCGAGGTGCCTCGCACATCCGGCTCCCGCCGGCCACGTCATCCCAATGGTTGATATGAGCCATGGTTACCTGAAGCAGTTAAATGGTTCGCAAGCGATGCGCATTATGCGCCCCGTCAAAATTGCCACTGGTCCCACCACTCCACCGTAGTGACAAATCTTGGTCGTTGGATGTGCGAACTGTTGGCGATAAAGAGGTAACATGACGCATGAGCATGCCGTTCTATAACCCCGGTCTCGACGGCCTTAATGGGACATGACTGGTGCACAGTTCAAACCATCAGTGACCCACGTGCGTAGCACGCGCCCCGAGTTCTAGCTACTTCCCGATGACCGAGTCCTCGGGATTTTTTCGTCAGCCACACCGACCCCCATCAGCCTCCGTGCTATGGCATATTGGTCATTATCCTCCAGGCTATGAACTCGGGCCAGTCGCCGTCAACCTTCGGGCTATGGCATGTTGGTCATTAGCCTTCGGGCTGTGACCTCAGGCTAGTCACCTTCAGCCTCCGGGCTATGTCATATTGGTCATTAGCCTCTAGGTTGTGACCTCGGGCCAGTTGTCGTCAGCCTCCGGGCTATGGCATCTCGGCCGATAGCCTCCAGGATATTGGTCGCTAACCTTTGAGGCTATGACTTCCGAGCAATGGCCCTCGGCCGACCATTGTCAGCCTCCGTGCTATGGTACGGCCGACCGCCATCTACCTCCGGCAACGGTGACTCGGCCTTCAGCCTCCGAGCCGATCGCCCGGCCGGTCCCCGTCGCCTCCACTGTGGAACCATGGCCATCGGCCTTCGAGGTAGTGGCCACTTGTCGACCGCCATCCGCCCCTGGCGAGACTCTCCTAATCCCACCGTATGCCACCAATCCGAAGACGATGCCTTAAAGGTATCTCAATGGGGATGTTTTTGACTTGACCCTAGGCTTGGATGTCCTATCCACCCTAGGCTCGGGGCTACACGACAGTGCACCCGCCAAAGCACTCTTAAGTTGTCACAATGACTTTGCTCATAGTCCCACCAGGAAAATCTTTTTGACCCTAGGCCCGGATGTACCATCGGCCCTAGGCTCTGGGCCGCAACTAGGAGGTGCACTCGCCGAAGCCCGATCAAAACCCTAAAACCGGCTTTGGGATCCGACTTTAAAGAACTCAAACCCTAAGGGTTAATGTTCAATTCACCCCTAGGCTCAAGGGCTACCGTGGGGGTATCACCTGGGGTAGCCCATGGAGCGGAATTAAGGTTAGCCGACGTCGAACCTGGTAGTCCTCGGGAGGGGGCCGCTGTTGCCCGACCTCTTCGTGGGGTCGAGCCCGACCCCCAACCGTCCCCGAGTCCGTGACCTATCCCGAGTATGGCGCATCGGCCCGATCTCCGATCTCCCTGGGATCAAGGCTTGCATCATAAGGATCACGAAAAGATAAGCAGGGGACAACTCGACGATAAGATGACGCCATCATCGACAAGACCGCACGAAGGTACATGCGGAGAGCGGATCCCAAGGCACGGTGGAGCACGAGATACCCACGGAGCGCAGGACCTAGGGGATCTCGTATGTACTTTTCGATGTTATTTGTACTTGCTTTTAGCTTTTAATCTTAGCTTTCTTGGCCCCCAAGTCCGCTTGAAGCGCCCTCCCTTGACTGTAAAGGGAGGGCGGGACCGCGGGGAGGGGGATCGATTCTTTGGGTGCTAGGGTTAATCTCTAAAACCCTAAGAACACTTATCCATTGTACTCTATTTCACACCCCACCCCAAAAAATATGACATGACGTAGGCTTGTTATCCTCCGGAGGGCCGAACTCCGTCTAAAAGCTCTTTGGCTCATTTTCTTTCTTGAGCCGACCATCACGCCCTTTCGATAGACATTCCCGACCACTCTTTCACCTCCTTGGGTAGCCACCTTGGAGGACCGCCGACCCATCCGTCGCTACTTTGGGAAAATTGGGTTGGAAATGGTTTTAGAAAACCCGATACTTGGTATCGTGGATTTGAATAGGAAAAACCTTTAGCGAAAGTCACAAAGTGCGAGGTTTTGCCACGTGTGGTGTGGCCTTGTATTCGCATGTAAGGACCTATTCTTTGGGAATTCCATCCTAGCATCTTAGAGTGTGACCACACTAGTATTCCGGGATACCCCCAGGAAAAGTAAATCGTTGATTCATGTCTATCTTGTATGCCGTAGTTGTGGAATGTGGGGATGTAGGAGACGGTTACTTGGATCAAGTTTTGCAAACCCTAAAATATAGCCTCTATACGTCGTATATGGTACTAGACAAGTAGGAGTAGGAGACATCATCGGTGTTCCTAACAGAGGAGGGCATTGGCATGCCCGATGTTTGGTTCGTTGGAGTGGCCGAACAATGTGTCACGCCCGTCCCCGCACCTGTATCGGCATATGGCACCGAGGAGGGCATGCCGCAGAGAACGGTGAACCGTTTCACCCACGGAACCATGAAATAGGTACTAGTCCTAGGATCACGATGCTCCAATAGTAACATGATGAATCAATGCAAAATTTAATAAATATATAATGTACCTTTACGTTGCATCTTGCGTAATCCCCGAGTTGCAACCTTCTATCGAGTCAAGAACAATGAAACTTAGCGAAGCTTGGACACCAATACACGGGCAGCTAAAGTTTGGGTTTATGGACAAAACTAAAACCTTCATCTTTCACCCGGGGTTAAGCCAAGGAGCAGAAAAAACAATAGGATTGAGTACTTTCATACTCAAGCAAGCCACTTGAAATGTGTACACGCAAGCTTAAAAGAAAGGCCGAGTTTTTTGGCAAATCATTTATTTTAAAACAGTCTTCAAAGGTCTAAGTGTACATTTCAAACAAATTTCCTCGGAAAGCGAGACATCTCGACTGGATCCGCCCGCGTGTCGCTTGCAACAATTCGAGGAGAAAAGCCAAATATGAATATTTATAACCTCTTCTCCTCTATGAGTTTCTTTTCACTTCCAAAACGCAAATCAACATTTTCTCCAACAATCACCCGTTAACCAAGTCTCATGGTTACCGACACCAGTCCCGTCCTCTCGACCTGCCAACCCAAACTCAGCCTTCTTGGCCCCTAAACTGGCCTTCTCGGCCTTATGGTGCCAAACGACATCCCAGGTCGCATAGACCTATTACCAACAATGGAGGTCGACCATCCATCACAAAGAGGGACCCAGGTAACGGTTCCCATTCTAAGTACCAATTTATTCAAATAAGTTTTAAAAAGAAATCTACACTATGGGAATCACCTTATATTCAGCTTTGACCATGGCACTACTGCTCGAATGTGCCTCAGTTAAACATCTACAGTGAGTGTACGCTTTCCCCACAAGACACAAAGCTTACACTGATACTAGCCGATAACAGAAAATTCATGACACGGCCTTTCCCTTGCTAACAATAAACATTTGATGTCACACAGATGGGTGGAATATCTCCACCAAGCATCAGGCCAGTCTAAGGCCCTCATCTACTTAGGCCCCATGTAACAACCTCGCCCTCCGTAACCGCACAGCCCAGCCCATCGATGAGCGGGTGTCACGCCCAAAAATCCAAGCCGTAATTATTTAAATAATTTTTAAAAGAGCAAAACTTCAGGGTGTGACAATGTGGGCCCGCTTACACATATCACCCCACTTACACTTTCGTCCTCGCTTCGTGTAAAAGGGTCAACCGGGAGTGACATGGTTGGAGAGATAAGACCTTATAAGTTGGTTCCACCCTTGCTAAACTAGAAAGGTGATACTAAACATGGGCACACAGCTCTCATGGGCCACATAGGCCTAATTCTAATTGGGCCAGATGTTACATACACCCCTCTCAAAAGACCCGACGTCCCCGCTTGGCCAAACTTATCCATGTAGCCACACAGCATATAGGCACCTCGGTCAAACTTATCCATGTAGCCACATGTGCATATAGGCAAATGTTCAGAACACGCCCCTCTTAGCGCACGTCCATACGTTCAGTGCCTGGCCATAAGTCATGGGGCTGAGCCCGCATGCATCATGCGCCATATTGCCGCAACCGACTCCGTATGCGCAACCACGCAGGGTCGGCTCCGATACCATTTATAACAACATGCCCTCCGTAACTCGCACCCAGACCCCATTAGACGGAGAGCCCACTTACACATATCACCCCACTTACAATTCCGTCCTCGCTTCATGTAAAAGGGTTAATCCGGAGTGACATGGTTTGAGGGACAAGGCCTTATAAGTTGGTTCCACCCTTGCTAAACTAGTAAGGTGGTACTAAACATGGGCACACAACTCTCATGGGCCACATAGGCCTAATTCTAATTGGGCCAGGATGTCACACCCCACCGTATGGCTCCCGACAAATCCCCACTGCAGGAGAATGCCTTTTACTCCACCATCCTGGTGCTCCTCAACTGCCAACATGCAAGACACCCATGTTCTAGCCAGTTACTCATCCAGGGCTTTCCATTACGCCCATGTGGTTGTACTGTAAGATGCTCGGATGTAAAACCTAAAGGAATCGGTCTTTATACACGACTATGAAACCAAACCACACAAAGAGAGGATTCACACCGCAAGTTTTCCCCCATAAAGCCTTTTATTTTCAAAAGCCACCAACTCCCTGTGTCAGTTTTATAAACCTTTCACAACCCAAGTTTTCCATATTGATAACTGTATAACCAAAAGGTGCATCCGGACACTCCGCACCTAGAGAGCACAAGTATGGGGTACTACTATGGTGGAGCGACAAGGGCTAAGTTTAACAATATCCTATAGGAAGTAATGCAACTACTTAGGTTGGTCCGTGGGTCATGTGCTCGTAGACCGATGACCGATCAAATTAATGGTGTATGCTAGGCATGCAATCTTGCAAACAAACACATTTTATAAACTAGAAGCAATATGATCAAAGAGTAGCTTGCCTTATTGTTGGTCTTCAAACCTTCAAGAAACTCCGTCAAGAATCTCCGTAACGTCCATTACGCCTTCGAAAAGAGAAAACCATTCAAAACCCTATAAATTACATAACAACTTTTATAAAATAATAGTGCCATTGGGTATATGCAAGTTGAATAGAGTCAATCGGACTTTTTACGATTGGAGAGATATGAATTTTGGAAGATCAATACATTTTCTAAAAATGTGGAAAAGGATTTATTAAATTGTAAAGGAATATTCCCAAGAATATCCCTTGGTTGTGGGGATAAGAGGGAGTTGAAGTGGACTTGGAGGTGGTGAGGTTAGGTTGGTAGGCTTTGGCTCGAAATTAGATGGAGGCATAACAGATTTTGTAGTCGGAGTCGATTTCCTGGGCTTGGCCTGACAATGGAAGAGGAAACAATGTGGACTTTGGGAGGCTTTGAGCCGAGCGGCCCAGCGAACGGGGCCCACAGAGAGGGGGTTAAGATAGTGGGTCCCATAGGTGGGTCCCATCCCTTTTCTTTTTTCTTTCTCCTTTTCCTCTCTCCTCCTTACCCTTTCTTCTCATCTGTCATTCTCTCTCTCTTTCTCTCCTCTCTGCTCTCACTTTTCACTTAGCAGGAGGGGGAGGAGGGCGCCGGTGGTGGGGCAGCGCCGTGGGTGTGGAGCGGCACGCGAGACGACGGCCGAAGGGGCGCTCAGCGCGGGCGGCCTAGACGTTGGCCGGGCGTGGGTAGGGACCGGGGATGGTATCGGGCTCTGGGGCTCCCAGGTTAGGTGAAGGTGGTGGAGCGAAGCGACGCTGTCGAGGCGGCGCGATAGGGCGTGGGTGGTGAGCGGCCGGGAAGGGGGTCGGGCGGCGATAGGAGGAGGAAGGAGGTCGAGACGACTTCAGGTGGCTCGGCTCGGACGATGGCCGGGCGCCGACAGTGCTAGCCCTAGAGGCGCCGACAGGGGCTGGGGCCGACATGGCGTCCAGCAACAGGGCGTCGGTCGATGCAGCATGGCGAGGCAGGAAGAAGGCCAGGGCGGCATCGGCTTGGTCGAGGCAGCTCGGGATGGTGAGGTGGTGGCAATAGTGAGAGTGGTGGTGGAGCTTGGAGGCCAACAAGGGAATTTGGCGGTTTTTGTATCTGTCGTGGCAGTCGGATGGCGACGAAGGTGGAGCAGGCGGTTCGGCCAAGTGGGATAGCTGCCCTGTTTGGCTGACGTCATTGGTGGGGTGGCCCAGGAGAGTGAGGACAGGGGCCGGCGTAGGACGACGTGAACAGGACTCTTGCTTTTGGCGTGGAATGTTGCCTCTATGCTCCCTTTGCATGGTGTGATAGTGCACTAGACAGGGAGCAATGGCGAGGTCGGCATGGGGGAGTAGGGGATAGGGGAACAGTGCAGTCGATGGACAACTCGCTCCCATGTTCTTTCCCTGCCCCCACTGTTTCCTCTGTTGTTGCATGTCTAACTTGCTTAGTGAGGTTGCAGGGAGGTGCCTACCTTGCCCGGGGTGTAGCAGTTAGGATGCAGAGGAGACAGTGAATGAGAATAAAAGGCCGGGGCTGGTAGTGAAGATGCAAGGGAAAATTAAGGATGGCTGCAGGCATGAGACAAAATGAGCGGTGGAGTATGCGTGCATATTTTGTTTTGTTGTCTGTTGCCTTGTGGAAAAGAATGGCATGCATGCATGGATGTCCGTTGTCGTTTAGCCCGAGGGTTGTAAATAATTTTGAGCTTGCAAAAGAACTATAACTGGACTATAAACTCTAATGATTTGTTTGGGATTTTTGATAGATAGGAATTTGGCTGGAGGGGTTTTGGCTTTTGAGAATAGTTGGCAATAAAAGGAACGAGAAGAGCTTTAAAGAAAATGATTTAGAAAAGATAGAATTTGGAGGGGTGACTTAGGACATGATTCGGATTCCATAATCCAAACACACGGATGTTTATCTTGGGGGATGATTGGAGGAAAGACTTGCTTTGTTCGGTTCCATCTCGAGCCCGATTAAATTCGATGGGGAAAAAATGACTATTGTTTCGATATGTACGTGCATAGGAAAAACATTTGTTGGCGGCCGAAGTCCAAAATCAAATATTTTTAGACTCTTTGACGGAAAATTATTTGTTCGACATGATCAAAATTTTAGAAATCAAAATTTTAACCGTACGAATTTTTTTGAAAAGGTTTAGAAGGGAAACTCGAACTTCAAAATTCGAATCCTTGGAATTTAATTTAGAAGGAAAAGATTTGGCCAAGACTTTGAGTTCACAAAGGAATGAATGGATTGAGATCTTTGGCACACAAACCTAGATACACTCAAAGAACCAATTTTTTAACATACGTTTTTAATAAAATAGGTTTTTGACAGGGCGAAAAACGGGGCATTACACTATGTGGCATGACATATTCATGAGTTAGCTTTGGAAAGGCTTTGTCACGAACTGCCAATGCGATAGGTGTTGGTGTAAGCTTCATGTCATGTGGGTAAAGCGTGCAACCTCTACATAGTTTAGCTAAACTGTTGAATGCATTGCTCATGCCCACTGGCCAAGGGCTTAATGTGAGGTGATTCTCTTTTAGCATAGATTTGTTTGCCCAAGCTTTCTGAAATTGGTTTGTAGGATGGCAATCGTCGTTAGAGTTGGTTTGAGTGACTAACGGATAATCTCGGTGTTTTTGAAATGGGCCAAAGGTGACCCGTGATGTCGGAATGGCATCATAGAGTTGGCTTCCCAAGTGAAAGCAAGTATGGTACAATGGACGACTTAGAGGAGCTAAGGTATAAGATGAACGAGAGTGGTTGGTTGAGATGATGTGAAACGAGGATAACTGATAGAAAGTTGGAAACTAATAGAGGAAAGGAGAACAAAATGAATGGAACTAAAATCTTGCTTACCCACTTGAGTTGTTACAAAGCATCTCGCGGGCGGTTTGAGACCGTAAGTCTCCTTCCAAATGGTTTATAAAAACCCACACTTAGCAGGGCAGTTTGAAAAGTATTTTGAAATAAAGAATTTGCAAAATAAACCCAACCTTCCTTGGAAGCTTGCATTATTCACCTTCCTAAGTGGCTTGCGTGAGTTCACCCTCCTATTGTTGTTATTTTCTCCCTTTCTAAGTTCAAAGCCTAATGAAGATGAAGGATAGGTTTCGTTCCTAGACCCAAGCAGCTGCTTGTGGATTGGTGTTCTAGCTACGCTAAAGTTCCATTGCTGTTGTTTCTGGATGAAGGTTGCTACTTAGCGATTACCTCGAGGTTGTAACATAAAGGTATAAATTTATTATAGCATTGCAATAATTCATCATGTTATCATGGGTACCGGCACTTATTTCCTAGGACTCGGTACCGACAAATGCGGTTTCATAGGAGACAGTTCCATTGTTCTCCTATGGCACACTCCTTGGTATTGTCTACACAGCAGTGCAGGGCATGGGTGTGAAAACAGTAAATAGAAATTGCATTTTCCTTAGATGGTCATCTTAACCCGTCGGTAGGAGGTCAAGTTAACCCTACCATTTGTAAAAAATCATTTTCATAGGCGATAATTTCCCTGCCTGTAAATACACACCATTTCCACATGTGTTTTATTAGAGGCAGGTGTGAAAAGCGCCTTTACAAATTGATTTTGCATGCCTATAATAATCTCATGTGTAATGAACCTAAAATCAGCTCAAGCCAAGCAATAAGGGGAGAACTGGAGAGACTTTTTTTTATTACTCAGAAGACCCATATGCACGAGAATTGGATCTGCCGGATTCCATAGATGAACCTACAATTGCGCCAGACAATTGATAATAGCCAAGAAATTAATTCAAGTGCTAAACTGAAATGACTCGTTAGTGTAGTTTCTAATAAGGTTATGGTAGAAATCTCCCTCTCCCTATTGCAAAACGAACGACATATCCTCTTTAACAGGCCGGTCTACCGAGACACTAGATCACAAAACGAGATCCGAAACATGATATATTTGAGTTTCAGCCAAAGCCTACATTTTTATGTAGTAGGTCATCACTACTACAGAAACCAACAAAAAGGACAACACTATGGGTGCCGAAACAGCTAAAACCGGCACCTATAGTACTTTTCTCACCCAAGCACACTCCCAGAGGACGCCAACGACAAGAACCGACACCTTTTGTGGACAAATAGATGCCTGTTCTTAACTAGAATCGACACCTATCTTTCTTGTAAGAGAAAGTTATCTGGTTCGGTAGCTAAAAATCGGCACCTTTGATTTTTGTCCCATCCGAGTGGTTGGATGTTGGGTGTTGGTATTTATTACGAGCACAAAATAATCTGCAAGCGCAAAGATACTGTTGTAGCTTTTACTCAAGAGTATTCTAAGATATCGAATCCACATGGGGAACATACGTGTATAATCTAAGAACAGAATTCTTTTAAGGACAACAACTAAATGGTAGGCTTGGAATAGGGAGAACTCGTATAGGTTAATTATCAAGTCTAAGATAAAATTCTATCAATTGCTTAGGGCACCGACTTACCCCCGATCTCGCCAAGAAGACTCGGAATCCTCCTAAGACAAAGTATAATTTGTTCTCGGGGGCGAAATCGTAGCTTAGTCTCAATCTTAGCCATTCGTTGATCCTTAGCATGGAAGAAAACGCCGATGGTTGCCACGTCGTTCCCCACACCAAATTCCTTTCCACAAAGAATCCGTTTCACCACCAGGAATACGCGCGCGGTCCAACCATGAGGCGCCTGCCTGTGCGCCTCGACGCGTTGCCTGGGCCTTCGCACGAGATCCCAAGCGCTCCAACTACAAGCAGCCACGCGCCTTTGCTCGCCGTCTGTTCAGCCTCGATTCAGCGGCCGAATACGTAAGGGCCACATCTTCGCACGGATCCCACCCATGCTCATGCCGATTTTCCTTCACACGCGCGGTTTGCGTAGTCGTGGGCCGATGGGCCATGCTAGTGGGGAGAGAGGGAGGTCGGCTCGCGCTTCTTTGTTGGGGCTGCCTCCTTTCTCTCTTTTTTCTTTTCTTTTTTTTTTCGATTTTTTCCATGAATTCCTGCATAGCACAAGCTTAACCTTGTGAAGCCGGTTGCAAAGATCTCCATCACGATGTTCATCCATCATGCGCCACCTTGATCCCAACCTCATCACTCGACATTCTTGACCGCTTTGGACCTCAACTCTTTCAGGAGTTTAGTTTCGATCCACTGTTGACCCAGGTTAACCATCAAGGATCCTGACATCTGTCCAACCTTGTCACATGCACTACAACGGAAACCCTCATCTCAATCGACAAAGAACACTCATCTCGTAGCCTGTATGGCGTCCATGACGACGCAAAGGTCAGTGATGTGAGAAATCATTTCTATCGGGCAAAAGCCTGTCACTGATGCACTTATCTTTATCGGGTTTGAACTAAAGCCCATCACCGATAGGTTTGGCCCAGAAGCCCAGTCAATCAAGGACTCATCACCGATGAAATAATCTTAAACGGCCCCAATTAATGCCCATCACGGATGACTAACATCGGTGACGGGCTTTAACTTAAGCCCGTCACCGATGGTGTTATCCGTGACAGTGCTTAAGTTAAAGCCCATCACCGATGAGTGTTTTCCAAGAAAAAAATAAATTCTATTTTTTGGCTAGCCTCAGGCCTTTGCTAGCCATGCCCGTTGAAAAATTACAGAAAGAGAGATATATATTCTCATTCCTAGGATCCCCATTCTTATATACAATTATTTACAGAAAACCCAATTCAAAACTCACATATGAAATCCACTTATTTCATACATCCATTCATATATATAATTTATTTTTGAAATGAAGGAGAATATATACGTGTCTCATTATACAAACCAAAACAAAAGTGACATTATCTCAGATCTATAAATGTTCATTAATAGTGACCAATATACAACCAATACATGACATGACATTCATATCAGATTTAATACATGGCATGACATTCATCTCGATATATACATGAGGGAGCACGGCAGCACATGACGGAGATGGACTTACCTGGAGCACGGCGGGCGCCAAAGGGGCGAGCTCTGGGACGTCGACGCTCGGTGGCGGTGAGGGAGACGACGACGCGGGGCTCGGGAGGGCGCGAGGGACAGCGGTGACGGGCTCCGAGAGACGGCAGCGGCGCTAGCGTTTGCAATGTGAGGACTCTGAAAATTTCCACATTCATGTGTAAATCTGAATCGGCGCTCAGGCTAGGTTAAATGATTTTGAAGCATATCCGTGACGGGCTTAAGTTTAAGCTTGATAAAGATGACACAGCTCAATCGGGCCTAAGTAAAAGCCCGTCACCGATGACACTCATCGATGACGGGCCTAATTGTTATCTCAATCGTACCTCAGGTTAATGCCCGTCACCGATGAGTGTTATCGTAGGTTATCTTTGTCGACCATGATTTAAGCCCGTCACCGATAGATATCATCCGTGACGGGCTTGAGTTTTATGCACATCTAACATGTTTGTGCGAGTATATCTTTTCGATCTTTTTTAGGCCCGTTTGAGATGACTTCGTTGTGACGGCTCGTAAATCTAGACATGTGAGAGACCGTCATAGATGAGAGGATCTATACTAATGATGGCCTCTTTATCTGTGTCGACCTCTACTTCTCCAGCAGCATAATCCCGATCCATACCATTGATCAAGGTTGACATCAATCACCTACACGCACGTAAACAAACAACCATTGCCGAGACATAGATATCGTAACCTCACCCACATTAGTGTATGCACACATTTCCTTCATTTACTTACACTTGCCAATTTTCCATCACAAATAAATCAAAACCAACTTTGGTTTCACAACTTTTTAAAAATAATTTCTATGTGTTTAAAAAGGTGAAGGATATCCTGTCAAGGCATGAAAACACTTTCCTCGAGTAATTGTTTTGGACACACATGCTGCGTGATCAGAACAAGTCTTTCTTTCCTCGATCCTTTGGTCAGCCACTGGTCTTCAGCTTTTTATCGGGTTCAAGCAGTTCTTCCCCTCCAGCTTGTTGGCGAAGAAGAGCTTCAGGAGCTCGTCATGGTCCATGCTTCTATAAACAGCGTCGTCTTCATGCGCCACCATCTCGCTCAGGGGACCTACAATGGAGTTTTTGCTTGGAGAATGGAACGTTGCCATCGACAGCCGCTCTTTCTTCCCATCGACGACAACCCGGTGCTCGACGCTCTTGTACCTCCCGTTAGTGAAGACCTGTGCATGCAAACATGGACAAGTCCCATGGACGCCAAAATTTATGACAAATTAGTACGAAATTAGATGTTCTATGATATGTTATCTACTGGCAGTAGAATCAATCTGTATCATTCATCTTTTTTACTGCAATAGATCATATCTATTTATATTACCACCTCAACTAATGCTAATAGAATTCATATATCAATGACTAACATTACTTCCAATGGTGATAAAACAGATAGTAGAATACTAGTACTAGTGGAGAACCATAAAGGTGAGGTGCTCGTAGGAAATTGGATTGTGAATTATGACTTACAGGTATTTTTGTTCTGCAACGCAAGAAATACCAGATTCGTAGCTGCAACTTGCAATTAAAAGAATTTTTTTAATTTATGAAGGCCTCTCTGTCGAAACTCGGTTTCGGCAATAGAAAATTGGGGTCGCAGTCAAGATCGCCGAGCACAATGGGTTAGAAGGAAAAGAAGATTTAGACAGGTCTCAGCCTCGTGAGGTAATACCCTACTCCCGTTTCGGGATTCGATCCGCCGAGTGTCTTTATTGATCTCATGATCTCGTGTATCTAAAGCTGAAAGCTCATCTAACTTCTCATGAAGCATATGATCTAAAGCCGATGTCCCTCAAGGGACGTCCCTTTACCCCCTTATATAGTCTTGGGAGGTGGGCTTTTTACAACCGGAAACCCTATCTTACTCTAAGTCGGTTTCCTCAATCTTACCAAACCGTGACTATAGGCCGTTGCCTTATCTCTACTCAAGCAACGTAACACCCAAGTCATGTTTGGTTTATAGATATGGCGTGCGCACCTATCCCTACCTCCACTGGATAAGCTTGCCATGTAGATACCCGATTGCCATAATCTCCACAAGAGCCCCGAGTCCTTTCGCCGACGAGACAACTCACTTCAAACCAAAACAAGACGCAGCCAAAAATCTCTTGGCCGAATGCTTCTCGGCGCCAAGTGATTTCATCATCTCCGCCCGAATCTTCCCGAGTGGCTCCAAAGATCGTGAAGGGCTGGAGAATATCCAAAAATTCTCAAAATAAATATCTAGGTGCATCTCATGATGTACCTAATTAGGTGTAGCTCCCCGACTATATGATTAGCCAAAAACAGTACTCAAACATACATACAAAGACTATAAAGAATCATACTCATGTAAATCCTTAGCTCATGCTAAAGCAATCATAAAAATATCATCACTCAGCAAGCTCGTGCTCATCCGCGTGAATTTGCCCGAGTCGTCTCAGACAAATAACTCAATCAACCCTCATAGTGGAAAGCACTCTAAGCTCATGCTTATCCGAGTGGATCCGCCCGAATCATTTCTAACAAATATTTTAATCATCCCTCATGAGTAAAAATCAATTCGCTAAGTAAGCTCATGCTTATCCGAGCCGATCTTCCCGAGTCATCCCGAAAATTTGCCTCGAGTCATCTCGAAACAAATAATTCTCATATAAATGCTTAGCTCAAGCTAAAGCAATCATAAAAATCACATCACTCGGCAAGCTCATGCTTATCCGAGTAAGTTCGCTCGAGTCGTCTCGTAACAAACAATTTAATCAACCCTTATAGGTTAGAAATTAATTCACTCGACAAACTTATGCTTATCCAAGTTGATTTGCCCGAGTCATCTCGGAACAAATAGCTCAATCGTCCTCGTGGGCAAAACACTCGGCAAGCTCATGCTCATCCAAGTTAACTTGTCCGAGTCATCTCGGAACAAATAATTTAGTCAACCCTCATAGGTAAAAAACACTCGGCAAGCTCATGCTTATCCGAGTTAACTTGCCCGAGTCATCTCGGAACAAATAATTTAATCAACCCTCATGGGTAAAAATCACTCGGCGAGCTCATGCTCATCCGAGTTAACTTGTCCGAGTCATCTCGGGACAAATAATTTAGTCAACCCTCATGGGTAAACAAATTTTTCAGTCATCTGAAAAATATGACCAAAATATTAAATAGCTTCTGCCATAATATTGGTTTTAATCTAAAAAGATCTTCACCAAGGTGGAAAAATAGCATTGATATAATCATTTAATCAAATGTTTAGAAACCAAACAGCCCCTCGTCATCGACAGTAATCTATGAAAAGCTTAATCGTTTGTCACCTTTCAAATTGCATCGTACAACTTCTCATGAAGTTACGCAAACCGCGGTATGAAAGGATTTTAAAGGTATTGGGCTATGTAACACGTGCATATTGCCGTGGCAAATCTCGCTTAAGTCCATCCACTTAAGTCCCTAAGGACACGTGTCAAGCCCACACCTTAGCTGGGCCGCAAGTCTCTCGTGGGCTCGGTCCAATCACGAGACGACTTAGCAAAACCCTCAAGTCTTTTACGAAGCCTCGAGGTCGTCCCCGCCACTTCATCTAATCATCTTGGTCTCTTTATGCCTCCGATGTGAACTTGTAGGTATCTAGCTTATTTATGTTAATGCCTTGACCCGAGTCTTCATAGAAAATTTCTTAAGTAATTTTCGTCCGACCGTCACCAAGCCTAAGCCTGATTAGGTCATCAAAAATCTCGGCCCTTATCTATTAAACTCAAATCAAGAAACATTAAACAATGATAAACCAAATATAAACAAGTTGTCGAAGAAAACCATGCTTTATTGACACGTATGGAGCCCCGACCGTCAACTCAAGAAGTCATCTTACTTGAGATCTAGCAGTCAAGAATAACATGAAACTTACGGCAATTTAAGCATAGTATCATCGAAGATGTTCAATATTCCAGAGTTCTTCACCATAGATCCATCTTCGCACTTTAGTCGAAATGCTCTTGGCCGAGTCACCTCAAACGATTATGTATGGTCCTTCCCATAGTGGAGATAATTTGTGATGGTCCTTGATGGTCCTGGATCTTGCGTAGAACCAAATCATCGACAATGAAAGCTCGCGCCCGAACATTGCGATCTGTGGTATCTTCTAAGTCCTTGAAGATATCTTGCCAACTCGGATCAAAGAAGATTTTCTTCGTTTTGGCGTCGCCTTGTCCCAACTTGGCTATCCTCTTTGTAGAAATTTCACCCTCTTCGCATGTTGATGTAGCAGCCGGATTTCTTCCCGGCCACGTGATCTCTCACAAGATTGGGCCATATCGCAGCCTTTCTTCGTCGCAGTGAAGGCTTGTTTGACGTCGTCGCGCAGGTGATGACGCCATTGTGGGCTGTGCGTCTTCATGCAGGTAAACGTAGTGTGGTATCGCCACGAATTTGGCGAGTGCAGGCCTTCCGATGATCGCGTGGTAGGCCGTCTTTGAAGTCGACCACCCCGAAGGTGGTATTCTCCGTTCGGAAATTCTCGCGAACTCCGGAGGTGACTCGGAAGGGCGATGTGCCCGAGTGGTGTGGGCGACAGCTCCCGGATCACTCCGTGGAAGGGGGCTGAGCTTGCCTTCAACTCGCTCTCGTGGATTTGTATCTCATCCAGTGGTCTTTGATGAACAAGAGATTGAGGACGCTGCCCCCATCGATGAGGACACGCTTCAGCCTTGATGTTCAACCACCAGTGTCAAGTAGCAAGGGATATCGCCCGGTGAACCACTCTGGCCGATGATCTCGAGCGATTAAACGTGATGGCCACCTTCGACCATCATAGATGTTGTGGGACTTCGGGTTGTGCCGTGTTGACCTCGAGGTCCACGCCTTTGCATCCTCTTGGACTCATAAGCTCGCGGCCCCCGAAGATGTGATTCACTCGCCCACGTGGTCTTGAAAAGGCTCCGAATTTCCAATGTTGTTCTTCTTGGTTCCCGATGGACCGGTTTCATTAGTCGGCTTCTTGTTTAACCGTGCCGCATATTGCTCGCGAATTGCTTGTAGATGATGCGTGTGGTCGAGCGTTCACGATCGTTCATGATCGTGTCGTAAGTCAAATCGCAACTCTGCGACGGTGTCGAGAATCGGACGTTGTGGCAACTCCAAAGGTCTTCGTGCCGGCGCTTGCAGGAATCTTTCTCGGGCCCGATTGCCGCTGCCGTTATCCTTCCTGATGCCTAGCTTCCTTCCGAGTGCTTGTCATCCCTTTTGTCAGCCGGCCTTGGCGTACCGCCTTGATTGCATCGTTGGACTTGGCGTAGGAGTTCGCCGTCTCGAACATTTGCTTCACCGTCTCTCGTGGCTTGCGCCCAAACTTTCCACCAATGTACCATCACTGACTCCCTTCGGGAAGGCGGCGATGATGATGTCATCGGTGATGTTGGGGATCTTGTTGCGCTTTTCTGAGAAGCGCCGAATGTAATCCTTCGTGGGCTCGTCCGCTCTCGGATGACATTGTACAAGTCGAAGTGTGTGCCAGCCTCTCGAAGGTGCCTTGGAAGTTGGCGATGAAGTGGTCCCTCGCCTTGCTCCACGAGCCGATTGAGCCTCTTGGCAGCTCGTGAGCCGCTTCCTGGCCGAGTTGGCGAGGGCCACGGGCAGTAGTTGGCCATAGCCTTATTGTCACCGCTCGTCGCGCTGGATGGCGAGAGTATACACGGTTAGCCACGACTCAGGGTCGGTCTTGCCGTCGTATTTCTCTATTCCTATTGGCTTAAAACCATTCGGCCAGTGCACTCGGCGAAGCTCCCGAGTGAAAGCCGGCACTCCGTCGTCGCCGCTATCGGGTGATCCCCTCCGATCTTCCCGAGTGCGTCGGTCTCGCTCCCGGTAGCGGCGATCGAGGACTTCCCGCAGATCACTCTGGGCGGGGTCTTCTGGGTTGCTGGTTGGGTAGCCGGAGCCGTTGTTGCGGCGGACTTGGTGGTGGACGGGTGGGCGTCCGTGTCGTTTGTCGCGGGAGTCGGCCGTTTGCTCCTGGTACTTCTGTGTGGACTCGCGGCGTGGGCCTCTTGGCCTTGTCGTCGACCGATCTGGCTCGGGCCTCTTATAGTCTCCGACCTTAGAGGCGGGGAGTCGGCTTGCTCGCCAGCCACTGACCCGCCTGACCTTCGTGGCCGAGGTGGTGGGATGGCCGTTGGCGTGGTTGCGACGATGGTCTTGATTTTGTCAAGTATCGGAGTCACGCCGGCGGGTGCCGTCTCCATGACGGTGTCCAAGAGTGTGAGTGCGGCAACACGTCTTCCGCCGTGGCGTCTCGGAAGATGTTGGCGCTGTGCACCGCGCTGAAGGATGGCCTCCGAGCGGATCGTCCGGTCGCGCGTAGATCTTGCTTTCTCTTGTCGCCTCTTTCCCTGCGTTTCTTCTCCTCTTTAGCGCCTTGCGCTCCTCGCTCGATCTTGGCTCGCTCTTCCTCGGCAAGCCTCCGGGGTCATGGCTGAGTCGGACTCGTCCGCTCACCACATGAGGACATCGAAGCACTTCGGCGTAGTCCTTGCGCGGCAACGGAGTCGCTTTCGGCTCGTCCGAGGGGATGCCATGAGGTCGCCGCGCCGGCGGAGCTGAGATATTCGTTGAGCTCCGAAGATGAGCACGAGCCGAATGGCGGGAGGATGACGGCGACCTCCCTTGATCCCTGGGTAGCCCGGTACCCGGATCGCGTTCCACTCCGAGTCGAGCATGGGAAGCGGGCTCCTCCGAGTGGGTCGACCTCAACTCGGTGGCAGGAGTTTGCCGTAGATCTTGGCGGCGCTTGTAACCCAAATGGCACCGAGAGGTCTTCTTCGAGTAGATCGTCTCCGTCCTGGGGAGACGAGAGGTCTGGCAAGTGCAGATTTCGCGTGTTCGGCAATCCGAATCTGGCGGTGCCGAGTGAAGTCCTTCGTTGGAGAGGTGGATTGCATCTTGGACTTGAAGATGTCAAGTCGAAGATCTCGCGCTTACTGGGAGCCCGAACGGCGCCGAGCGGGTCTTTCCTTCCGAGTGGGTTGAATCCGAGCCGCAGGAGGAGCCGTCGAAGAAGTTGAGCGGCGAAGTCGCCGAATCCCGAAGGAGATCCCATCACGCTTGTCGGCGACATTGTTGAAGAATTCTCGACGCGCGGTCCCCTACCCGGCGCGCCAACCGCCGAAACTCGGTTTCGGCAATAGAAAATTGGGGTCGCAACAAGATTGCCAAGCACAATGGGTTAGAAGAAAAGAAGATTTAGACAGTTCAGTCCTCTCGTGAGGTAATACCCTACTCCCTCGTTTCGGGATTCGATCCGCCGAGTGTCTTTATTGATCTCATGATCTCATGTATCTAAAGCTGAAAGCTCATCTAACTTCTCATGAAGCATATGATCTAAAGCCGATGTCCTCAAGGGACGTCCCCTTACCCCCTTATATACTTGGGAGCGTGGGCTTACAAATCGGAAACCCTATCTTACTCTAAGTCGAGTTTCTCAATCTTACCAAACCGCGATTTATGTGCCGTCGCCTTATCTCTATCGGCAACGTAACACCCAAGTCACGTTTCTGGCTTATGATAGTGGCAGGCGCAATCTATCCCTACCTCCAATCGGATGTTTCGCTACGTAGATACCCGATCGCCATAATCTCCACAGCCTCTACTTTAATCTAATCCAGGGCCTCCGAAATGACAGGGCCAGCCTGATTAAAGACAGATGTTCATACCTGAAGAATGTCTCCCACGTTGACAATGAAAGCTCCATCCAGAGGCCTGACGGGAAGCCAAGCCCCGTGTCTCCTAATCTGCAGGCCATCCACCTGATTCGCTTGGAGGAGAATGGTCACCAGATCAGCGTCAGAGTGAGGAGAGATGCCGACTACTTTGTCCGCCTGAGCGCACGGAGGGTAGTATTGCACCTCACCGACTGGACTCCACCGCCGCATCTCTCCGCGATCACCTCTGCCTCTACTCGCAGGTTGTTCGCCATGGCAGCCAGCAGGCAATCCGCTGTGATCTTCTACAGCGGCGCAATATTTGTCCAGTGCCATTCTGAATCAATAGCAGATTAATTTGCAGCAAAACAAGAAATGGCAAATCAGAGCAGGACTGCATGAGACGAGACGTTTATCGGTATATATACACATATATATATGTAGAAGTATATACCTGAAGCCGGCTGGTTTGTCAGGCCAGAACCTAAGGTTCCTGTCCTGCAATGGCTGCGTTTTCACGTAGAGGCTGTCAGCCCAGTCGAGCTTCTGATCTTCAGAGACAACGAACAGCTGGCCATAGCCTTCGAGCTGCCCTGGATCCTGGGCGACCTGCTTCTTGGTTTCCGCAGGCAGTTCGAAGAATCCTTGGATGCTGGCCTTCATCCCCTCCACCACATCCTCTGTAACATTGTGGTTTATCAACTGCGGCAAGAAGAAGCAGGTGATCGAGCATCAGATTTGCAGAACATGTTCAGCTGAGCAAGGCTGCTGCCTGCTGGTAGTATTAACTCTGGAAGAAGCCCCAGTCCTGGCAGGCAATGTGGAGGCGAGCCAGTTCATCGCCGTCGCCGAGCTGCAGCCTCCGGAAGTCCATGACGGGGATCTCTGCCTTGCCGTCAGCAGCGACCGGCTCGTCTGCGTCTGTAGGACGGAGGTATCTGGGTGGAACATGGGCGCTGCCGCTGGCCGCCACCATGGCCTGCACGCTTGGCACCGGGAGAGACCCCATCGGATTTCTTTTCCTTCACTGTCTCCTTTGCTCTTGGCACCGTACGTACTTCATATATGGTATCCGTCCAATAGTTCACAAAACTACTCAGATAAATTTATGATCACTTACTGAACCAACAGAAAATTCTCTAGAAAAATTATGTGTTCCAAAATTAATTGCTCTCTCTCTCTCTTTGTGGGGATGACATTATACAGGACTCATATTGGTATCGGTTGGGAACCGGCCATAGGTGCCGGTTTCTAAGCCGGTTTCAATTTGACGGCACCAATGCTCAACCGCATAGGTGTTGGTTTTTAACACATAACCGGCACCTATATCTCACTATATGTTCCAGTTCTTAACACATAACAGCATACACCTATACCCCATTATATGTGTCGATTCTTACCTAATAAACGATACCTATAATCCTCAACAACCGGTACATATAAACTCGGGAGACAATTGGGTAAATATTATAGGTGCTGGTTATGACTATATAATCTGCACCTATAATCTTCAAAATAAAAAATACAGAATCCCCAAAACCACCAGAATTCACATATACATACACTACCGGAATCTCGACATTTGCCTAGTATCCGTAAGTTTGCCAAGTGTAGTATCTCTGACACTCGGCAACAAGTTGTTTGCCGAGTGCCACTCAAAGAAAGCATAGCACTCGGCAAAACTCATTGTTTGCCGAGTTTCACACTGCAAAGGGGGCAATAGACAAACTTCTTTTTTGTCGAGTGCTTCTCAAGAAAGAGAGGCACTCAAAGAAATCGTGGTATTTTCCGAGTGCCTCGCCAAGGCACTCGGCAAAGATTGAGTTTGCCGAGTGCTTCGCCAAGGCAATCCGCAAAATTTTAAGATTCCGTTGCACAACACCCTCTAAACTTTTTTTCTCCCATATACAACATGAATGACTACATGTTAAAATTTGGTGTATTTTCCTAATTGTTTTCTATATTTTAAATAATTTATTTTATTTATAGGAATTTATTTAATAGTGCCACATTTGAACTATAAGTGATTTGAATAATGCAATAATGTGTTAAAAAATGATATTCATGTTATTGAGTCCATTTTGAGGCCATATCTAGGAAATGGAAAGTAATTTCAAAGATCTTATTCAGAAGCATGTTTGTGGCCGTGAGTCAAATAAAGTTCGCCGGTTTTTAAATTATTAAAAAACAAATAAAGTTTGAAAATCATGAGATTTTGTCGAGTATCATGAAATCGACATTGAGGCCGTGGTAAAAAATTGACAAGGTTTGATTACATTTTGTCATGTACGATGCTTATAAACCGAAGCATCTCTCGAATAAGAACACTAGAGTTTATACCGATCTCCCACATTTAGAGCCATAATGATGGTCAAATTTAGAATTTGGCTCCAAAACTTTTTGTGGACGTAATATATAACATACATGGCACCATGCCAAGTTTTGAGATTTTTGCATCAATTTAAAATTTTTTAATTATTTGTTGTATTTAGTAGGGAATTATTATGCCTAGTGCAAAAGACTCGGCAAACTTTTGCCGAAAGTGCACTAGGCAAAGTAACCCTTTGTCGAGTGCCTTGCTCGGGGCATTCTAAGCAAAATCCCTCGACACGTGCCCCTACCCCGGCCAAAAGAAAAAAAGAAAGAAACGCTTGCCGAGTGCCCCCGATTATGCACTCAAGCAAACCCTTTGCCGAGTGCCTCACTGGGGCACTCTGGCAAAGGTCGACACGTGCCCACCTACCTCGGCCGTAAGCAAAAAAAAAAGAAAAGAAAAGTTTGCTGAGTGCCAAGATCCGACTCTCGGCAAAGAGCCGCTTGCCGAGTGCCCGAGATCCAAAGCACTTGGCAAAAAGTGGATCCGCCCTACTCATGATAAGTAGAAACACAACTCTTCTTTGTTACAAGCACGCGCGGGGTGAGTTGGCTAGGGAGTAAGGTGGTGGTGGGCGCACACATGAGAGGTCACGGGTTCAACTCCCGCTTAGGCGCAATTTTCCAAACAAATTTCCATGTGGCCTACTGTGTTGGGCTTTGGCCTGCCGCTTGCATGGGTTTGCTTCCAATTTTTTTGGCTTTATTTTTTTTCAAAAATCAGATTATAGACTTTGCCGAGTGTAGGGCGCTAGAAAAAGTAATAAATGTTTGCCTAGTGCCTTGCACTCAAGAAAATAATAAATATTTGCCGAGTGCCCGGCACTAGGCAAACAGAAATACTTCGCCGAATGCCCGGCACTAGGCAAACATGATACTTTGCCTAGTGCCGTGCACTTGGCAAATAGTTTGTCAATGTTAGTAATATGCCCTAGAGGCAACATGGAGATGTTGGATATCATGGTCAATGTTTATGATAAATGAATAAAGTGTTATTCAGCTTCCTATAAAATAGGCATCTTGTATTGATCAATAAGTACGTGACTTATTTATGAGACTCTTTATGTATGAATCTATTTCTAAATGATCCCGATCATATGCCATATTGTTGGAACAAAATATGATTCTAAGATCGCCATGTTTATTGATTGATGATAATGTCTCATAGATCATGGTATGGAGATACCAAATCAATATACATGGACATGTGTTAGAGAACACATTGTTGGATAGACCCACCATGAGACACTACAGATTTAATGTGCCATTAGTTGGTCTCAGTAGTGTTGGTACAAAGTCCTTAGACCTGAGATCATCATAGATTCCAACATGTGTAGTAGCCTACTTTGGGACTACCAAACGTTATTTCGTAATCGAGTAGTTATTTCGTAACATGTAGTGGGATGTGAATGATCAAGATGGATTTTGCCCTCCTTTGGAGAGATATCTCTGGGGCCCTCGAGGTAATGGATTATGGAAGTGCATGGCCATGCCGAGTTGATTGAGATAATCCAATACGGCCCGAGTCAATCAATAGATGATAATCCAATACGGTTCGAGTGAATGGTTAAGCTATTGAAGGGATGGCATACACATCTTGCCTATAGCTTAATTGGTATCGTGAGGCAAAGAAATTTGTGTACACATTACTGGTTCAGAGTCAATATTATATTCTTGTATACTATGGTGTCAATATGTGCCGCTAAGCGCCGCCGTTGACAGATCGGCCGAGTTGGACCCGAGCCGACAATCGGCTGAGTTGGACTCGAGCCGACGGCCGATCGAGTTCGACTTGGGCCGAAACCGAGTATACCTGAACCTATAGGGTCGCACGCTTAAGGGATAAGAATGTGCATTCGAGTTGGACTCTGACACGGCTCGATCGAATAGGGATCCGACGGATAGAGTCGTATGGGCTTACGAAGTCCGGCCACCAACTCTATGAGATTCGGATAGGATCGATTCAAAATAGAGTCCCGATGGGCCTCTAGGCCCAACCAAGCAACTCTATATAAAGGGGTGAGGGGTGGAGAGCTGCTGCATGCAATTTTGGGAACTATATCAATCTGATCACGCGTGTCTCGTAAGCCGGCGAGATCAATCTCCACGGAAACCCTCCCCACTCCCGAGCCAAACCATAGCCTTGCATCGCGTGCTAGCGCACGGGTGTTCGGCGTTCTGTCCCCTGACGTGTGGATGCCAGAGGCGCTGCTACGTTGCGGTGCGTTCGTTGGCTACGAATCTGGCCGTGGTGGAATCGGCTCCGCCTGGCGCATCGGAGCGAGGCGCGCGAGCACGGTAGGACGACTCAGCGAATCGGCTACTTGGTGAATCGGCTGATTGGTGAATCGGCTGTCCCCAAGAATCGGCTGTTGGCTTGCGGGAATCGGCTGTCGGCAAATCGGCTATCGTCGGCCAGCACTATTTCGGATCCGATAGCTCCTGATTGGCTATTTCTGCTGCATACACCAATCGGTAACGATCTATCGACTCTTACTTGCAAGTGTTCCTAGTTTGCGCGGTAGAAAATTTTGTTGTTAGCTATCGTCGCTTTCGCGTAACCCTTTAGTCAAGTGCCCGAAATTAAGCACTCAAGCAAATAGCTCTTTGTCGAGACCGCCTTTGCCGTGAGAGGTTTGTCGAGGTTGCACTCGGCAAACCCTTTGCCGAGTGTAATATGGGCTTCGCCGCGTGTCCCGGACACTAGGCAAACAGCCTAAGTCCGGTAGTGATAGGTGCATCCACATATATAGGTGGATCCAAACGTCCCCGCATATCCCCGTAAAACCACCAATAACCCATATAGATCTAAACCTCATCCACATCCGCATGCACATTCACATTCAACTACATTCAACATCATGGAGAAATTAATACACAAATGCAAAAGAAGACTTAGAAATCATAATGAACAAAATGACTAAGTTAGCACACACTAAGAGAAAAGTGATCCATAAAATGCCAAAACTAGAGAATATCCCAAAAACTACATCATCTAGCTAATACTTCTCGATCTTTTTGGTCTTCTTCTTCTTAGAAATACTAGCTACTTCAGTCTTAGAGGGCGCTATAGCTGAGAGTGAGCTTGCAAGTCCTAGTGGTGCTTTAGCTAAGCTAAAATCCCCATTTGGGTCTGCAATACAGTGACGGATGAAACCACATAGTTCTTTGATGAGGATGTTGGAGACATGGAGTAACAATTCACTTGTCTCGACACCCAATTTCGCGATAGAAGAACATATGTGGAATTTAGTACCGGAATAGAACCTTGTTTTTGCATTTACATTTTAGAGAAGTCGTCGTACCTAGGCATCCCTGTAGATGTTGCCATGTTTTATGAAGTATCGCCTGTAGCACATGGCGTAGAACCCACATTCAATGTTACCAGCAAGCTGTAGTAGGATCCACTCGTGCATATGATTCTAGAAACACGATGTGTCGATAGCGTATCATCTGTTAGATTTTCCAGACATCTTATATCTGTTATATGCCCTATTGAGTGCGTCAATGAAAGATTGAAATTGTTCTTGTGGATATCTCCGGCTATCGTAGACAAAAATCTTACTAATTTCAATATTGATTCCAAGAGGATCCAATGTCATCCACCGCTTGCTCTGCAGAGAAGAGAACATAGGGTTACTTCTTTATGTTGTTGTGTGGATGAGAACTTCAACAAGATGTAGAAAGAAGATGCTGCATAAGGTAGGGCAAAAGTATGTGGAGATTTGACTAAAGCTTGATCAAAGACTTGACAAGGTAATCTCCAACCTCCTGCAAACTTGTACGGAGGCTATTGTAGTTCACAATCCCTGGGTTTGGGCATGCAGCTTTGGAGTTTTTTCTTCTAAGTTCATAAGAGCAATGTCTATATAACAAAGGAATTAATTGAAGAACACATAAAGATGACCCACCAAAGGAATTATAAAAAAGATCAGACTACTTACAATGACCACATCCGGAGCATACAAATATCGAGGTCCTTTTCTGATACATTTGAAAGAGCTCTACAAATGGAACCCATATGACATCATCGGGGTCATGGAAGTCTGTCTCTGTGTGATACACACCGAACATCATGTCACCAAGTGTGCTCTTTTGAAAGTACCACTGATGCACCCAATGGCACGTACTTCATTACAACCTCTGCCTTTTGAAGTCTATTAAGATCATCCAAGTTGTCCAGGCTAGCTCCTTTACAGAATTCTTCTACTCTAGTTTTCTTAAGTGAACAAAATATATCCTCGCATTTAGTGCACACTACCTTGTTCGCTAGGGCTCTCTCGAAGCCTATCCTAAGTTTGGGTTTCGATGGCATTGCCATCCGAATGAAATGCTCTTGGACCTCATGGGGCTGCTCGCTTTGTTAGGCTCTTTCTACCAATTAATGAAGTTATGCTTTCGCTTACTGACTTCTTCGAGCAATGACAAATGAGGTTGTGATTCCCGTTGATTGTTCTTGGATCGAAGAGTATACTTCGCGATGCACTTGAGTGGCTCTATTGTTTTACTTAAGGGACAAGGTGGACTTGGGCTATTCTCATGAGGAATTGGAGGAGTTGGGGCCCTCTCAGAAGCGGATTGGGAATTTGGAGGATGCACTGTCATGCCCGAAACTTATCCTAAATTTCCGCATCTATTTTGTGTATTACATCCCCGTCTGTGCATCAACCAGGGTACACAAAATGACAAATTAATAAACAAATCCAAGCGTATAATAAAGCGTATAATTACTTACAAGAAAAGAGGCACTTAGTCCTCACACTCGAAAGAAAGCAGCGACAATGGAAAAGACGATCTTAGCGGGGCTTCAGCTCCATTCCACAGCAAACTCAATTGGGGTCTCGAGCCTTGGTCCTCTAACACTGCTTCTCGACTCGTAAGCACTACACTCGGGAAGGGAGAAGATTTGCAAGGCCGAGTACAACCAACGTACTCAGAATTTGCAAGGCCACACCAAGGAATGCAAAGATGCGAGGGAAGGCAAGGAGGCTTGGGGCTAATTTTGTGGAAAAGCGGTTGCAAACCTTTTAAAGTTTTGAAATGGGGAAAACCATTGAGTAATTAAGGCAATATTAATCCTCCACCGAACAACATTATACCCACGTTGAATGTGCCCAATTTTTCCCACCGAGCTAAACCAGCCCATTAAATCCAATTATTAAGGGTGAGACTAATCATGGTGAATCTGGTCGATCGCCCATAACCGTGGGCACGACTATTCGAATAGTTTTACTTTGATAAGAGGTGCGCTACTTTACCCACAAGACATGATTCCACACATGTTGCCATGCCCCGAAGTATCACCATGATAGTGCAAAGGGGAAAATCATGACAAGACCTTTCGCATAACCTTCCCCCTAACCAAGCGTATCACACCAAGGTTTTGGCCCCACTCCTCAAAATGTAGTGGGCAGCCCCCCCGAGTGCCACGGTGAATTCGGCAACCCAGCAACCGGAGCGCCCCCGGCCGACTGCAACTCCATCACGCTCACCCTTGCCAAGGAAGGTTAACTAGGGAAGGCTATACTACGGGTACAGCAGCTTGCCCATTCTTGCTTGTGGTAAGCACCATAAGTCTTCCAGGGTTTTTCATGAACCAGTCCTTAATTGTCATGGGTGCGACAATCCAAAACCATGCACCCACAGCCCACCATTTAGTAATATTTTAGTTAGGATAATTATGACCAATAGGTTCAGCCAGATGTTCCGAGCTTGCAACACAACTGAACTAAGTCTAGATAGTGCGATTATCCCATTTAGTTAGCTAGTGGTAATTAAGCATAACTAAGTATATAATTTAGCAAAAGTCAACATCTCGTGACTAAAGCTAGTTAAATTATCACCCATGGTTAACAAAGGACGAATATCAAGAGGTACGTACAAGCAAGCGATAGGTAATCCCATCATTTCATGTAATTAGCAAAGCAATGTAATTTTATTTGCAAACAAGAGAAATATTTATAAAATAGGTTCAATATGCTTCAAGGGGAGTATGACTTGCCTTGCTTCTTTCAACAAACTTCTGAACTCTTCACGAGCACGAACTCCCGAAATCGCGAAATCTACATGCCGGCACATAAAACGAGAAAATCCTAATAAAACCATATAACAAATACATAAAAAGTAAACCAACAAGTAGAGCTCATTTTTAGATGAATTTTGCAATTTGAATGGCCTAATTTGGAGTTCATATCAATTAGATATAAATTTTAGAAGTTTTGGACTATTTAAATGAATTCTAAAAATTAATTAGATTTATTGTGCAATTTTTAATTATTTTTCAAATGAAAAAGGGCAGCGCTAACGTCGCCGGGCTAGGGCCGACGCCAACCATGGCGCGGCGCGCGGTCCATGGTTCCCAATCCACGCGCCCCACCACATGGCTGCCACACAGACGGGCTAGCCGATATGGCGCCGACGCGGCACGCCGCAAGGTACCACATGGGGCCGCCACATGGACGACTCGTATCGACCCAAGAGCGATCTGTGGCCACGGGGATTGACGACCGGATTGGCCCGAGGGCGATCCTACGGGCCGAGAGTGAGGCGAGGGTGGAGACGCGCGCGCGCCCGATGGTCGCCAGTAGGGCCACCTGCGCAAGCAAGCGAGCACGTCAACATGGGAGGAGCGAAAAGGAGTAGGGAGCTCACCGAGGCGTAAAAGGGCGGCGCGGAGAACGGCGACAATAGCACGGTGCTCCCGCGACTCCCGATAGTGACGAAGGGCTTGGTGCGCAAATCCGGAGGAAGATAAGCGGCGCGGCCCTGGAGTAGCGAGGTGGCGGGAGATGGTTGCCGAAGAGCAAGTGGCAATGGCAATACTCTGGGAAGCTTGGTGGTCGGGCGGTGGCAGTCCCTAGTGTGAGAAACGACGGCGAGGCACCGCGAGACACAGGAATGCGGTGGTGAGCTCGACGCACGGTCAAGTTAAGAACCAGCGGCAAGTGTGGCCGGAGAGGGATAGGTTGCACGACTCAGCTTGGGAAATTTGGGGGAAAGGACGAAGGGGAGCTCTGGGAGCATTTTTATAGGCCAGGAGGTGCGGGCATGGTCGGTGCTCAAGGATTTTGCGGCGGAGGCGGTGGGCTGCTGCGTTAAGGCACGTGGGATTAAAGGTGGCGACTTAAGGCGCGCTGGATTTGGGAAACGGGGAAGAATGTGCGGCGTGAATTCCCGACGTTAAGGTGAGAACGGACGAGTGGGGCGGCGGGATTCAAGGCGGAGAGGGTGCAAGGTCACGGCGGCAATGGCGGTCGAGGCACCGGAGGAGAGAGAGATGACAAAGGGCCCCACTTGTCACTCCGGCCAGAAACGGGGATGCGAATTAGACTTTTCGTGTGTAAGGAAGACAAACGGCCGACCTTAAAGAAGAGAGAGGGATGTGCGGAAAAAGAGACGGTGGGCCGGATTGAAACAAGGGAGGAAATCGGACTTCAAGGAAATGGGCCGAAAGTGGCCCGAGAATCAGATGAGGATTTTTAATTTGTTTTTGAGTTAAGTTAATCACATAAATGATCTTTGAATTTTTATAAATACTTCTAGTGCTCAAATAATTCCCTATAAAAATCTTGAAAATAGTTGGGCACTCAAAACATTTAATAAAAATATAACCAAATCATTTAGTAGTTAATTTATTTGTTCAATAATTACTGAAATGTTCATTGTATCGTTAAAATTATTTCTAGAGCTTCAAAATTTCATGGAAAATTTCGTGAGAATAGTTTAGGGCATGGAGAATATTTCAAAAGATTTTTAGCCATGATTTTTAAAGGAAAATTTAACTTCCTTAATACTTTACTTGATAATTTCTTTTGCCTTTTTATTAAATTTTTGGAAAATGATTTATTACATGATTTTTAATCAAGAAAATAGGGTTGTGACATGCACCATATGCCGAAGAGCTCGAATCGTCGCTTGGATCATCGAGCCGAAGACGATGTAGTTTTTTTTGCCATAGCACAACATAGTGCACTGCGTTGCAAGGGTATTTACAACTGTCGCCTGCCCACGGGTACTCAAGACGTACGAACTGTAACGGTGTGGCACATCCTCAACTTTGACCTTTTGTGTAGCCTTGAGGAATAGTCTAGGTGTGTATAATTTGCCCGGCACTATAGGATGTGCCATGCGTCGAAAGCAACTTCCAGCCTAATGTTGTTTTGTACCATGATTTATAGCCTACATGCAGTTCGTGTACTGATGTCATCCACAGGATAGTACCTTGTGTATCTTGGTATATCGCCAAGTTCAATAGACGCGCAACGGCTTCACTTACCACCAGGGCTGGGGTTGCGGACAATCTCTTGAGGGTGGTTTTGTGGTTGTCGTTGTGCTTGGGACTCCATCGCCGCAAGACCGCCTCTCATTTCCTCCTTCGCCTACCTATCCACCTCCTCGTGATATGTTCATCCACCTCTTATGTTGTTGGTCTTCTCTTCCAAGACCGGTACATGTGCTCGTTATCCGAAAACATGAGCTTCCATGAAACAAGTCCCATGCCTACCCCCTAGTGCACGTGTGAGCTCATCATTTTCCCGAATTAGGGTAAAAGTGTTAGAGCTAGGTTGAGAATGGGCATCGATGAGCCATTGGTTCATATCTTTCTCTCGAGGGACAAAAGACACCAACTTCCCATCATCATCGAGTCTTGAAAACCTAGCATACATGAAGTGCACCGACTGAGGGCACCAGCCCTCTGTCTCGGGTATTACTCCTTTCTCACGCAACTCCTCTTTCCTCTCTTCCCATCTCGGGATATTCTTGATGTACCTGCTTGGGCCAAGGCGGTGAGAAAACTTATTTTGTGTGGATTTGGCCTTGTTTCTTTCACTCATAGCTACTGCCTCCTCAAAAGTCCTATAGGCCATGAATTAATCCCAATGGTCAGTACACTTTTGGTACAAAGGTTTGTTAAAATATGGTATCTTGCCATTTTTCATGAAATCCTCTCAGATCCCCATGTCTTGGAGGTCCTTTCGTGCATTCAATGAATCCTTTGTTTTGGTGGGTATGTTTAGCAAATATCCGATCGTAATCATTGCGCACATTTTTTTCTACGTGCATCACATCGATTGCATGACGTACTTTAAATTCCCTTGCCAATATGGTAGGTCCTAGAAGATGGATCTCTTTTGCCATAGAGGTGTCTCACCATTCAATTTCGACGCACATGCACTCTGACCTTTGCCAAGTACAACTTTCATCTTTTTCACTTTGTTATAAAGATCTTTGCTAGTTTTATACTGTGGCTTCCTTTCCCTCTCCATGTCTCATCGAAATCTTCAGTGTTTAGATTTCTACGGTATGGGTGATTCATGCGAAGGAACCTTCGGTGGCGCATGTAGACTATCTTTTTCCAATTGCACCCACTTGCTCGCTATTTTGTCCATGCACTTTAAAAATGCTTTTGCGCACTTTACCGTTTGGCTAGATGTCACTAGTACGTAACCTTCCATCCGTAATGTGCCCAAATATGCCCGGAGCACTTGGGCCGTCGAACGAAGTCATCTCAATCGGCCGCCATTTGCACCGTTGTAGATGTACTCGTATGCCCCAATTGCAAATAGCCCGTCGCCGATGAAACACATCCGTGACGGCTCTATTGTAAGCCCGATTGAGATAATTCTAGGATATCTCAATCGGGCTATAATACCGAGCCCGCCGAGATGAGGCCATCCATGACAGCTCAAAAATAACGCCCGATTGAGATGACTTTATAGTCCATCACCGATGACTCTTATCGATGTCGGGCTTTCGCTAAGCCCGTTAGAGATGTCCGTGCCTGCTACGTATGTTGTTTAACCGGCTCGATTGAGATATAGTTCGGACACACTATAAATGCACCAACAACCGCTGTCTGAATTCATCCCACTGTTCACTTTTTTGGTGGGAGGTTGGAGGGGGCGAATTTTCTGTTATTTTTTTAAAAAGAAATATATTAGAAGTAAGTATAAAGGTTGATTCTTTTTTACGATTTAGTAGTATGATAACTAATGTTTTGTTAAATTTTGTAGCGATGGATCGAAGTTGGATGAATGCGACAACTTTAAAGTGTCATTGCAAGGAGTATAGAGATGGCGTTTTAAGTTTTATGAACGTCGCGGAGGAGGATACGAGAAGAAGAAATAGCAAATACATGTGTTGTCCATGTAGAGATTGCAAGAATGAGATTTTGTTTAGCGGAGATGAGGTACCCTCTTACTTGATACAACGAGGATTCATGAAGGACTACACATGTTGGTGAAGCATGGAGAGACAAAGACCGGATAATAGTGCCGCATATAGCATCGGTGCCGACAATCATGAAGATGAAGATGAGCGCGACATGTTTATTCCATCTCCATTGGGCGGTGAAATGGTTGATGTGGATCCGATATGTGCAAGAGATGTTACGTGATATTGAGGAGCAAGCTCACAACGAGAGAGATTCGTTGAATTTCAGCCGTTTGGCCGTGCTGACTCGAGACACCTCTATACGGATGCAAGGCAAAAAGCACAACAAATTATCAGCTACTTTGGACCTAATGAAGCTGAAGGCAAGTAGTGGATGGATAGACAAAAGTTTTACGTAACATTTGAGAATATTGAAGGCCATGCTTCCCCGAAGAGAACACATTGCCTCGAAACGACATATGAAGCAAAGCAGGTTTTGTGTCCCCTAGAGTTAGAGGTTCGTAGAATTCACGCTTGTCCAAACGATTGCATATTGTACTACAAGCAATATGCGGACCTAGAAGCTTGTCCTGTGTGTAAGACTTCTCGATACAAGCGAAAGAAAAGTGTGGGGAGGGAAAGAAGTCAAAGCGGGGTGGTCCGGCGAAGGTTGTATGGTATTTACCCATCATTGATCGCTTCAAGAGAATATTTGCCAACCCGAAGGAAGCAAAATTAGTGCGGTGGCATGCCGAAGAGAGAACAAATGACTAGCTTGCTAAGGCACCCAGCTGGATTCGATTCAATGGAGGAATATTGATCGGGAATGTACAAAGACTTTGTTGCCGACCCTGCAAACATGAGGATATGTTTATGTATCGGATGACATGAACTTTTGGAGATATGCATACTCACAAAGACTTGGCTTTGTCCTTATTGCGAACTATAACCTCCCGCCATGGTTGTGCTTCAAAAGGAAATATATATGTTGTGCTTGTTAACTCAGAGTCCAAAACAACCTGGCAATGATATCGATGTATCCTAGAGCCCGTTATCGATGATCTTGAGATTCTTTGGAAAGAAGGCGTGGACACTTGGGATGCATATGGTCGAGAACTTCAAGCTACGAGTTCTATTGTTCTCGCACCATTAATGACTATCCCATGACCGGGCAATCTTTCCGGACAAACCGTGAGGAAAGAAGGCTCGCTCCGATTTGTATGGGAATACACGTAGTAGGTGACGAAGAAATCCAGAAAGATGGTTTACATGGGTCATAGGAGATGGCTCCCGCTACGCCACACTTTTAGAAGAAAGAAAATTTTCAACGGTAGGAGAGAACTTGGAACTCAAGC